>OZ024862.1:22286512-22389012 GCA_964017155.1 Oasisia sp. SBJ-2009
AGTAGCAATGTATCAGTCCAACTAAGCAGGCCTTTTGCGATGAGCCACGCCACAGGCATGTACACTCTGCTCAAGAAGGCTCAGTTTTATACAAAGCCATAGGGAGTTGCCCAGAGATTGTTGCGCAGCTGTGAAAATCCGATGTATACTTGACACAGATCCACAGGTATCAACAATAACAATCGTGCTTCAAAGAGCACTTCGCTGCTGAGGAGAAGCTGGTTGATGTTGCATCGTATATTCGGATTTCAGCTGCCAATGGTTTGAGCACCGTATCGATGCTACTTTGAAGTAGATGTGATGAAGTTTGACAATACATTAAAAAACATAAGTTTCTGGGTTGTGGAAGATCCCATAGATAAGCCTGGCTATCTTCGGGCGTAGAGCGTTGCGTCCGAGTGCCGAAGCGATACCCACCCCGTGCAATGTAGAGGTGCAAAATCATTTGTAGACGACTTAGGTCTGAGTCGGGGTGTCGTACTTAGTAGAGCAGCCGCCTCACTGCGATCTATTGAGACTAAGCCTTTCGACTCGGGGATTTGTCCGCTTCTAGACGGACCCATATAAGGACATGGAATGTAAAAAACAACACGTTCCAGGAGTAATTTGAGCTAATAACCTGCGCTATGTCAAGGATATCATGCCAGGGGAGCATGGCACTAAAAGCAGCAGCTCTTCGTGGACACCTCTGCTCGCACTCTGTCAGCAGATGACACTGCCAAGGATGACATAATCAGCAGAGTGAGGGTATGTGGACGTAATCCCGTACTACTTGAGGATGACGAGACTCATCACCCACCTTTACACAAAGATCTTGCTGTGTGTCGCACATTCGTGACAGTGGATAATACTAGGATAATGATAAAATCAATATTGAAGCGACTATATATATACATACATTACTACGTGGCATACATACATACATACATACATACATACATACATACATACATACATACATACATACATACATACATACATACATACATACATCATACATACATACATACATACATACATACATACATACATACATACATACATACATACATACATACATACATACATACATACATACATACATACATACATACATACATACATACATACATACATACATACATACATACATACATACATACATACATACATATCAAAACAATGTTTCTCTACCTGTGGACCCACACCTACGTCAGATCAGCAATCTGAGGAGGAATTGAGAGGAAGACCGGCGAGACGATGAAAAGCCGATGATGTACAAGTCAGATTGCGCAAACAGACCTAACATGTTACATGTAAAAGTATTGCAAAACATAGTGTTTTGCGTGCTGGCTGGACTGCCGATTTATTTAATGTAATGGTGTAACTGTGTCGTTTCGGTGCCATATCATATTCACTTTGATTTCTTCGCGGTTATTCTTAATTGGTACTGTTTGGTTAATTTTATTTCGCGCTATGTAGATGACCGCATAGCTGTCTAGGGTACTTTGATTTGATTTGAAAGGGGTTGCAATTGTCAAAAATGTAGCATTTAACACGAAACATATATGTAACATTTAACACAACATTTAACACGTATCACGCAACATGTATTACGTAACACATAACATGTAGTACATAACATGAAACATGTATGACATAACATACACGTAACATGTAAGACGTAAAATATTACGCAACACGTAAAACATATCACGTAACATGTAAAACATATCACGTAACTCGTAACGTGGAACACATAACACGTATATTAAATACTATGTAACATGGAAGATATAACATGTAACGTACACGTACTGTAAAACGTAACCCATAATATATGTGTGTATATATATATTTGTGTGTATATATATGTATATATACATATATTAATGTGTGTGTGTGTGTGTGCGTGCGTGCGTGCGTGCGCGCGCGCATTATATGTTACGTGTTACATGTCTATGTGTTACGTACGTGTTACGTATTACATGTTTCGTGTTATGTTACGTGTTGCGTGATATATGTTACGTGTCACATGTTACATATTAGAACTTTCTCACAAAACAGTTGTTAGAGAAAGTTCTAGTTGGAATGACTTCACAACGACCGTTGTCTGCTCTGTTGTACGTAACGCGTACGTAACACATACACATGTAACACACACACACACACACACACACACACACACACACACACACACACACACACACACACACACACACACACACACACGCACGCACGCACGCACGCACGCACGCACGCACGCACGCACGCACGCACGCACACACACACACACACACACACACATATACATATATATATATATACATATGTATATATTTGTATATATATATATATGTATATATATATAATATATATATATATATATATATATATATATATATATATATATATATATATATATATATATATATATATATAACAGATGGTGTCGAGGTGTAACTACTATGCTACCGCGTGCCTCAAACAACTGTTTTGTGAGAAAGTTCTAGTTGAAATTACTTCACCACGACCGTTGTCTGCTCATTACAGAGACAGTCGATGTTCGTACAGGTCTGATTAAACCCGCGTCAGACTCGGCCTGTCAAAACCGGAGTGTTTATTGCAGGCGGGGATAAATAATATGGTGGCGCCTTCATATTCACTGACCCAAGGAATTAGCGAGTAACTGGGACGGACGGTCGGAAATAGGTTGAACTGTCGTGTCTCGTAATACGACACGTATATGAGTATGAGCGTTTATTGACAGAGAGAAAACACTAGCGGCTACATGGCTACTGGCTACGCGGGAAGAGACTAACACGTGCTCTCTCGGGAGCGGTTATTAGTCCACGCATACATAATGTGAGGGGGTACGGTATTCGACACATACGACATCTCCCCTCTTTGAGTTATTAGCAAATAATCGAAATGTCTTTCATGATAATGTTCTTCCAAATAGTAATGTCCTTGGTGACGTTTCAGTGTCCGTGCAATTATCGCTAAGTAACATATTGTCGATTAACATTTCTTAGTTAGAACAAACTTGATTAGCTGCGATAGACTATTCTAAATAGACTACTCTAGACGAATACAGAGGTGGACTACTCTGTTATCGTAGTAGTGACTCGAGGATTATTCTGCCTCAGTGAGTGAGTTCACTACTGTACATAGTTCTCTCTAAATCGAGCTGGTCTCACGACAGTTCTTCCGCTCCTTGTTACGTAAGGGTCTGCTGCCGCTCCAGCTGGTGGTACTGGTTGTCTGACAGGTGTGTCCGTCGGAATCGTGGCTGCGTCTGGCTCGAAATCGTCGTCGATGGGTGTCGGTATGTCGCATACCGGAAGTTGCTTGGACACCGCCTTAGGGACAAGTTGTAGATGTCGTCTGTTCCTTCGGATCGTGCCTTGTGACGTCTGCACGAGATAAGATCGTGGTTCCGTGCACTGTTTCACCAGGACTCCACGTCTCTGTCACGTTCTCTGGTGCGGACATCTTGCAAATTGCATCGACTTTTTCTGGATCTGGCTCCAGGTCAGCCTTGCTGATGAGATTCCCCATGAAGACTAGCTTGGACTGTCTCAGCAGACACTTGTCTTTGTTCAGTTTCAGTCCAGATGCTCGGATTGCTCGTAGAACATTTTCGTAATGTTCGTCGTGTCTAGCTCTCGTTTCTCCGTGTATGAGAATATCGTCCATGATGACTTCCACTCCTGGTAGACCTTCGAGTAACTGTTCCATCTTGTCTTGGAAGATTTCTGGCGCGCTTGTAATACCGAATGGCAGTCGCCGGAAACAGTGTCGACCGAAAGGTGTTATGAAGGTGGTCAATTTTGAGCTTCCTGGGTCTTAAGGGATCTGCAAAAATCCGCTTGACGCGTCCAGTTTCGAGAAGACTGTCGAGCCTGTT
Source organism: Oasisia sp. SBJ-2009 (assembly GCA_964017155.1). Taxonomy (NCBI): domain Eukaryota; kingdom Metazoa; phylum Annelida; class Polychaeta; order Sabellida; family Siboglinidae; genus Oasisia; species Oasisia sp. SBJ-2009. The sequence goes on from OZ024862.1 coordinate 22,290,402, forward strand.
AATTTGTGTAGCACGTCGTCCAAGATAGGTAAAGTGCGTTTCTCTCGCATCACGGACTCGTTCAGGCGTCATAAGTCGACACAAATGCGCACCTTTTCTTTTTTCCGTCTCATTACAGGAACCATTGGCACACCAATCTGTCGGCTCTGTGACTCTTTCAATAATTCCATATTCCTCCATGCGTCGCAATTCCGCTTCAACTTGAGGTAACAGTGGAATTGGCACCCGTCGCGCGGTGCATACACTGTACGGGGTAGCGTTGTCCCGTAGTAAGATCTTCACCGGGTCACACTGCCATTTATTATGTTGTATGCAACTTGATGTTACAATTACACTGCTGCCATTTGTTGTGGTGTATGCCACTTGATATTACATTTACACTGCTGCCATTTATTGTGTTGTATGCCACTTGATATAACAATTACGCTGCTGCCATTTGTTGTGTTGTATGCCACTTTATATTAGAACTATACTGCTGCCATTTGTTGTGTTGTATGCCACTTGATACTACAATTACAGTGTTGCCATTTATCATGTTGTATGCCACTTGATATTACAATTACACTGCTGCCATTTGTTGTGTTGTATGCCAATTGATATTACAATTGCACTGCTGCCATTTATTATGTTGTATGCAACTTTATATTACAATTACACTGCTGCCATTTGTTGTGGTGCATGCCACTTGATATTACAATTACACTGCTGCCATTTATTGTGTTGTATGCCACTTGATATAACAACTACGCTGCTGCCATTTGTTGTGTTGTATGCCACTTTATATTAGAACTATACTACTGCCATTTGTTGTGTTGTATGCCACTTGATACTACAATTACAGTGCTGCCATTATTATGTTGTATGCCACTTGATATTACAATTACACTGCTGCCATTTGTTGTGTTGTGTGACAATTTATATTACAATTACACTGCTGCCATTTGTTGTGGTGTATGCCTCTTGATACTACAATTACACTGCTGCCATTTGTTGTGTTGCATGCCACTTGATATTAGAACTATGCTGCTGCCATTTGTTGTGTTGTATGCCACATGACATTACAATTACACTGCTGCCATTTGATGTGTTGTATTCCACTTGATATTATACTTGCACTGCTGCCATTTATTATGATGTATGCCACTTGATATTACAATTACACTGCTGCCATTTGATGTGTTGTATTCCACTTGATATTATACTTGCACTGCTGCCATTTATTATGATGTATGCCACATGACATTACAATTACACTGCTGCCATTTGATGTGTTGTATTCCACTTGATATTATACTTGCACTGCTGCCATTTATTATGATGTATGCCACTTGATATTACAATTACACTGCTGCCATTTGTTGTGTTGTATGCCAATTTATATTACAATTACACTGCTGCCATTTATTATGTTGTATGCCACTTGATATTACAATTACACTGCTGCCATATATTGTGGTGTATGCCACTTGATATTACAATTACACTGCTGCCATTTGTTGTGTTGTATGCCACTTTATAGTACAATTACGCTGCTGCCATTTGTTGTGTTGAATGCCACTTGATACTACAATTACCCTGCTGCCATTTATTATGTTGTATGCCACTTGAAATTACAATTACACTGCTGCCACTTGTTGCGTTATATGCCACTTGATATAACAATTACGCTGCTGCCATGTGTTGTGTTGTATGCCACTTGATATTACAATTACACTGCTGCCATTGTTTGTGTGAGTAATGATTTGCGGCATGCCGTGTCGATTCGAACGTTAACTAGCTTTTTGTTTTGTTGGGCGAGGTGATGAAGTGATACCAGCCTTGGACATTCAACTAATATATAATGTTCTTGTTTCGAATCTTCTTCTCTGCGTTGTCCCACTTCACTCACCTGAAAATATGACTACGAGACGATAGACAACATTGGCTACTTGTGTACGAATTATCATCGCGTAGTGATTGCAGAGTTGATAAATGCTTTGAAAAGAAGGCGATATGGAATCTGATTAAACAGTTTGTCAGAAAGTGCCGTGGACAGTCGTATGTTCTGGTTAGCACGTTATGTAGTAACTTATCATTATTAATACAGACATGTTTAACGTTATAATTACGCCTCATCAAAGACATATAAACAGTATTAAATAAAAAGTCATACATGCAAAGTAAGTAACATGAGTGTGACGTTTGGCAATGTCTACTTCCAGATGATGGGAGGGGTGTCTCCACACCCAACTGCACAACAACATCGCCGAACAATTCGTCTCGAAATTCTGCGACACTAGCTTGAAAGGAAAGAGTGAACATGCGCGTGCGTACATGCGTGTATGCGTTTGTGTACGTGATTATGACTGCGTGCGTGCATGTGGGATACGTGCGTGCGTTTGTTTGTTTGTGATTACGTGCGTGATTGTGTGGCTGCTTGTAACTACGTGCGTGCTTATATAGGTGCGTACGTATGTTTTTGTGTGTGTGTGTGTGTGTGTGTGTGTGTGTGTTTGTGTGTCGGTGTGGGTGTGTGTATGTGTGTGTGTGTGTGTATGTGTGTGTGTGTTTGTGTGTGTGATTGTATATTTGCGTGTGTGAGCGTACGTGCGTATATACGTGCGTGCGTGCGAGCGTGCGTGTGTTTGTGTGTGCGTTTGTGTGTATATATATATATATATATATATGTGTGTGTGTGTGTGTGTGTGTGTGTGTGTGTGTGTGTGTGTGTGAGTGTGTGTGTGTGTGAGTGTGTGTGTGTGTGTGTGTGTGTGTGTGTGTGTGTGTGTGTGTGTGTGTGTGTGTGTGTGTGTGTGTGTGTGTGTGTGTGTGTGTGATGTTGTGTTTCTGTGCGTGTGGTTGTGTGTGTCTGTCTACCTGTTCGTATGTCTGGTACAGCGTACTGTCTTTATATTATATTGCCATTATGAAGTAGTGCATTTATTATGCGAAGTTACTATGAATAATCTAAGTGTAATGCTCAATTATAAATAAATCTTGTTTTCATATAATTCTTCTATAGCCGCTACGTGACAAAATATAGCCGAATTGTGCGTTTTATGATACAAGCATGAAATTTGGCACACACCTAGAGTACATAATTACACAAATATTTGGGTATACGAAAATACGATTTTGCCCTGGAAGGCGTTGGCAGTCATTTTAAAGATGGCTGCCGAAAACCAATTTCCTCTGTCTAAAGACTTTTGCAACGTCGACCAGACGTTTTGGAATCAAAACATACAACTTCTGGTTCAGTGATTTAAAATATGTTACATTTAGTCTTCTACGATATTCAAATTTGCCATTTTTAAAGATGGCGGCCGCCAAAACTAATGTTCCCATATCTAACGAATTACGTTACTTGGAGCGGTAATGTTATTGTCTCAGGACATGTATGTGGACAGCCGATGTCGGTGATTTGAATTTCTTTTGCATTTCACCTTCATCGACCTTCGTACCCATCATTTTATAAAATGATGGCCGTTGGAACGAGGACGTCTCGCCTTAAATGTTGTCCTATTAGTTCCAATAATTATGATAGGTTACCACCAAATACCACATATTAATATTATGGTTTTTTTCGATCGGTAGGCGGTTTAGCAACTGATCATGTGCCTTCGAGGATGTCACATGACCAAAAAGAGAGGAAACCGCGCTTCGTTTTTGAATATATGTTATGTTAGATGATATATAAATGCGGAGTGTATAAATAATAAAACATGTAGGTATCTTTTTAATGTAATGCAGGTAATCCGTAGAGTTATGACATCCTTCTACACCTTATTTTTTTTACCAGAAGAGCATAATTGCCATAATATCTGAATGGCTAAAGTATATAGAGTGGTGTCTTGCCACACCTGGGACAGCATATTCGTTTCTGAAGGCATCTCACGTGACACGCACCCGACGTGCTCATCAGATCACAGCTTGTAGCCTGTATCTACTTCAGCAGAAGGCGTACACCGAGTACTGCAATGGTGGGGAAGAGGGGTGCAATAAGATGTCACTGGAAGACTGGTGTGATCAGAGAGCTTAAGCCTGTCGTCTCTTCCTGTTTTGGTCCATTATCGTGCAGTTGGAACTGGAGGTGATGATCTACGTGAGAGCGATACGAGAGGGAGACTTGCTCCTCATCATAGACGCACTGACCACATTTGTTCCTTGGTTCTTCGCTTTGGGTCACACCAATTACGCCAGATGGATATCTGTTCATCTGCGTGACATGGTTTCTCTGAACGACAAGCATCCTGGCGTCTTTGCAGAGTTTCGCAAAGGAAATGTTGTCCAAAAAAAACCCACACATACAAGTGTTCTCTGGTATTGCGATTGACCAGGCTCATGAACAGAATAATGCCTCTGTGAAAGGTGGTGGTGTGGCTGTGGGTCTGACTGGGAAACCGGCAGCAATGCGGCGTTGGATGGTGTCTGGCCCTGAAATGGCATGTTTGATTGGAGAATTTGAAGTTTCAACCAAGAAGAGAAAGAAAACAGATTTACGGCATCACGAGCAGAGGAAACACGCACAGATGAGACGGACGAGATCTCACGTCACTAAATGATGTAATAGAAGAGATGGGAAACCCATTCGCTGAGAACAACAAGGATTTGCTTATACTGGATAGCAGAGACCTTGCAGATCCAGCTGTGATTGACACGTTGCGTCAGATCAAATGTCTCGGACAAGAGCAGTATGACACCTACGTCAACGAGCGCCTTGTCAACCAAACAAAGCCCATTACAGATCCAATCAAGAGAAATAACCATTGCGAGAGAAATCAAGAGCACAGCTACAACTGTCTTCACTCAAGAATGACTGTTCTCTGTTCTCCAGGTTGTACATAGCGTCGCAAATACGGAGTGGTGATCTCGATCAGTTCTTTCAACATGACAACCAAGTCTATCCACCTGCTTGATCACAAATGGGGAAATTGCGAACAGGAATCAAGTCTGATCTGGTCGGCTGCTTGGAAGATCTCGTTCCTACACAAGACCTTTGACCCACTCATGTCGTACAAGTCGTCCTGCTTGATGGGGCTGCAATCGTTAACATGCTTCGACCGGGTTTTACAAAGATATTTTCCGATTACGCGACCCAAGTGTTCCTGCCGTACATCACATCGCAACTGCAACACGTGAACAGACTAGATATTGTGTGGGTTGAATATATCGCAGATAGCTTGAAGGTCGAAACACGAACACGGAGAGGGAAATGTATCCGCCGACGCGTAGAACCATCCAACTCAATTCCTGGGAACTGGCATGAGTTTCTCCGCATTAACGATAACAAGACCGAGTTATTTACGTTCTTGGCGACTAGTGCAGCAACTATTGCCACCGACAAACAAGTTATCAGCATATGTCACACTGATGTGCTGTGTACTCAGTCCCGAGACGTGTCAGGCCTTGCTCCATGCACCCATGAAGAAGCGGATACTCGAATCCTACTCCACCTGGAAAATGCTTTGAAACACGGGTATAACAAGGTATCCATTCGAACAGTTGACACGGACGTGGTTGTACTTGCAGTGACATCAACTCAGCGCCTTAACATCACCGAACTGTGGATTGCCTTTGGTGCTGGAAGGAACTTTCGATATTTACCGGCCCACGAGATGTCCAACGCACTGTGTCCTGATCGTTGTGTTGCTTTGCCAATGTTTCATGCCTTCATTGGTTGTGACACGGTGTCATGTTTTGGAGGCTGGGGCAAACGGACTGCATGGCACATGTGGAATGCGTATGACGAAGTCACACCAGGAGAAAATTGGCTGGGTCCACTGGAACGATTTGTAGTCCTGCTGTACGACCGTACTAGCAGCCAGGAATTTGTCAATGGAGCGAGGAAGCAGCTGTTCATCCAAAAAGGTAGAACTATTGACGGTCTTCCTCCGACACAAGCAGCACTTCTCCATCACACAAAGCGGGCTGCTTACCAAGCCGGTCACTGTTGGGCGATTCCGGAACTTCCATCTCCAAGTGAATGGGGGTGGAACAGGAATGAAAATGGCGGCTGGAAAATATTCTGGACAACTCTTCCTGAGGCCACACAAGCTTGTCGAGAACTACTGCGCTGTGGTTACAAGAAGGGATGCATGGGACTATGTAAGTGCCTCAAAGCAGGACTTCAATGCACTGCTCTTTGCTACTGTGGTGGACTGTGTGCTCGTAGCTAATGTGCGACACAGTAAACATTAGGATGTCTAGTAATTAGGAACTGTTACATTTTTCATAGGACGTTTTGGTCATGGACAATGTGTATACTCTTATCGTTTGACATACACACATGTGTTACAGGAATGCTGAACTGTCACACACGACATAGTAAGTTTCTGCTGTTGAATGTTTCTGTTGACATATCACAAAACATGGTATCAAACAACACAAATAAAATAAACAATGCGTTAAACCTATGAGTCGTTTTGGAGTAAACGTAAACTTTTCTAAACATCAAGAGAGGGAACGACTTTTGATACTCCTCTCGTGAATATAGGCTAGCTAATAAATAGCGTTTGTTGACAGCCAATATAGAAAATAACCGCCATTTTTAGCCGTAATCTTGAAAAAGACCGATACGAATGTCCGAAATTTCTCAAGATGTGATGAAATTTGGCTTTTAAAGCCGCCATCTTTAAAAATGGCGGATATTACAATTGGCGAAGGTCATATGTAATATATTTGAAATCGGTACTTAAAAAACTTACATTTTGACAAATTTGCAGCGGTTCTGACTGAAGGATTTGTAAATGTGTGGACAAAATTCGTTTTACCGGACGTTATTTTTTGGTAAAATGGCGAATACGAAGGTCGACAAAGGTCAAATACCAAATATTTGGCTGTCCACATACCTATATTTTGACCATAAAATTAGCTCTCTAGGTTGCGTAGGTCATGAGATATAGGGTATTACTCTTGGCGACCGCCATCTTTAAACGTGGCGGATGTTAATGTCGGAGAAGGTCAAAAGTAATACATTTGAAATCGCTGACCCCGACCGAACATCTACGTTTCAATACCAAAAGGACTGATTTATTTGGCGTAGTTACTAAGATATGAGAAAAGAGGTTTACGGCGGCCATCTTGTAAAATGGCCGCCAATGCCTTTCCGGGCGAAATTTGAGATGGCCCTATATCCAAATATTTTTGTATTTATGTGTTCTACTTTTGTGTCAAATTTCACACTTGTATAAAAAAAACGCACAATTCATTAACATATCGGCTGGACTACTATCCATGGAGGGTGTTTTTATATTGCTGCCCGTGTGACACACGGCGTTTGCTATAGCCTAATGTGAATAGCGGATTAATATTGCGAATAGGCTATAATCCACGTTACTGACGAAATGTTATAATAGTTATTGCTTTTCCATTGAGAAAGTGAAACATTTAATATATATATATATATATATATATATATATATATATATATATATATATATATATACATATATATATATATATATATATATATATATATATACATATATGGAAGTATCCTTATTTCAGGATCGAATCCATTAAGGGAAGTGATACTGGTGATGTGTGGTCTGCTGATGCATGCCATTCTCGCAAAGAGCCACTGAGATTCCGCTGTTGACGGTAGTCAAGCGAGAAAGACAACACTCACCAACGTCACTGACGCTGTCACAGTGCACGTGGACAATAGAGTGACGTCAGCACGTATACTTCACAGAACTACACTGCAGGCATCTTTTGAAAGGAAGTTAACGTTTGCATGTATGCGTTTTAGGATCCGGACACAATACAGGTACCACAATCAATTCGATAATGGCTGTTATTATATTGGGCAACACAATCATATAGTCGTTTAATCGATGCAATCGTTGGTATACGATTGAATAAGTACAGTGCTCAAATGAAAGAAGAAAACGCTACGCGTTTGAAGGCACCGACATGCTCTATATATGTCAGTGTGTTTGTCTGTCTGACTTTATCTCTATCCTCTCTCTCCCTCCCCCCCCCCACCTCTCTCTCTCTATCTGCGTCTCTCTCTCTCTCTCTTTCTTTGTCACTGTCTCGGTATCTCCCTCCCCTCTCTCATTCTCTCTCTCTCTCTCTCTCTCCACTCTCTGTGTATCTGTCTGTCTGTCTATCTGTCTCCCTATCTCTCCTATCCGTCGATTGAAGGTACGTACGATCCGTCGCTTGGTTCCCAGCCAGTAGGTCTTTGCAAGTGAATACCACTGTTTGTAATTTACGTCTTGTTTCTCCAAGTTTAATCTTATATGATAACTTGGAGCGGCCTCTTTTCTTATTGTGAAAATAAGGTATATTTTAGAAGATCGTTGTCATCCGTGCAGCCGCATGACCAGTACATGCTCTCTTTTTAACTTTCATAGTTCGGGTTCTCAGAGTTACAACTACCAGTCTATTCCTACCATATATTCTGTTTTTCCGGGACTCTACTACCAGTTGAAATTACTTCTACATCGTTGTGTCCCATAACGTTATGCACCAAATGCTCCACAAATTCTTTGCCATCATTCCATCTCCCCTCTTCGTCTATTTCCTCAAGATTTCTGATGATTACATTTGCACTCTTTGCTTCCCTTTCCATGATCTCGTAAAGCTCCTCCATCACTACGCTATATACCCTTTCCTTATGGTTACCCTTGATGTTATCGATTTTTTCTACTCTAGTGGTCAGTTCATCCACTATTTGCTTCTAATTTGTCCTGCTGGTCATTCAACCCCTATACTAGTTTTAAAAACCTCAATAGCTTTTGAGTTGCAGGCTTTACAAAACCAATGTAACTGCTCTCCGTGATTTTCTATGAAATCATATGCATCGCTTATTATGCTTTCAAATTCTATATGGAACCAAGCTCCACAATACTCGCATTTTAATCCCCTGTCTGTTTTTGTCACTTGCTTCTTACATCCCCCACATTTATGTGTCGTTTTCCTATTTGTGGACCTGACTGCGCACTAATTCCAACTTGTGATGGGTCCAATTTGTATATATGCTGCAATACTGTTGAACTATGTAAATATGTATTGCCCCCCAAAGGTGTATGGGTTGACTTAGATTAACATCAGACGTGATGCATCTGTAGGTGGAGGGGAGGGGTAGCAAATTAAATAGCCACCTCCCAAACCAGAGTAAGCTGTGAACTCCGTCGAAGCCGTCAAATGGCATCACTGTTTTGGATTAATTCGCAAGTTTACGAGTATAATCAAAAGTAATGTTTATATAGTATGTATGCTTTTGATGACAAAAGTTATGTTATCGAATATGTATTCACAACATTAAAAGTAGAAAATGAAAACATGACAGGAAAAACTAACTATAACAATTATCAATTCTGTTTATTTTTGTGTGACATGCTTCAGTATAAGTTTCATTTTGAATAGACTGTTATAGTGTAGTTTTTTCTGATAAAAAAATATTCTCATTTAGTTGTCATTCCAAAGTAGTTAATCATTGTCTCGACCTTATTCTGGCCCGATCCATTTGCGGTCACAAAAGCAGAATTTATCAGGGCTGATGCGAGGGGCTTCAAAATGGAAGCCATTTAACAAAGTGACGGCAAGGCGGTTTTAATTCATTGTTCCAATGTTTTAATTAAGTTCTTAGATTAGTGGCGTAGATCGTCATTTAATGTACACAATATGTATGTGAGGATTATTTTAAAATATGCTATCGCTACCCACTTCGTGGACTTTTATATTGAAACTATAATATACTTACCGAAACCTGTGTGTATGTGTAATTTTTAATGAGCATGCATATATATATATATATATATATATATATATATATATATACATACATACATACATATATATATATATATATATATATATATATATATATATATATATATATATATATATATATATACATATATACATATGCATATGCCTATGACATTATGTTGATATTTGTGGTTAATTCATAATATTTATTTCATCGCAGTTATTGCAGATACGTTTAGAAAGTGTCCGAACATTCGATGGCTCCGCTCACCTATGGGATGCTGGGTAGATTCAAAGCAAAGCCGTCTCTTACTACACTACGAGTGATATCTTCTTCTTCTTCCGAGTACCGCCTAGCTTCAACATGCTGAAGATACAGGCGGGCGAACAGGAAAAATCAGAAATATATATATAGGTATATATATATATTTTTTTTTCGTTTTGGGTGCATTGCAGTGTATCAGAGCCGTAATTTGTGCATGTAAAAGTAATGCGTGCAAAAAAAAAAAAGTTAAAAGCTAGTTATATCTAAAAGGTGGAATAATGGAAAGTCTGGATATTGCTCTTAAAAGAATCAAGGCTGTTTTTATTTACAATATGTTGGGGGAGGGAGTTCCAAAGTCGAATGGTATTTGGGAAAAAAGAATACAAGTGGTAGTTACATCTGGAGTGAGGGATAACGTAAGACAATGAATGTTGCTTTCTAGTGACTGTGTTTGAAGGAATTAGATATTTATTTGCAGGTATGCCCACTAGGTCATTTGATATTTTATATAACATGCATAGTTTTGCATCTTTTCTACGGTCTGCTAGGGATCTCCAGCCTAATGACTGGAGCATATTGGTGACACTTGACGTATTATGGTGGCGATGTAAAACATATCGAGCTGCTCGGCGTTGTATCATTTCAAGTTTATTTATTTGTGTAGCGGTGTAAGGGTCCCAGACAGTACAGCTATTTTCCAGGATAGGTCTAACAAAGGTGAAATAAGCAAGAGTTTTTATTTGGATTGATGATACTTTTAGATTTCTGCGGAGGAAGCCTAATGATCTATTTGCTTTTGAAGAGATGCTATTTATGTGGGCATTCCACCGAAGGTCAGATGTTATGGTTAGGCCAAGATATTTAGCTTGTGAAACAGTTTGAAGTGGTTGTCCGTGGAGAATGTACTGGGTTTTAGTGATAGTTTTATTTCTTGTAACAGGGATGACATGGCACTTTTCAAGGTTGAAACTCATTTTCCATTTTTGTGTCCATTTGTCGAGTGTGTTAAAGGGGGACTGAAGCGGCCGAACAACCACAGCCCAAACATAAGAACATATAATTTACAGCACTAGTGACCATAATTTGACAAGCCCAGTGTCACGGTATATTTTTAATAAATTTTCAAAGTGAGCTACTTTCGACACAGGGCGCCGCCATTCCGCCTGGCCATATTGCTGGTTGTACTCGGGTTTGTTTACAATCACCGGAAGCACGTGTCGACAGGCGGCGCAGCATAGCTCTCGCAAAAACGGACGAAACGCACTCAAACCAAATATAATTAAACACATTAATGCACTGTATGCCTAATAGATATACCATAATTGTTAGTAAGCATTATTTAACATACTTCCACAAAGGATTCCTGTAGAAAAAGCAGGTTTGAGATGATGAAGTTTGCGTGTCCGCCTGCGGCGAGTTCAGCGGAGTCGGCGGTGGTCACTTTCGAACGCCGATTGTAAGCCTAATTTCGAATGTGACGAGCACAACGAGGCGCTGAACCTCAAAACATAAGCTTCGACCAGAGCTACAGGTCCGTGTTTGATTGATTGGCTTGCATATAAGTACGCAGCGACGAAGTAAAGTTCGTCGAACTCGACAGGAAAACCGGACATGATTTCCTTATTTGGAATGTGATTCGGCGCGTAGGAAGTGACAAGCCGGCGACTCGGCACTCACGAGTTCCGTCATGTATCGTTACGACTACAATTTAATCCCACAGTTGTATTTCACTGTCTGCATAATACACGAATGTGACCTAAGAAAAGTTTAAATGTAGTAAGAAATGTGAATGTAATAAAATAAATCTATGTGTAGATACAAGTATTTAATTTGAAATAAAAATGTTTAAAATCCACTGAATTTGTTTAGGTCAACAGATCGCCAGATCTAGCGGTGCGTTGGTTGCTAGAACCAGCTCGAGTTTCTAGGTACAAGTAAAAAAATGTTTTTGACATAGACAGTGGTGGAATAATTTTCTTCAAGATAGTGACATAAAAAGAAATGCCAGCTACGACCGTATCAGGCGTATGACGTGTTTGTTAGCGTCGTCATATGCTAATTACTTAAATTAGGGTGACTCGCTAATTAGTCAACAACTGTTGAACAGTCACGAATCACAGACACAGATATATAACAGGCATTATTTATAATGAATTAACAGAAACAGCAAAATACTAATTTATGTTATTATTTAAATTAGACTGTTAACTGCATTCAATAAAACACTAGTGTGTATAAAAAATATTTGACCCCATAAATCAACTGATTAAAATCACTAAAGAATTTTTTTTTATTAATTGCTGATTTATAAAGGTAAGATCTTAAAGAGCGTAGTAACCAATCCTCAGGATTGCTGAAAGCGCTTTACACTTTATTTCCCTGACAGACCTGTTCAATCATATACCATCTCAACTTCTCTGGGAAGCATCCAGCAATATGCTACAATTAATTCGCAAAAGCTACTCATACACATATCCACCACTGTCTATAGCCATGCAGGTACTCATTTATACAGCTGAGTGAACTGGAAAAATGTAGAGTGAAAAAAAATCCTCAAGCTTTTAACATCACAGCAAAGAATTGCAGACATAGCTGTTGACTTATGAATACTGTCTGTTGATCACTAGTTTGCGTACAATTTAATCTTGGCCATTACACAAGGACACTGTTTTTGACATTATGCAAGCTGAGGATGTACTGTTTATATGCATTATATCATCAAAGCAAGATACCAGAACGACAAGTAGGAAACGGTGAGCGGCAGCCATGCAGGTCAGTAAAATATTATTATCATTATGATTATGGTATCATTGTATTTGTTTCTGGTAACATATGTACATGTGTGCATCGCACAACTTTCTATAAAATAATTAGTATAACAACAATAAAACATGCTACAGAATCAATCACACTTAACATAGTGTCACTATTAAGTATGTTAATGTGTCTATCCAATGACACTACCCATCATAACCCAAGTCAGTTGGCAATATTACCTGGGAACACATTTAATATTTTAATTCATAAAATATCCGTAGAATATTTTATAATTTCATGTATGCACATTCTGTTATTGCTGTAGAATGCATGACTGTGGTCAAAATACACAAAACACATGGAACTTATTTCAATTTTTTTTAAGCAACTGTTTTGACATACATAATAAGTCACTACCCTCCAGGGGTAGTATCCGATATTTAAACACTGACAGATTAATATATTTCTAAATAATCTAAGACAACAGTTTTGTTTATCGCCCAAAACATTATGCACCCAAATGTGGATCTCACCTTTAAGAATCTGCAGTTTTGCTTTCCAAGTGATAAACAAGCACACATTTTTTAGGTGGGGATCTGAATAGTCTCCTGACAGCAGGTAGTAAGATCACTGATCCCATGACTAAAATTAATAGTTACATGGGTGAAAAAACATTTGGAACCTTACATTAGCCCATAGCCTCCATTGTTACTGGAAAGGGTTGCAAACATCATGATCAAAGTACAACAGAGGACTGCTGTTACTAATTGCCATTAATAGCCTAGTGCAAATTAGGCAATAAAATCACAATCTTACCAGTGTCCTGTGTTTCCCAGCAAGAGTGAAAGGACTACCCATACCCAATACAAACATCACTGCCTGGACAAAGCCCCACTATCTCTCTAGTGCACTTGCATTTCTTACCAGTTCACAGTCATGTGCTAGAGCATGATGAAAAGACAAACCAGTGCAACAGAGGTCAGCTTTAAATTGAGTGTTTAAATAAAACTTCAAAATGTTTGGGGTTCATGGCTGTTGTAGAATGATTATCGACTAACACGACTAGTATATTGAATCTGAAATGAATAGTATTATTGCGTATAACAAAATAAGACTAAAATAAGAATATAAAGTACGAAAATTATATTTTGATAAGGCATGTATTTTGCTTTCAATAGTACCGCAGACATCAGCATTGTTCAGTTAGTTGCAGTTTGTGCAGTTACTGTTTGATAACTGTAAGGTGTCCATAATCACTTCCCAAAATTATTTATTAGGAAAATGGCTAAGAAGTCTATTTAGAAAACCTTATACATTGCAATAAAAAAAACTTACATATCTCGAAAAAGACTCGGTTGGACAAAACCCCACCCACAAATGAAACTTACGTATAAAACCCAATGTAAACAAATTTAGTCTTAAATTGACATTTGTACTTTTTGAAAATACAAGTATGACTTTGACTATGGCCAAGTAGTTGTCTCTGATTGGACCAAGGAGGACACTGATTGCACGTAACTAACTTAAACATTTTATTTTCTTATATGTGCAAGTAGGCTTGTATAATTGGCTTACCATGTAATTTATGTGTTGCTTATGTAGGAGTGGGTTTGCTTGTTTGTAATGATGTCTGAATGACTCGGGATACACACATATTAAAATATGCCAGGAAGGTTAGTCATAATATAATGGAATCTACACAGAATGCACCATTGAAAAGGTAATGTTCTATTTATTGCATGAATGTTCCCTGATTGAAACACAACACCTTGCTCAGCCCACTGTCTACTAGTTTCATTGAGACAAGAGCTGACCAATGAACTTGGCTAGCAGCAGCAGACAAGCCAGAAAGCAGATACCTAATACATCAAACTGATCTGGGGGCCATTTCAAGGGACCTTCTCAAAAACCAAATCACCAGCATTACTTTGTGTTTTGAGGCCCATAGAATGATGTAATAAAATACAGATTTTTTGTGTATATCAGCACCACCACATGCAACAACCATGCAAAAGTAGATTTGTTTAACAATTGTGGAAAAATAGTCTGGGGGACCATGGAGGACCATATGGGGCCTGCAAAATAATTCAATCAAATTTAGATTTCTCATGCATAGTTACAATATCCACAGATCTATGCATCTACACAAAATTAGATCCTGAACACTTTCCGAAATGCTAATTATAAGTTGATTTAATCAGTTTTAATTTTTATGATGTATAGGTACTGCAATGAGAAAACAAAAGATGTCAAAACATTGTTATTTATATGTATATCACAGAAGATACATACTCTCGTACATATGTATCATTCTTTCAGATGAAGGATTCACAAATACTGAACACAACTTTCAAAGGATCCAGTGCACCAGATGATATTGTCCCTCATGGCAGTACGGGTGTCACATTGCAACGCCATTAACTCGTAGTGTCAAACTCAAACAGAGCCAGTGATCATGTCGCCAATGCGATACTTTATCGATGCAGCAATTATTACAGATAATATTGTTGTTCCATTGAATATTCATCATGACCATGGGTATGCGAAGTTGTCGTCGCAGTCCTGCATGCCTTCTTCGACTGACCATGGCAGTCATGTCAATGTGGATGACACCTTGGATGTCCCAGTCTCACTGTCGCCATCTTCAGATCATTCTGTCTGGAACAGACAGATGGAAAACACTGAAAAGAGTTATGCAGAATATGTGTTAGCGGATGACAGCAATATCACTGATGATGACTGAAGCAGTTCTGCCACTAATGAGAAAAAATGTATTTCTCTTTTCTGCACCTGCAAAACACCCTGGTTGTTATAACATGCCTGCTGCCTGCATGGAAGCATCCCATTGAACATGTGCAGTGATGATATGCAGCTAACCGATACATTCTGACATTTGATTTATAGTAAACAATCATTATCTTATAATTACACCATGTATTAGTAATTGGCAAAACTGTGTAATTTATCAATATCACATCACAAAGTCAGCGCATTGGTTGATTTGTTTGTGAAATACTTTAATACAATTATCACAGTATTTTACAAACAAATGATTTGTATGTAAAATTGTTACAGCATTTTGCAAACACATGAATTTATGATTCATTGTCATGATGTGGTCTTGATAACATACACACACGCACATATACAATACATAGTACACAATACATTAAAACTCCACTTCAATATTCCCATGTGAATTGCACAATGTCCTTATTACACATATATTTATTATTCAGACTATTATAAATTGCATGGCAGCATGCATATGTAAATAACATTATTTACATAAATTAAACAAATTGTATTAGCATTTTAAATTAATTAATTATATTAAAAGGATGCACACATCATATAACATCTTGTCAGAAATAAAAAGTAAGTTTGTAATAGATTTACGTTACGAATTCGAAGATAGAATGACTTTATTATTTAAATTATACATATGTCATTGACATTGTGTGGCCATACAAGTATAATTGTTTTAACAAGATTTAACAAGATTTAACAAGATTGCCACCTAGAGAATCAACTCTAGATGGCAGGTGGACAAGGAAGCCGTTTGGCTTATCGAGAGTCCAACCTATCTATCTAAGTATACCCTGCCCGTCTTAGGTATATGTCAATTTTATTTTTAAACATATTAACACTTCTAGCACCTACACAATCAGCTGATAATTTGTTCCATTCGTTTACTATTCTTTGGGAAAATGAAAATTTTCTAATATCTAGTCTACACTGCTTCTTTGCTAATGCAACTCCATGTCCTCTAGTCCTTCTCTCTTCCTTGACCGTGAAAAAAATATTTCTGTCAATATTTTCATACCCATTCAATATTTTAAAAACCTCAATCTGATCTCCTCTCAATCTTCTGGTTTCTAGTGTTGTTAGACCACATTCCTTTAGACGCATTTCATAACTAATATTCCTGAGTTTTTGTATCATTTTTGTTGCTCTCCTTTGTACTCTTTCTAGCATATCAATATCCTTCTTGCGATATGGCCTCCATGCTTGTATACAATATTCTAAATGAGGCCTAACTATTGTTTTATAAAGCGGTATTATTAGTTCTTTTTCTTTGTATACTATATTTCGCCTAATTAATCCAAGAATTTGGTTTGCCTTCGCTGCTGCAATTCCACACTGCTCTGATACCTTCATGTCAGCACTAATGGTTAAACCTAAGTCCTTTTCCTTTACAGTAGTATTTAGTACAGTACCACCCATTGTATATTGTGCATTTTCATTCCCATGTCCTGTGTGGAGGCACTTACACTTTCCAAAGTTAAACAGCATTTGCCATTTCTCAGACCATTCTATCAACTTATTTAGATCATCTTGTAAATGCTGTCTATCTGCATCACTTTTTATTTTCCTAAACACTTTTGTGTCGTCCGCAAACTTCAACACCTTGCTTGTTACGTCATCATCCAAATCATTGATATATATTAAGAATAAAATAGGTCCCAATACTGATCCTTGCGGTACTCCACTCAAAACAGATTTCCAATTTGAAACCTCCCCATCAACTACTACTCTTTGTCTTCTATCAATAAGCCATTTTTCTATCCAGTTAATCATACTATTTCCTATGCCATGGGCCTTTAGTTTAAGTAGTAATCTTTGGTGTGGCACTTTGTCAAAGGCTTTTTTAAAATCTAAGTAGATTATATCTACTGGTGATCCCTCATCTACCCACTTTGTGACATCTTCCAAAAAACATAACATATTTGTTAAGCATGACCTCGCTTTTAAAAACCCATGTTGAGATGTGTTTATCAATTTATTTTTAACAAGAAAATCAACCAAGTGATCTTTAATTAGTCTTTCTAATAGTTTACAAATCACCGATGTTAAACTCACTGGTCTATAGTTCTCTGACTTGCTTCTTGATCCTTTTTTAAATAATGGTATGATGTTTGCTTCTTTCCATTCTAACGGAACCACTCCTTCCTCTAATGCCAAATTGAACACTGTTGCAAGTGGTATGCTAATTTGTTCTACAATTTCCAGTAGTAATTTGGGAGGAATCCCATCCACTCCTGGTGATTTATTATCCTTCATATCTCTTATTTTCATAGCTACCATTTTTGGGGTTACAGTTAGTTGTCCTAAATAGTCACACTCTCTCCCTTCGAACTTAGTCTCTAGTACTGGTAATGTACTAATATCTTCCCTGGTAAACACCGAACTAAAGTATTCATTTAGGTTTTCTGCCATTAAGAATCCCTCCGTTATTATGTTTCCATCACTACCTTCTAGTGGCCCGACCTTATCTTGAACTTTCTGTTTACTTCGAACATACGCATAAAAACTCTTGCTGTCATGTTTTATGTTGAAAGCTATTTTTTGTTCATAGCTTCTCTTCGAATTTCTAATTTCAGCTGTAGCTTGATTAAGTGCTTCTTTATAAATGGCATAGTCTTCTTCACTTCCAGTATGTCTATATGTCTTCCACATCATTTGCTTGTACTTGATTTTTCTAATGGCTTCCTTCGATAAGTGTTTCTTCTTTGACCTTTTCCCTTGTTTTTTCAAGGGGACAAATTTGTCAACGACGCAGTCAATTTCCCTCTTTAAGATATTCCAGCATTCTGTTGCTGTCTTATTCTTCAGTGTGTTATTCCAGTCTATCTTCGCTAAATATTCCCTCATGTCCTTATATCTTCCTTTGTGAAAATTTGTCCTGTACCGTATTTTTCTGTTCCGTTCTCCTTTTACTTTGATGATAAAATGTATCTGGTTATGATCACTACATCCCAGTGGCTCACATATATTGACATTATCAACAAATTCCTTCTGTGAGCTCAAAACTATGTCCAACACGTTCTTGTCCCTGGTTGGTTCTAACACATGTTGAAAAAGGAAACTATCTTGTACTAAATTTAAAAACTCTTGATCCTCTCTCCCAGGACTCTGTAGAGATGTCCACTTTATATGCCCATGGTTAAAATCCCCCATAATAATACAGTCCCGTTTACTCACTTCTTTTATAGCGTTGTGCATTTTTTCATTCTCTTCTATGCTTATGTTTGGACTACGATAAACTAACCCAACAGTTAATGTTGAGTTTCCTGTAACTATGTTACACCAGACAGCTTCACATTCTGCTTCTTTTTCTAATTTTATTTCATAAGCCTGGATGGATTCTTTAATATATAAAATAACTCCGCCTCCCCTTCTTCCTAATCTATCTTTCCTAAACATTACATATCCTGTCATTCCTAATTCGGCATCTGATATATCGGGGGTGGCCCAAGATTCAGTTATACCTATTATGTGAGGGTCAATATCTTCTACCATAATGTTTAGTTCATTTCTTTTGTTTACTATGCTCCTTGCATTTAAACAAACACATTTATAACCAAATTTCGTAGGGCTTTCCAGGCTGTTTTTTGCTGATTTCTTTTTGCTGTCTTTAGCTATGCCTCTAGTATTTGGCTTCTCTGTGTATCCCCCCTGCGAAACTAGTTTAAAAAATTGCAACCTGTTCCTCTGTCCATAGATTGAAGCAGGTTCTCGGAGAACACTGCTGCGCCCTTTCCGCTTAGATGGAGGCCATCTCTCACGTACATATCTTCCTTCCCAACAAAGTATCCCCACAAATCTACAAATCCAACTCCTTCTCCTTCACACATCTGCTCCACCAGAGCATTGATTGCCATCCTCTTACAGTTTCTATAGGTTGCTCCCCTTCCTCCGATTACTGGCAAGATTCCTGAGATAATGATCTGTTCAACTCTTGTCTTCTTCAGTTTCCCTACCAACTGTCTGTATCTTTGCACTATTCTAGTTGTCCCCTCCCTGTCTGCATTGTTCGTCCCTACATGTACTAATATCGATCCTCCCTGGCCATGCCCCAACACGTTCTCTACCCTATCTGTCACATGCTCAATCCGAGCGCCCGGAAGACAAACAACAACATCTTCTCCTTTGTTTAACATCTTGTCCGTCTTTCGCAAAATTGAGTCGCCCATAAAAACCCTTTCTGTTCTCAATGCACCCTCGATCACTGCTTCAGAGTAGCTCCTCCGTTTTGCATCTCCCTGGTTGCTGACTTTCCCCCCTGCCGCTTTCTCTGTTCCTTTCTTTCCTGTCTCTTTTCTTCCTGACATCTTCCTTGTTATTGACTTCCGTTTGGTCATATCTACTCTCAGTTCCTTTCTTCCCTTCGTCTTTCCTCCTGTCGCATCTACTTCTATCATCTCCTGTCCCCTTGTCCCTCCCTCCTTCTCTACTGTCACTTTCTCCACTGTCTCCTTCATGCATGGCATGTTTTCTGTTGTTCTTTCTCCATTTGTTTTCCTTGCTATCATCCTCCCTCCTCTCTCCATCCCCTTCACAAGATCCGTTAGCTTAGCTAGCTCTGCCGTCAGACAGTCCACTTTCCAACACCCTAAACATTGGAAAGTAAACCCTTCCTCCGTTGTCTCTGACCAAGACTTTCCGCACCCCGATAAGGCAAAATCCACCAAGCTGTGGCAGTGATCACACAGCAAGTGCCTCCTTGCCTTCACTTGCCGCTTGGAAGGTGCCATAATACGATTGATCAAATCAACTTAGTTTATACCAACTTAGTCTTTAGAAAGACTGTTTGTTTATTGTGTACAGCAACTGCAGCACACTACGTGTTATAAACAACTTACTACCTATGCTACCATGAACAATAATTTTATTCTGTACTGGTACCGTTCCCTAGCGGATACTTTGGACACTACCTATATAAACAGACTAGGGCTTTCTGCTAAAACACTTGCTTATTTTTAATAACAATGGCACCGAATCAAAGAATTATCCTATGTATGCAGCTGTTTTGCTTACCACTTTATCTGTTATATATCATATCAATTTATCAGATTTGCTAAGTTTTGTTTACAATCTTGTTGAAAGCTAGATTACCCTATTTCACCCACTATAAATAATAGTATGCACAAACTAAGGATTCCTACTAAAAAGCTTGTTTATTTTTAATAACAATGATACCTATTCAGAGTGTTACCTTACACATATAGTTGTTACGCTTATTGCTTTGTCTCTTATATACGATATCAAATAAACAGATTTTGCTCAGTCTTGTTTACAATTTGTCGAAGGCTAGATTACCCTATTATCACCCACGTATACTAATTTGTTCAAAAATACTGTTTACTAACTAAATTTAACTAAAACTGCCACTCAATATATGTCTAGTACACCCTTATGAATAACCTTAGCACAAAAATAATACTTATCAATCAATACTTCCGCTTGTTTTTCAACTTTTATACACCATCAAATTCAAACATCTGCATCCACCAAGTTTCCCGCCGAGGTTTGAAGTGCTAAATTACTTTTCGATACCTGTTGAACTACGTATTACTTACCTACTACCCCGAGGGTAGCTATTGGTCGAACGAACGAGTCTGCACGCAAATCGCACTTAGACAACAGACCGATACTCCCAACATTGTCACTGACAGCTGTCGTGCCACTCGATCGTGGTCAGTCATGGTTCATGCAGGCATCTGTCAGCCCGGTCTGGCTCGGTCGTCAGCTATCTCCAGACAACATACAACGATGTGCGTCGACATCGGGACGCAGTATCCACACAAACACCATGCAACATTCACATTGTTTTATAGCACGTTGATCCCAAAATCAAAGATGACCATAAACATGCCACATCACATGGCGATCTTCTCTCGCCATCTCACACCTCGGCTCGCACGCTGGGTGAAGCAAAAATGGCTTTACGTGTGTCACTTGTGCAACAGATGCTTCTCTCACTTGTGCTACAAATTATTCCTCTGTCGGATCCATTTTCTATTGTGATTTATCCAAAACCACTAACAACTAGCGCCTCTTGACTCTTCTAAGGCTAAGTCTAACGCAAAACACTTCCGATATCTGTGTAAACAAAATAAGAAATAGTCCCGATAGACCTTCCGGTCGTAAGCCCCGCCCCTTGAAGGCTGTCAACACAGAGAGCGTAAAAATGAAAATGTTTCATTGGTTCAAAATCGTCGGTATTTAATTTCACCTTTTTATTTCGAATGCAAATAAATATTATTTGTGGATACATAGGACACCTATCGTGTACAATAAGGCACCATATTTTTGTTTTTGCGTAGAAATGTCTAATTATGAAGAAAACCGGAAAAAACCAAAATTTTACATGGGCTAGATAGGAGGTAATCAAACCACTCGGCTTGGAATAAAGATGGCGCTACGCAGTGTTCTATGACGACGATTTAGGCATTGAAAAATATTTTTTTTCCAGTTTGTCTGATAAGTGAATGTGCTTCTGCCACCATTAATGTATACTTATATAGTGTACATTTAGGTATATGGAATGTTACAGCTGTGTTTCACTTCCCCTTTAAGGTCTTCCTGGAGTGCAGCTGTGTTTATCTTAGGCTTAAGAGCTATATACATTATGGTGTCATCAGCAAAGAGTCTAACTGTAGAAGTAATATTGTCTGGAATGTCGTTAATGTAAAAAAGGAATAGGCAGGGACCAAGTACAGAACCTTGAGGGACTCCTGATGTTACAAGGACTTCAGAAGAAGCCTCGCCCTCTATCAGTACTCTTTGTGATCGATCGGTTAAGAATGCTTTAACCCAGGAATTTGTTTTGCCTTGGATGTATATATATATTCACCAGATGGCGCCATCGTTGTCGGTCTGGTTGCTAATAACAAACATCAATTAAGACGGCTTGTCCAGCTAGGACAACAGATTATACGTGTTTAGTATTGTCAATATTGTTAATGTATGTAGGTTATATGGTGCTACGCAGTATCGTCAAACGTATACAACAATGTTACAAAACTCCAGGCTGGTATGAAAAAGAGTAGTGACAGAATGACACATGAAAAAACAGCGTTAAATCGAGCCCGTGTCATTGCGAATGTGAGCCCTGGACATTTAATACACGCATACAACACATCATCGAAGCAACCGGATGCACGCACGCACACACGCACGCACGAACGCACGCACACATGCACGCACGTGGGCGAGGGAAGTATTACGACTTACAACTTATATACCTCACTGATAACCGAGTTGTTTTCGCAAACCTGTACTCTCGTTCTATCACATCCGGGTTTCTAGGATGTATCCCCCAACCAGAGTCTAGAGTCTGTAGTTGATATTCTCCTGACCTAGGCCTGGTTTCGACAAATTTCCATCACAACCGACTCTGAATATCTGACGCGATCATCTACCCCCATGACTTTTGTGCATCTCTTTTTGTCGTAGTATGGATATTTATTTGGGCATATGATTTGTTCTTGGATTGATGGGTTTTCATTTCTGTTTATTAGCCCAGGTAGTGGGATTTACTTCAATGTTATCCATTCCTACAAACCTTACAATTACTAAGTCTAAGCCAGTCCTCTTTTCACTTCACTCGGGTTCTAACATGTTCACCACGATAATTCATGGTCGGAGACATAAGGACCCCACAAATGTGATACTTTTTTGATTCAAGATGACTTTCCTATATAATTAACTTTATCAAACAAGAAGTGGATCAAGCGTTAGAAATTGTATACAAAAATTTATTAAAAGCAGAAATTCATGTTGATACAGTAGTGAAAGTTAATCCTCTATGGCTATGCACATTCGAACTGCAACGTGTAAGATCAGTGGACCGTTTCATTAACATAAAAAGCTCCTAAGGAAAATTCATCTTTAAACAGCATATGTTGTTAAAAACACTTCCTGTAAAACGCATATATCCATTGGCCTGTTACCGAGTACTCTATTTCCAGTACGGTGAAATGTCGCTAACCAAGCATAAATTCATGTGTAGTATAAACCCAGTTCAGTGCATTCAGTTCACTGTAAACTAAAACATGTGCACAACCATGGGCTATGTCAAATTATTCCACCTATCAATATGTAATATTGCAAACGCCTATTGTACGTTCGAAACGTACCGTGGTTATACAACACTCGAATATTGAAACAGATCAATCCAGTTCACACAAAGACAGCCAGGTAGCATGTGCAGCAACAATATTGAAATATGTGTAAAATGTGCAGTCAACAAAATAAACATGTTGCAACATTGCCAGAAAAAGAAAGAAAACAGTTGCTGTGAAATGTAGGATTCTTCCTAAGATCAAAACAAGCCGCTATTGTAGGGTCGACTCAATATAAACTCGGTGTCATTGAACATGTAGTTGTGTAGTTATTTTAATTTAGCTCAGTATCGTGCATGTTCGATCGTGTATTAACGATCATAGTGATTAAATGGCAAACTGAGTTTTACAAATCCAGAAAATGATAGCCATTGACGAGTTGATTGTATTACTTGTATTCTGTCTGGTTGACAAACACACCGTGCAATCTAATTATAGTATTGTTCCAATCTGTGCTAGCAATCAATACATAACATTCTTGCGATGGACTCACTACTCTATTGTCCATGTGTACTTTCCGTGACATTGGTTATCTTCTTTCTAAGGCCACTGTTTTATTCCGTCTCGGTTGAGTACCATTAGTTGCAGACCCTCACTGGAACTCTGTGAGAAAGGCGTTCACCAACATCCCACAGACCGCCAGTATGACAACCGGCAGCTGACTCGCCCCTGAAAAAGGAGAAGTCCTTTTTATTCACTTGCACAACATGCCAAAAAATAACAATTGCAATATTTAGCCAGAAATTACTCATCATTGCCGCGAACTTATTGTTGTAGATGTGGTGTAGATCGGGAACAAATCAGCGGGGCTTAGTGGCTGCTGGCCTGACCCTTCACACCGCGTGCGTTGTCGATTCAATAACCTGAAGGTATTATCTGACCTTACTTGTTATGGGGATACAAAATATGTACAACGGGATGTGTTATTAAACATATTCTTATATAGTTTTGGTGCATGTTGTCGCTCAGGTCTGTTTAACACAACACGTCGACTAACCTGTTTTCGTTGTAACCACACTAAGAGCAAATATAGCACATCCCTTGACAGGATATTTAAAGAAAATATATTAAAGTTGAATTCCTGCAAGTGATATTATTACATGTTCCTAAAGGAACCGATACTAATAGGACCTAGGCTCACATGCACGCACACACAGTTCTTCAGTCGGCGGGAGGTTTAGCATCTCACCTTTCATACAGGTGTCACAGGAACTTGGCGACTCAGTCGTGACGCCATTCGCTCCCTTACCGGGTCCCGATCCACTTCCGCCATCTAGGTATCACAGAAATGAGAGGCTTGAAAAACAAGTTATCTATTACAAATGACGCTAGTCACAAGTACACTAGACAATTGTAATTCTCTTTTTCAAACAATTTCCTTTAACACACAGTACTTACTCCTGTCAGACAACCTACCCTAAAGTTGATACCAATATTAAGACTAGATTAGTATTTTGTTCAATTTTTCCATCTTTGAAATGATATAGAGACAACAACTAAAACGTCTACCCATGGACGGAACAAACTTTCCAGTTACCTCTCACCTTATATTAACTCGGACTTATAGTGTATCGTTACTCATAACATTAACCAGCTGAGTAATAGGTGTCAACTTACCTGTCAAACAGATTGGTTTCTCTTGGTCCCCACCTGGGCACGCATAGCAAGTCAAACCGGCGGCGCAGAATTTTGATGAAAAATCACATAGACCGTTTACCTGCACGTTCAAATTGGCTGAAACAAAGAGAGAAAGATTGCACTGAGCATGTGTGTTTGGTAATATTTATTGAAACTAGAAAAATTATGTTATGTCGACCATACGGTTGTGCAAAAAGGTAATGTCACATCGCACTACTCTATATATGTGGTTGCTGTTTGCCATGTTGTTTCCTATATTTGAAAAAATATTTAAAACAGATTGACATTTTAATAGTTTCGCATAGGCAGCTGTGTGGTGGTGGTGTGGTGTGGTGGTAGCGGCAGCGGCAGCGGCAGCGGCAGTAGCGGTAGCAGTAGCAGTAGCAGTAGCAGTAGCAGTAGTAGTTGTAGTTGTAGTAGTGGTAGTAGTGGAGGTAATAGTACAAGTACTAGAAGTAGCAACAATAGTAGTAGTCATGTTTCTTACGACTGTTGCCAGTTACGTAAAACGTTTGTAACTGACAAGAGCACCGCCTACGTTACTTGAATAAAGACTGGAGTCTATTAGAATATATATTACCATAAGTATAGCAATCACATAAAGTGGTAGCCGGATGTACACAGGAATCATGTTACTTGTTGAGTCATTGCCGTTTGAAAATTGCGAATATTAAACGTAGCATTACATTTGCAGCCGTACACCAGGTATGATTAAACAATTGCGATGCTCAAATGACAACGGCTAAAAATATCGATCCAACAAGATATCTCGTGATGTTTGTTTTTTAGTATGGTACTGTGATATATGTTAACTTTCACTGCCAGTTTAGCCACAGGCGATGTTCAAACGATAATAACCACAAAAAGGAAATTAATGTGTACATCCTGCAACATATGGGCATGCAAGGCTACTGTCTTTACTCACATATTAAAACAATTACATTATGAAAATCAACTTGAAAAATTAACCCGCCCAGTAAAGACTCAACGTTTGTTACGAGTCACAACAAAATGTGCCGAAAATATGCGGCCAAAATATACCATGAACACGACAATGGAAAGAGTTACCAACTATATAATAGTTTCATTTCGTTAAGTCTTTAAAGATGTTACAACTGATCTCCATGAACGGATAACACACAATATATGTCGTTGTCCGGAACGACTACTTACCTTCCTTGCTTCCGCACTGGCCCTGTGGCCTCCAGAACGGAACTTGTATCAATGTGTAGTACTGCGTCCCGCTTGAACACCCACACTTGTTGTTCTCGCATGACAGACCCTCTTCACAGTCGTCGTCTTTGCTGCAATCTTCGCTGTGCACATCTGAATCATACATGTGTCAATAATCTTTAACAAAACACGCCGTTAATGCAGCGTTGACTATGCATTATTTGGGATTGGGACATAGCAACACGGTGGTCTGGATAACGACTATACTTTTTTTTTCGGGTAGTACACAAAGGTTTATTTGTATATAACCAAACAGCAATACACACGCACGCACGCACACACGCACGCACGCACGCACGCACGCACACCACACACAGACACACACACAGACACACAAACACACACACAAACACACACACACACACAAACACACGTGCACGCATGCATACATACACACACATACCATACACACAATAACCACACGCAGGCAAGCACGCCGTACGCATACACATACACATGAACATACACATGAACATGTACTTACGGCCACACATCATCTTGTCGTCAGACGCTTCTTTCCCGGTGCAAGTGCATTTACCGGCTTTGCAGTCTGAGCTTCCATAACACGCGTCCTTCTTGCCGTCACAGTCTTCTCCGATCTTCTTCCCTGCAAACAACTCGACATAAACAAACTTGTTTTTGGATGTTTGATACATCTTAGATCATCTTCACTTTATTGCATTTCAATAGGCAGTGTCCAGAAATAAGTCAACAACAGCTCTTGTCTACAAATTGCTAGTCTTTTTTCAGTGCAAATAACAGGAAGGCGGGTAACACTGCAATGCATTTGTAGGCATAGACGCACGTATGTAAATCATCATTTTCCTCTGCTCGGTAATATAATTATTGAAAGCAGATAGATGACTCACATTTTATACACACGTTGGTCTTGTTACGCATGTAACCATCTTCGCAAAGGCACCACCCTTTTTGACACTGGTCGAACCTTCTGCAACGGAAGTGAGGGTCGGGACAGTCCGAGTCAGTCGTGCACTGAACGGCATTAATGTCCAGTACCGTTCCTGTAACGAATCCACGTAGAGTTACTTTTTAACATTTGCATATGTTAATGAAGCCAAGGTCGAAATATATATAAATAACATTTATGAAATGCACGAAAATAACTATTAGGCCCCTACAACTAAAGTAGAAATAAAAACAATATTAACATAACAATTATTATGTATTTGATATAGTACCAAAACACTGCACATTTCTACACAGTACACCGACTCACTACGTGAACTTACCACGGCTATACAGTATACTGCACAAACTCACCCACCGACTGACCACATGAACTTACCACGATTATACCGCACAAACTCACCCACCGACTGACCACATGAACTTACCACGACTATGCCGCACAAACTCACCCACCGACTGACCACATGAACTTACCACGACTATACTGCACAAACTCACCCACCGACTGACCACATGAACTTACCACGACTATACCGCACAAACTCACCCACCGACTGACCACATAAACTTACCACGACTATACTGCACAAACTCACCCACCGACTGACCACATGAACTTACCACGACTATACCGCACAAACTCATCCACCGACTGACCACATGAACTTACCACGGCTAAACTGCATAAACTCACCCACCGACTCACCAGGTGAACTTACCACGGGTAAACTGCATAAACTCACCCACCGACTCACCAGGTGAACTTACCACGGGTAAACTGCACTCTCATCCCGCTGACTCACCACATAAACTTACCACGACTATACTGCACGCTCAGCGCCACCATCAACACGACGAAACACGTTTTCTGCAAAGATAAGATCATTCATTTTAACATTAAAAATACTCCGCGATTATTCAAATCATTTGGAACAGTTCTGCTTAATGCAGTGGCATATCAAGATAAATCCCCGCTGGGGCAGGGGGCAATACAAAATAAATCACCGAACAAAGACCAACCAAGGACATATTTACACTGTAGCGTGGCTAGAACTACCCAAATTCTGGCCATTTAATACAACGTGTGTCCTAAAGGTGAACTTATAAAGGACGAATCACCATGTTTTGTCAATTCAGTTTGACAAACGTATAAATTTGTGCGGACGTCGCAACAGATTCACATCACAGATACAACGACTAATTAACCGAGTGGTGTGTATACTTACGAAAAGGATACCGCTCATGTTGCAGAATGACGATAGCAGTTCGTTCTTTCTGGCTGTCGTTCACACTTTGTCAGTCAGACAACTGATTGTTGTAGCGCTGTGCAGTCTTATAAAGGCACCGTTGTCACAGTTGTGATCTCCAAGGCGCGTCGACTGCTCCCGGCGACCTGTAAATCGTCCCATAACGCTGTCTTTGTGAAATCTCGACAATCACTGACTGCATTACGTGCACTGGCGCAGGAACAGCATTTATGGGGGTGCGGGGGGGGGGGGGGGTGGGGGGTGGGGGGTGGCTGAGAATGACGATCTCTTATTTCTCTCAGTTCAGAAAGGAAAACTCTCTAGAAAACCACAGACCACAGCATTTCATAAACACGTAATTAAATAACTATCGATATGTTTCTGAAATGCACTGGTAAGTCAGAGGCCTATGGTTGAAGGCAGCGAATGAATGGAGAAAGAGGCAAATGGTGTTAAGTCCCTGGGAGGAGATACTGTTACACGTTGCTCCAAAGTTACCGTTACCAAATTACATGACACACATGAAGAGAAGGCCACTAAGTGTGGCTGTTTGAGTTTCTGGCCAACGTTAACTGCATGCTAACTGCATGTCACTTTATGTAAACCCGAGTGTTTTTATAGTGGGTCAGCCACAACCGTTGAGGGTCATCCTTTGTCTGAAACACTGAGGGATGACAATAGATCTATTTTGTAATAGCTTCAGTTGGTCAGTTGTCATGGTGGAAGCATCCTGTTGGCCTATTTAATTACAAAGCATAATCTTGTATAGGATCAATATTCTGCCATATTTATTTAGACTGTGACAATCGACGGACAAAATAGGTTGTGTAACCTTCAAAATGACCTTGTTTATGACAGAGTCACCCTTGCTTGCATTTACCATGAGATACAAGACAGAGAAAGACAGACAGACATGAGGTGGGTGGGTGGACATTGTGGGCAGGCAAACATGTTGACAGGTTGACAGAGACAAGCAGACAAACAGACATGCACGAGTGCATTCGCATGATCACTGATTAGTTGGTTAATTATAGGACCTACACATACTGCCATAGTTATTTAGCCTGTGCTAGTAGGGTACCAAAGAATTATGTGGGTTACCTTGGATTGACTTTCCTATGACACAGTCACACCCTTGCTTTCACTTACTGTGCCCTGGGAAAGATCTATGACAGATATATACACACAAGCAAAAGTAGTCCACACAGTACACTGTGTGTTAACATGACATGGCACATTTACAAAGGTAAATGCTACATGTAAAGTAACAGTTTCAGTTGGGATGGTATATAAACATAGCTGAATAATATAACTAATCATTGTTCTTTCACATATTGACACAAGGATGTAGGTGCGGTTATTCACAAACAATTAAAAACTGCATAAAAAAAATCAGAATACTTCGTAATGAGATAAAGTAGTAGATTTACCTTCACTACTGAAAACACACCACAGACTACGCAATGATTATGCACTAAATCATGTATACCTACAAATTACATCTCAATCTCCTCTCTCTCTCTCTCTCTCTCACTCACTCACTCACTCACTCACTCACTCACTCACTCACTCACTCACTCACTCACTCACTCACTCACTCATTCTCTCATTGTAAGATGTCTTTACAAATGACACAGGCCATGTGTAGCAGGCTAGTTTGTCAAACACAACTCTGGCAAATGTGAATGTTTCATTGGAAATGCTAGACATTAGAAACTGTTTTAAATGTTACAATGTTTTAGATGATGATATCAAATGTATTATTATGGAAATTATTGTATTTTAAAGGGTTGTACTATTGCCATTTTAATGTGTGATAATAAAGATTTTTGAATTATTATTGTACCTAATTATGTATTTAATAAGGAGCCCACTGGAACAACAAATTTTGGAACCCACAAAATTGGTAAACTTCCTTATAAAGGGAATGTTTCAAAACCTTCATTGCTAGTATTTGTAATGTCGGTCATACAGCATATTATGTTCCTAACATGTCTGTGGTCAAGACAGAAATGTGTGAGCTGTGAATATTGTCACAGTGCATGACTTTGCGTACAAAATAGACACCATATGGCAAGTGTAAACAAGACTTGCTGTCATGGAATCCATATTGACTGACCAATAAGAAACACAAAAACTGTTGTTTAGAATTCGTCAATACAGCTGACTAAAATTATACATGAAATTATCAAAACTTAGGTAACATGATGTTGCTCTGCCATAGGGCAGTATGAGTATCTCACTTCGTGCTCCTTATAATTAGACCGTACTGTGAGGGCCTTTGCCCACAGACAATAACAGCTTATACAACATGTCCCTTTATTAGATGACCTGCTCCATATAGATACAGAGCCCCAATTGATGTTATCAGTTCTACAACCAACAGACACTGACTCACTCATATCAGAGGAACTACACATGCTTCAGAGCTGTCAAACCAGCGGCAACATTCCACATAACTTTGCAACAGTAAGTGTTGCAAAATTAACATATCATTGCTACAAACAATTGTCAAATTGTCTACTTGTCCAACAAACAAGTAGTTCCAACAGTTCATGAGTCCGTACAATAATTCACTTTTGCCATGAACAAATAAATTTCGAAACGTGCTTCTTTGTGATTATTCTGGTTGCCCCGGCTGTACATGTGTCACTAAGGTATCCCACAGATAACAAGTAGTACCAATTTCATTTGTCTGGTGGCAAGTCCAGGTGTTACTGGCTAATGGACAAGCACAATTTCAAGCCCTGTATAATATACATAATTATATAATTATGTATAGTTTTTACCGGGTTGTGGGATGTTCTGCAAGCCCACTACTCATGTTGTAGGACATTAACGACATCCCACAACCCATCTTGCATTGTGCAACACCCATTTGGTGCTAAATGTATGAATGCTAATTTCTCTGTGACCAAATGTTAGTGCATTTGACACTTTAACAACTTTCTCTTGGCTTTTGGTCATAAAGAAAATATTCTTCCAAAAAATTTGTAACAAAACACCTGTTAAGCAGACATTTCCATACTTGAAGATATTTTCTAAAATTTCAGCAGATATTAAAGGTGCGCACCCAACCCTGCACATACTCATAGTTGTTTGTCAATTCACATCATTCCTGTCAGCTATGGCATCATCATTATTATTTAGTTGGACATAAACTACAACAAAAATAGATTACATGCATCAATGGTAGAAACTAAGAAAACACATGTGAGTTTTAACTTGAACTTAAGTGCTCTGAGTAATATTTGTTGTTCTTAACATTGCAGAAATTATACAGAGTAAAAATAAATCAAGCCATTGACACTATCTGGAGGGGAAAGATCCTCATGGGCTTTGCTGAGGTTGTTGGATGCTGATCATGTTATAGATATGTCTTGCAAGTCACGCACACTGCTTTTTCGTATAAGTGGGAAGCATGTACTGTAGACAGTGATGTATCAGCCATATCTCAGATTGATATGAACTTATGTTTACTGCTAATCAAATGATGTATTACAACAATAAACTGACCACACTGGCATAAATAACTACAATAATTATTCTAAAGCAAAGGGCCATTATTTCAAAGTTAGTTGTGTCTTCCTGTGTTTTCCGTACACCATTCATTTTCACTAATGCACAAGAAATACGTGTTTTGTTTTGCTACCGAATGCTAGACAATATAAAATATGCCATTTTCATGTTTTAGTTGAAGGTGATGATGACGATGATGAAGGAGATGATGATTATAGTGATGATGACATCCTTCTTCCAACTGCACAATGAAAGAAAACTTAGTTTTTGTAATTCACTTGTATTAGAAAGTGTTTTTTGCAGCTCACATTTTATATTATTTGGTACAAAACAATGGACACTGCTGGTACAAAAATTTTATTATTTTTAACTGAAATCACTCCATATTAATGGTGTCTAATAACGTCCTAACCAGTGGTATCCGTGGGCCAGTTCACGGTATTCGTTTTGTTGCGGACAGGACATTTAGAGACTTGTTTCTTTCACATAAATTATTCTTGGGTATATTTTAAAAGTTTGAATGCATGAAAGTGAAGTACTTTGGTACCACTTCATATGATAACAAAATCAAATCTTTGGAATTTCAATTTTGGTGAAAAAAATGTGAAATAAAATGCATTGCGGACTGGACAGAAAGTGAAGTGGGTTTTATTGTATGATAGAAAAACCCAAAGTTCTGTCCATCCACTTGTTTTCTAAGATATTAAACCCTGTATATTTATACCTAAATGCCATAGGTATATTTTGGAGAAAATTTGATTCAAAAATTTTCAAGAATGACCGAAGGGAGTAATTAACTGTGCGTTGCGGACAGGACACTTTTTCACTTTGCATATAAATGAATTAAAATGCATTTTAATAAGAATAAAATAACTTTATTATCTAGTGTGACATGTATGCAGCGTTCTCCATGATGGATTTCATCAGGGGTATGGATCGGAGCTCGCCCCCCACCAACTTCTTTTCTCCAAATGTCATGGTTTTCACATCTAAAGCTCCTGACCCCTGCTGAGTTGATCTGGTGAAACATGAACTTGGGCTCTGTCTTATAAATCCCAGTTCTGTTGTTAAAGTATTCAAGGACAGTGCCAAGTACTAGACTAAAGTCTAGTACTGTCAGGTGCCAGTTGGTAATCTGTTTAAGGAGCAAAAGAAATGTTGGGCTCTAGACATTGGCAGGCTCTACAGTACCCACTCAGCAAACATTAGTTACCATGTCTTGACATTCAGACTAAGGGAAAAATACAGAATAACTGACTGTAGTCATTGTCTTTGTGAACCCAATTCAGCTCCAGTTTAATATTTGAACTTGTAATCTGCTGGGATCCTCTGCTGGGAAGCCACGTATCCCAGAATCAGTAGACCAGAGCAGACAGGCACTTTCTGTCAGACATTTTTGTTACTGAACTTGAAGTCTTACTACAATAATGATTGTTCGAAAACAACCAGTACTGATGTATAATTACACATGTATCATTATGGTGATGGTACAGTAACTTGTATTGCAAAAATGGTTCAAATTGTATCCCTTTTAAGAGTTTTTCCCAGGTAATCTGGTATTTACCACTATTTGAGGTTTTTCCCAGGACGGTAATTACTGGTAATTACCACCCGGTATTTACAAGGGTGGGAAAAATGTGCCAAACCTGCTTAAGCCACTACGCAAAATTTTAAGTGACCAACCTACGTAAATCATGATTAATAACAGTTTTGTTTTCAAAAATCACTTTTGAGTCATTTTATGTCCTGTCCGCAACGTTTTTGTCCTGCCCGCAACAGAAATGAGTTGTGGTTTCCCATGAAGTGTATTATATTTTTATCTTTACTTTTGGTTGATATTATTCAGATATACCCAAGCTAAGAGAATATAAAGTTTGGGTTTTCAAATCCAACTATTTTTGGGTGAAATTTAAACTTTTCGACTGAAGACGTTGCAGACAGGACACCTTGGGTCTGTGAAGTGGATTTTGTATGGCTTCACATTTATAAAAAAAAACTGCATCAAGTTATACTTACACATAACACTAATGCTGTCAACAACAGAAATTGACCTAAAGTTAAATACACCATGAGAAAACTTAAAAAAACATTTGTCCTGTCCGCAACGCTGATATCCATTGTTTCGAGATAAATAGCTAATTTGCATATTAAAAATGCGCAAATTTTGACCCAAATGCCAATTTCCAGTAACTTCAGATACCTATCTAACATATACATTTGGTATTTTGCTCAAATTCAGACTTTAATATTTTTTTATGTCACCTCACAAATACCATGAAATGGCCCTGGTACAAAAATTGTATTATTTTTAACTGATCCACATAATGTTTATATTTGCAATATTGATGCAAATCACTGCATACTAATGGTGTCTAATAGTGTCTAACCAGTGGTGTCTATGAAGCAATGGGGGCATCTCATTGACATATTTCTTTGAAAGCATTGTCAACTTCAACAAAAGCACATCAGTAGAGAAACTGGAATTCATCTTCAGGAAACAAAACATTGAGATGGAGGGAGGGAGGGAGGGAGGGAGGGAGGGAGGGAGGGAGGGAGGGAGGGAGGGAGGGAGGGAGGGAGGGAGGGAGGAGGGAGGGAGGGAGGGAGGGAGGGAGGGAGGGAGGGAGGGAGGGAGGGAGGGAGGGAGGGAGGGAGGGAGGGAGGGAGGGAGGGAGGAGGGAGGGAGGGAGGGAGGGAGGGGAGGGAGGGAGGGAGGGAGGGAGGAGGGAGGGAGGGAGGGAGGGAGGAGAGGAGGGAGGGAGGGAGGGAGGGAGGGAGGGAGGGAGGGAGGGAGGGAGGGAGGGAGGGAGGGGAGGGAGGGAGGGAGGGAGGGAGGGAGGGAGGGAGGGAGGGAGGGAGGGAGGGAGGGAGGGAGGGAGAGTGAAATTAATTAGTTACTGCTGCATTCAAAATGGCCGCAGACACAGGTGTGTGACAACTGTGTAGTTTTTGTGTTTAAAAAATACATATCAATATCCAGGAAGGCACGTGCTACATGTCTTTGCAGTCTTTTGTATCAGCAAGATCTGTCTGTGCTAGTTGGGTACCAAAGAATTATGTGGGTTACCTTGGATTGCCTTTCATATGACACATGCAATCACCCCATTGCTTTCACCTACTGTGCCCTGGGAAAGATCTATGACAAACATATACACACAGGTAAATGTAGTCCAAAAATACCCGAGGGCTTGTGTGCTAACATGACATAACATTTACAAGGGTAAATGCAACATGTAAAGTAACAGCTTCAGTTGGGATGATACACAAACATAGCTGAATAACATAACTATATATCGTTATTCTTACAAATATTGACACATGTGTAGTTATTCACAAACAAGTAAAAACTATGTAAACAAATAGAAAACTTGGAATAGTTCGTAATGAGATAAAGTAGTAGATTTACCTTCACTACTGGAAACACACCACAGACTACACAAAGATTACGCACTGAAACATGTATACCTACAAACTACATCTCAATCTCCTGTCTCTCTCTCTGTCTCTCTCTCTGTCTCTCTCTGTCTCTCTCTCTGTCTCTCTCTCTGTCTCTCTCTCTGTCTCTCTCTCTGTCTCTCTCTCTGTCTCTCTCTCTCTCTCTCTCTCTCTCTCTCTCTCTCTCTGTCTCTCTCTCTGTCTCTCTCTCTGTCTCTCTCTGTCTCTCTCTCTGTCTCTCTCTCTGTCTCTGTCTCTCTCTCTGTCTCTCTCTCTCTGTCTCTCTCTCTGTCTCTGTCTCTCTCTTTCTCACTCACTCACTCACTCACTCACTCACTCACTCACTCACTCACTCACTCACTCACTCACCCACCCACCCACCCACCCACCCACCCACCCACCCAGCCAGCCAGCCAGCCAGCCAGCCAGCCAGCCAGCCAGCCAGCCAGCCAGTCAATCATTCACTTGCTCGCTCGCTCGCTCGCTCGCTCACTCACTCACTCACTCTCACACTCCCTTCTCTCCCTCCTTGCCTCCCTCTGTTCTTCCCTCCCTCCCTGTCTTCCTCCCTATCACCTCCCCCCTCCCTCCCCTAAGACTGTGTCACTACCACTTGGGAAATCAACAGTATTCTAAGCAAGTGCTTGTCTAAGTTGTTACAGTTTCATTTGACCAATATCAATCGCAAAGAATATTTCCAGATAAATTCTGGTTATAGTTTGACCACCACTGTAGGCTGACTGTGTTAACTACATTGTTATTGTGTTAAATACAACTAGTGCTGGTTCGATACCAAAAATATCGAAGTATCGCGATACTTGCGAAAGTTCGATACCGATATTTAGTGGTATCGCGATACTTCGATATTTTTGGTATCGAACGCCCACTATTCGATACCTTCGATACCTTCGATACCTTCGATACCTACGATACCTTCGATACCTTCGATACCTTCGATACCTTCGATACCTTCGATACCTTCGATACCTTCGATACCTTCGATACCTTCGATACCTTCGATACCTTCGATATTTCGATATTTCGATACTCGACATCGAGTCCATTCGACGAAGTCGATGCGAAGGCCCAACATCGTTGTTGATGACGACGTTGTTTACGGGAGCTATCACTACAGCGCTTCGCAGCCTAAATTGACTTAGACGTGGTTGTTTAAAAATAATATAACATAAAATGTGAATTGTTTTCTAAAACTTTATTGTAGAATTAGTCTGTATAATAACTGTTTTTTGTGTGCGATCTTAGCCTAGGCCAGACTTCGGTTAGCCTCGTTACCCAAACCAAGGTTCGAATGTGACGCTCTCGTTTGGTGGCAGTACCATGCCATCTTTCTCCCTACTTTATTTACGGTTACGCGTACAAAAACACACATCGTATAGTATTTGCATAGAGTGTTTAGTGCACGCACTAGTATTTATGAAACTAGTTTAATAATAATATTATTAATATAAATATTTATTCGAGCGCGATGCGGAGGTTATGTTTATCCGGGTTCCGTTTGGTGGCGCCACCATTTGCCGTACACGATGCCCACAACCAAGGCGAACGACAACAAGTCGCAACGTTCATCGCTAATAATTTGGCAGTTTTCTAAAAAAAAAAGAGTGTCTGCTGTGCTAGAGGCGTCTCAAAGATAGCGGGGGAAATACATCGAATTTGACGAAACATGTCACCATTCAAGAAGCTACGAAAACGTGATGATCAACTTTCATCGTATGGCGTCGTCGACGTCGTGGACAACGTCGCATTGGCCATTGCCATTGCCATTGACTCGAGAACGTATTCTATCGAACTATTCGACAGTGAGCGAGCAATGGACATCTAGTTACAGTCGAAGCGAATCTGCTAAGTAACTGCGGCAAACATCGCCAAGAAGTGACATACACGACGTGACTGATTAACGATGACGATGTGCTTACTGCATGTACTGTCACTCACTGTGACACTGCCAGTCACTGGCACTGGCCGAACAGATTCACCACTGGCAGAGCCAGAGGTAGAGGAAGAAACTGACCGGTTCTTGAAAACAGTTGCAAACACATTATGGGACTTGTTATGTGTACTTGATAACGCGTGGTAATTTAAGTTTCACATAAAAAAAATTGTGTGAACTGGGAAGTGCAATTGTAATTTTTATTAATATTTTTCTATTATTAATTAGTGTTATTTTATTGTAATCGTCTATACAGTTTTGATGTTAAATCACAATTATCTTTACGATACAATTAATTATAAAACAGTTATAACAGTAAGTGTGCAGTTGTGCTGGCAGTGGCACTGTTGTAAGTGATAGGTGTATTTATATTTAATATAATAATAACATATTATTTGTATGTTATGTTTCAGCTGTATTTGTTGATGGTCACTTTAGGAGACACATTGAATTGAAATTAAGCTGCTATATTATAGTGTATTTACAAACAGCTGGGGTGAAGTACTGTTATTAATTTAAAATAATTCAGTGCAATTGATGAATTTATTTGTCACTAGGTATTTTATTGCAGTTGTCTTTATTGTTTTAATTTTATATTACAGTTACCTTTTAGTTTTACAACAGTAATCAATTATATTGAAACTGTTGTTTGTTTACTTACATAAAATGAAAATTGCATTTTAATCATTGTTTGCATGACTATAAAATTATCATATATTTCTCTACTTGTAAGTGAAAATTTTTGTGTGTTTCTGTGGCATTAGTCTAAGTGGATAGTAGTGTGTTTCTTTGGAGATCTCTACTGTACTGAATTACACTTACAAGGTAAATTTTGAGTATCGAATAAAAATCTGGTATCGATTGATATCGAGGAATTCTGGTATCGAACCAGCAATATATCGATCGGTATCGAAGAATTCTGGTATCGAACCAGCACTACTTCTGTTGCATACTGTTTCTACTGGGAACTGTGTTCTATGTGAATATTAGACTTACAACGTAAGTATCGAGTATCGAGTATCGAACAAAATTAAGGTATCGATCGGTATCGAACAAAACCTGGTATCGAACCAGCACTAAATACAACACAATAATATCTAAGAAAGTGTCCAGTCAAATTCAGCAATCACATAGACAGACGTAAGACGACATGAGTTTCTCATAGGTGGCCATTATATTTCCTTCATTGGAATGGCTGATGAACCTCTCTTTGTGGTTTGATGTTTATATATTGTTCCCATTTCCAGTGAATTAGGAAATAAGCTGGACTGAGCCATTAGTGAGACTTCTTTGCTATGATTTTATCACCAATGAGCTATTAGTGATAACAGATAAACTGCATGGGCTAATATAAAAATATGCTGGAAATGTTGATGTCCATGCTGTATGATTCACCGCATTCTATTAAAATAAATGTCATTGTAGCATGTACATGAATGTGTTGCTATTTATTTTTATGCTAGAATTTTGTGCATTTCCATTTCACAAGTGATGTGGCAAACTTGTAAATTGATGTAATGTTTATTAGATTCCGACAACTCCTGGCCGGTTTATGATATTTCTGGTGGGTTTCTTATGTCATAAACCCATGAGACACTAGTTTCTGACATTTTCTCGTGTCATACATACTTGACAGAAACACAACCCTGTGAAAGGGAATGTGTCTCTTGTTTGTGTTTGTACGATAAGGTTATACAATGTAAATTAAATATGTTGTATTGTGCAGACAGTCCAAATATGTTTCAATGCACAACATTTGGTTGGTGAATTTTGTTCCTCTGTGACTATAGTTTACTCTCAGGAGAGTCATCAGCCATCAGCATGATGGGTGCGGAGCTATGAATGGCATCACTCGCAGTCGCGAGTGATGCCATTCATAGCTCCCATCCTTCTTCTTTGAGTTCATCACGAGATAGTATCCAAGTACGTCACTAGAGTACTGTCGAACTTGGTCGGTCGCAAGTAGTGGGTGATGTTGTGCGGGGGTGGGGGGATAATAAAACATTACCAATTGTGTAATGACCTTCCTGGGAATTATCCCAGCTCAGTATTCAGAAATTTGAGTAACAACAAAGCAATTTGAATGACAGCATGGTGATTATTATAAACACTGAAGAGTTAGTTTAAAAGTGGGTTTTGCATCGTTAAAATATGTTTCGGTTTTCAGTAGCTTATAATAGATGTAATTTATACTGTATGACATACCTGCACAATAAGAAATAAATCTAAAAACAGGAGGTGCATCCCCTTTAAAGAGTAGATGCAACGTATCAGAAAATATGTCCAGCCAGGAGTATTTCTGCATAAAGGTTTATGCATTTACTAAGTGGATTCGAACCACCAACAGAAGCCGAGACATTAGCATCTACTCTAATTTAAACCCATTAATTTAAATGCATATTTCTGGTGATCATATCCAATAGGCTAAGCATGCACTGTAAAAATGTGAAGTCTGCAAAATGTAGATATCACCTGTAGATATGATAGAGTGAGTAGACAATAACATGAATTCAAGTATTATTTAGATGTATGCAATAAAATGCACATATTACAGTAGGGACTAAAACAGTGCATTTACCTAAATAATTAATGCAATTAAAGGTGTGGAAATCCTTGGAATTTACAAATGTCTTCAGTAATGACTCAAATCACACACCTCATGATAAGGGAAGATGAACACATCATGCGAAGAGTGCTAAGTGCATATGTAATGGATCAGCAATAAAGAGAGGACGACCAAAGCCCAGACGGAAAGACACACACAAAAGAGACATGGAAACTGTGGGTCTAAGCACAGATGAGGTAAGAGACAGGGAGACATGGGGAAAGGAAACCACCTGCCCCACTGACAACTCCAGAAGACAGGAAGTCAGAGAAGAAGGTGTAAGATCTCACCTGGACCAGTGACGAGGGCAAACATATACTGGAGGGTATAACATGTTCACTGTCTACTTCAGTCATACTGAGAATCTGAGATGAACTCAAAGTGGGACTTATTCAAACAATCTTGTGGCTCATATTATGGAGCCCCATGATTTGGCACTATGTACACTGTATTGGCATTGCAATTTTTGCATGCCGAAAAGCACTTCGAAAGTTGTGGGCGCTAGCACTTTTTACACTCGGTCATGTTACATCACTTATCAGACGTCTAACCATTATTGATAATTATAAAGGAAGGTGCTTTAGATTCATTCAGAAAGCTTTGAACCATATTTTACACAACAGGTTTTACTGTATAAATTAAACAAATGCGGCACAAGGTAAGATGTCTCTACAAATTACACAGGCCATGTGTAGCAGGCTAGTTTGTCAAACACAACTCTGGCAAATGTGAATGTTTCATCGGAAATACTAGACATTAGAAATTCTTTTTAAGTTATATAATATTTTAGACGATGATATCAAATGTATTATTATGGAAATTACTGTATTTTAAAGGGTTGTACCACTACCATTGCCTTTTTAATGTCATTGTGTGATAATAAAGATTTTATAATTATTATTGTATATACCTGGTAATTATGTATTTACTAAGGAGCCCACTGGAACAACACATTTTGGAACCCACAAAATTTGTAAAGTTCCGTATAAAGGGAATGTTTCAAAACCTTCATTGCTAGTATTTGTAATGGGGGTCACACAACACATTATTTTTCTACCATTTCTGTGGCCAAGACAGAAATGTGTGAGCTGTGAGTCACAAAATCACCTGAATATTCTCACATGCATGACTTTGCGTAAACAATAGACACCATATATGGCAAGTGTAAACAAGATTTGCTGTCATGGAATCCATGTAGTAGATCCAGTTGACTGACCAAAAAGAAACACAAAAACTGCTGTTTAGAATTCATCACTACAGCTGACTAAAATTATACATGAGATTATAAAAACTTAGGTAACACGATGCTGCTCTGCCATAGGGCAGTATGAGTATCTTAATCTTCAGAACTGTCAAGCCAGTGGCAACATTCCACATAACTTTGCAACAGTAAGTGTTGCAACATTAACTTACATATCACTGCTAGAAAAACTTGTCAAATTGCCTACTTGTCCAGCAAATAAGTAGAATCAATAGTTCATGTTTCCGTACAACAATTCACTTTTGCCATGAACAAATAAATTTCGAAACCTACTTCTTTGTGATTATTCTGGTTGCAGTGGTTGTAAAGGTGTCCCTAAGGTATCCCACAGATAACAAGTAGTAGCAATTTCACTTGTCTGGTGGCAAGTCCATGTGTTACTGGCTAACGGACAAGCACACATTTGAGCCCTGTATAATATAATCCATGTCACCCTAGATACCTTCCTCCTGCCATGCCTCATTACCTCCCTTCCTTGTATCCCCACTCCTTGCCTCCCACGCATCCTCCTGCTATTTCATTCTCCATTGCGCTACTCCCTCCCTCTTAGTATTTCCCTTCTACTAACCGAAACCGTCCCCAGGTACATCAGCT
Source organism: Oasisia sp. SBJ-2009 (assembly GCA_964017155.1). Classification (NCBI taxonomy): domain Eukaryota; kingdom Metazoa; phylum Annelida; class Polychaeta; order Sabellida; family Siboglinidae; genus Oasisia; species Oasisia sp. SBJ-2009. The sequence continues at coordinate 22,332,446 of OZ024862.1, forward strand.
GATTGTCCTATAAGTCAACTGATGCTATCAACATTGACTCCCAAAACACAGACCTAAAGAGCTCAACTATTATTTCATGTCAATTATACATCAATAAATTCTAAACCTTTCTCTACAATAGCAGGTCTACCTCCCTCCCTCTTCCCTTCCGCCCTCTATCCCTCCCTCCCAGGACAGATCCATGTGGAACTCCAGATGGAATATGTGTGGCAACACTGGAACTATTGCTGCCAAAACATCACTGAACATTAATATTTTATGAAAGTAAACGTGTAACACACGATGGGTGGTTGTGACTAGTCTGTCTTTTTGACCTTGTATGTGTGTACATGTCAGTACTCAATAAGTAAGGCCTCTTTGTATTAGTGGATCAACCTTGGTAATAATGTAACAGGAAGCCTATACATGGATCATCCTTTCAACGGTAAATTCAACCAAACTGTATCAGATGGTTATCACCATGATCCAACCTACAAATACAGAGCATGACCACTGCATGATATATAGGGTGTGTTCTATAGATCAGTGGGCAGTCTACCATGTAACAGAATAGGTGTAGATATATAAAGCTGTCAGTGTCAGAATAGGCGCCAGGCAGGGGGGAGTGGCAGTGGGGTGCGGAAGCAGGAATGGGTGAGAGAGAAGGGGAGAGGGGCAGGGAGGGGGTGGGGAAGGAGAAAGAGGGGGAGTGGGAGTCGATTGGGGAAGGGGGAAAGGCAAGAGGGCAAGGGAAGGGGAGAAGGGAGGGAGAAGGGAGAGATAGGGATCGCTCGAGAGAGGAGGGGAAGGGAAGGCGGGAGAGAGAGAATCGTAGTTTAGCACTGGTTTGATATTTGATATATTGAAGTATCGCGATACTTGTGAAAGTTCGATACCGATATTTAGTGGTATGGCGATACTTCGATATTTTTTGTATCGAATGTCCACTGTTCGATACCTTTGTTACCTTCGATATTTCGATACCTTCGACATCGAGTCCATTCGATGATGTCGATGCGTAGGCGCCGCATCGTTGTCGATGACGTCGTTGTTTATGGGAGCTAACACTACAGTGCTTCACTGCATAACTTGACTAAAATAATATAACATCAATTGTGAATTGTTTTCTAAAACTTTATTGTAGAGTTAGCCTGTATTAAAATGACTGTTTTCTGTGCGCGACCTTAGCCTAGCCCTAGGTCAGACTTCGCTTAGGCCTTAGCCTAGTTTAGAGTGTCTGCTATGCCAGAGAAGGGAGGGAGAGATTCGTGTTCTTGCAACTTTAAGATCACTAGTCCTATGCCATTTCTTATTTAAGGGTATGTGGACAACATTAAAATAGCTGTTATGGGCGTTTTGGGAATCGGGGCGAAGTGAGAATGATTCCCATTTTGCCTGGGGCATTAAATTATGGGAATTCCCAAACTGCACGGCCGATTCGGAATCGGTTACAGGAAGCTAAACGCAGTATTGCGCTACCGTTGCTTCCAACTTCGCCCTGGGGCAGTATGAGAATTATTGTACCGTTTGAATCGAGTCAAGAATACACTACGCAAATCGTATAAACACTGACGTTATATTTCCATACATTTAGTTATATATATAAATGCAAGGCTAAATGTACAAATACCAAGCAAATAATTAAAATGTGGAAGAGCTAATTAGATAATTATTCCCAAACCGGCCCCTAGCATGAGAATCATACCGTAAATGCATTATGCAAATTGTACAAATATTGCGGAAATATTTGCGTATACTTGCGTCCAACACTTAGTGCCTCTAAATATTATGTAGATAGGGACCGGCAAATCCGCTAGGGGCGCGTCGGTAGGTATATTGAAATTTGTGTCCACTAGGTTTTTCTGCTGATGAGGGGAGGCCCAGGGAAACTCCTTTTAAGAGCCTCATATTAATCGTATGACGGTGAAACCACATTTTTCTGAGACCCAAAATAACAGAGAATGCGGCCGTGTGAATTGCAATATTTTAGGAGGGTTATTTAATTTGGATTTTTATGAGCGAATATGCGCTAAGTTCGGATAATTATATCTTTGTAGCACGCGGAGGAAGTTTTCTGAAGTTTGGATAGTAGTTAGATCAATGTTTAATAAGAAGACCCTGACAATTTCATATGCATCGCATGTAGGGCATTGTAGCTAAATCGTTTTGAATTTACTGCCCATGTTCGGGATTGCGCTGACGCAATGACGGCCATCTTGGAGTAATCTAATATCAGATTATAATCTAACTGCATCTTTGAACACGATAAGATTTCAAAAAGATATTTCGGTGTGAATAAATATCTAAAAATATAACCTTTCTAATGTGGTTTATATTTCAAGTTTATTTGAGTATCGTATCACCAATATTGGCAAAGACGGCTTCCCCATGATAATTATTATAATGCTTTATGGTGAGTGATATGTTTTAATTTTATTTACAAAGAAACATCACCAAGAGAAATGTCAAGGTTGACCAACAGAGCAGCTATTTAAATGTTGATTAAATATCTGTAAGGTTATAGCAGTTTTTAACTGCATTTCAAATGAGTGATTTAGCCCCAGTGTGAACGAGTGCTACGGAGCTTGCTGTGCAGGCCAGAGCCGAGCCCGATCCCGGCCCGAGGTAACAGATTTGGTACAATATTTGGAAATTTAAATGTGCCATAACTTTTTACTGCTTAAAGATATTTACATTCTGTAAACGGTATCTTGTTACCTATTACACATACAATCGACACGCACCACCACAAACGTGGTAAATATATTTTGAATTTTTTTTCCTGGTCCCTAATGTAGATGGAAAGTAAACATTACACAACAAAACTACAGTTGGAAATAAAGTAGAGATAAAGCAAAGTGAGAATAGTACCGACATTTCAAGATCGTTTGATGGCACAGCGTAGAAATACCGCCGAAATATGTGCGCGTACTTGCATTCAACACGTTTTTTTTACATATATATATATATATAGATGCTATATATATATATATAGATGGAAAATGAAAGTATAAATCTAAAGCAAGAATATAAAATGTGGACGAGTTAAAGGACACACGAGTGATGGGCGCACTTCACTTTGCCAGGGCGTTATAGGATTCCCAAAACGCCCGGATGTGACGTGGGGCAGTTTCAGAATTGCCCTACGATCAACTTCGCCCCGTACATACTACATAGCCATTAAAAATGTCACAATTGAGTTGACGTAAGACCACATTTGCATTTTCCATAGGCGACCATTATAACGTTTCCTTCATTTCCTAATAATCTTGATCAGCTCTCTTATTGACAATTTCACAGCATGTTTACCCTCCATAGACAGAGGTTCAGTGAAAAATTCGTAAACTTTTAATACCTCAGGCTCCCACAAAGTTCATTCAAACCTTACACCCCTCCATTTCTGCTTGAACCACCCACGGATTGCCCCTGATTACATCACCAAGCAAAATGACAAATGTATTAATACGCAGAAATGCACCGAATGACAGCTGTCGTAATTTGACAGCTCTGAGGTCACGCTGCACAAAAACGTCATTTATAATCACTCCACACTACATATGTGCTCACAGAAATCCAGACAACGTGCATAATGCTGCTTTTATAAGGTACTCTGCGGGCAATGGCGGACGTGCACATTTTGGTGGTCTTACGCCAGTTGAACTTCACTGAGTGACAGTACCTGATTATCGTCCAATCCAGTTCAAAATCCTTACACCAATAGGCATAGACATGTCATGTGCATCAACCGAGTAATCACTGTCACCTGAGGTATAAGAACAGATATGTCATGTTGTCAACTGAATTTTCAATAAAATGTTATTGTAATTAGACATTATTCCAACGGCTAACTTAAATGTTGCCTGCCCGCCATTTGTATGCCAATGCTGCCATCTAGTGATCAACTGTTAAATCCACCTCAGGCTTCGTTAGGTGGCAGCACTTTTAAGATTACGTCCTAATGGGCAGAGAAGATCTAATAGAGAAGGGTCACTTTGCAATGTATAATGGGCCGCCATTTTAGCGCGTGGAGCGCAGCGTCCCAAGCGGACGAATGTGCCGCTTCATTTGCTTGACATTAGACAATGGCAACACCACCGCTAAGTACATCAAAAAGTCGACCAACCGGCTCATTTTGCGCGACCTACGGGTGCAACGAGTAAGTTGAAGATAAGAGCACATAGTTATGAACTTTTAATTATTTTATACTACCAGGAAATATTCATCATTAAATACAAATGTTTTGTTAAAATGCACAAACCGATATTATGTTATTGCGAGTAAAACTATTAGTAATCATTAGCCATGAACACTGTTGGATTATTTTTCTAATAATTATGTAAGAATTTGAATATACATGTATACAATAATTATATACTATATATATATATATATATATATATATATATATATATATATATATACATAATTACATATATATGTATATATATATATTAATGTATATTAAAATTGATATATATTACATATTATATATTAACTTATGTATTTTATATATTGCAAAAACACAATAACTATATACTTATATATATATAATATTATATATAATATACTTATATATATATATATATATAAGTATATAATTATTGTGTGTTTGCAATATATATATATATAATATACAATATATATATATATATATATATATATATATATATATATATATATCAATATATATATATATATATATTTATATATATATATATATATATATATATATATATATATATATATATATATATATATATAATGTATTCATTTAATATATAATATACATGTTATAAATAATAATGGTGATGTAATTTATATATATATATATATATATATGTATATATATATATATATACATATATATATATATATATATATATATATATATATATATTATTTAATATTATTTAATATATATTTAATATGTAATATATATGTGTATACAACAATTATGAACTTATATATATATTTATGTATATATATATATAATATATACATAATAAGTATATAATACACATATATTAAATTATATATATATATATTAAATATATATATATAATCTATATATATATATATATGTAAATTATCATTACCATTTAAAATATGTAAATATATTATATATATAAATATATATATATATATATATATATTGCATAAATAAACAACATTTCTTACAAATGCATTATATATACACGCATGTATTATGTATAATATATTATATAAATATGTATATATATATATATATATATATATATATATATATGTATAAGTTTAAAATTATTATATACAAATATATTTCATATTATGTGATATATATTAATATATATATATATATATATATATATATATATATATATATATATATATATATATATATATATAATATATACATATATATTAATATATATATATATATACATATTATCATTAAAAACAAACACAACAATATAAAAACCCAAACAAGTGCTGATGTGGGTATAGGAAATGGGGGTTGGGGGGTTGGGGAGGGTGCATGATACCGGCCAACGTCAGCCACAGGTGTGCAATCAAGTAAATAACACAATATGATGTAACAAAAAGTACTAATAGGCCTATCTAGTGTCTGGATAGTGAGAAAAGATGTTGCTACGTGCACTATTGCAAGTTTACGTGCTTCAGTGTTTATGAAGTGCTTCAAGTGCAATTTCAATAACGTATGAATAATTTAACATATAATTTGTACTGCAGTTTTATCTGGCAGTCTGCTAACACGGCACATTCGTCCGCTAGAGGCGCTACTGTCTCAAAATTCAAAATGGAACTGCCGAAGTGACCCTTCTCTGTTAGATCTTCTCTGTAATGGGCTTCCACAAATCCACGTTAGTCGCTAGAGGCGCTTATACGCCCGGACCGTAGTTGCGTCTCAGCGCCTCCAGCGACTAACGTGGATTTATTTGCATGTTTTGCTGAACGCTTGTTTAAATCATCCTAAATTAGCTATATACCGTGCAGGCGCGTAGCGAGCGAGTGTTTGTATGTTGGCATGCCGTATGCGTGGTCAATAGACAGAACAGCATGCCGTATGTTCAATAGACAGAACAGCCAAAACAACGCCATCTTAGCACTGAATATCAATAGAACGTCCCGCGACGTTTCATCGACTGTAAATGTACATTAATGTAGATATTATGCTTTCATATTGGCGGACATGTTATACGATATCAATATTGAACTATGTCTGAAGACGTAGTATTCTCGTGTGATGCATACGGTGAGCTATAGATGATTTGAAACATCCTTTCCGGTGTCGCGGTCCAGCACGTTGATGCAGTCCAGCACGTCGAAGGTTAGCAGTTCATGTCAAAAGGTTAGCGGTTCATGTCAAAGGTTAGCGGTTCATGGCGAAGGTTAGCGCGACGGTGTGCAACGTCGAGCGGTCCAGAACGTCGTTCCACGTATGCACATGCGCGCCGAACTGGCGTAACGTCAGGTGGCCGATCAACTTTGACCCCGTGACTGAATGTCTGAGTTCATGACGCCTGCGGCGACAGTGCTACATAATAAATCATCTATGCGCGCTGCAGCGACGACCTACTTTTCGACCTCGTACGTTAAAGGTGATATGAACATGCTAGATTAAAGGCTGTGGTTAATAGAATATATATAACATAATATAACCGTGTAGTTTGAATAATTGAAAACAAATACATTTTTATAAAATCATGCAAATAAGAATACTTCCTCACACACCGCCTATGAAATTTTGCCTTCGGGTGTTTCCGTGAGTGTGACGTAATATGTACCATAGGCGCTAGCTGCAGGTTGAGGATTTCAATGGTATTCTTGGTGTATGGTACCTTGCGGTGTTCTTCTTCATCGAATAAAACATGGTATTCTGCGTGGCTTTTGGATGCAGCAACGGGGATAATTCCGGAAAGAGTTTCTTTGGTTTACCGTCGATAGAGAAAGAGCCAAGGCGACGAAGCCGAAGACAGTGAATCATACAATTCGGTCGAGTCAACTGGACACCGACTCGGTGTTCTCGCTTATGCCAAGATAATTTTGACAGTTCGTGTTTCGTCACAGATCCAGCTGTTTACCAGTCTGTGTGTTGTAAGCCAGGTCGAAAACGTTTGAATAAATCAACACTAACAATCCCAACAATGCCCAACAATCCCAACAATTTTAAAGCGAATCCGGGAGATAGAAACGAAGCCGAAGGAGAGGCGAAGATTGGCTTTCCAGAAACGGCGGAACTTGGAAGTTGGAGGTAAGTTGTTCCGATTCTAACACAAATTTAATGATTGAATTAACAAAATTATGTATCAAATGTTGGCAAATATAAGGTTATAATGGCACAATTGAGGTTGGTCCGAATTCTGCATAAATGCCATATTAACGAATGGTTGTTATAATGTCCAACTGAAAAATCAGTTTATTATTACATTTTTAGGGAGCGCATGTTAGTCAATGATTAGCCTCAAGACAAGTCAAGGACCATTTCATGTTCATGTCGTCGTTCGATTCAACCATCATTGAAGAGTTTATTGTAACATCAACATTTGATATATACAAACGCATCATATATTATTAGGGCTTGATAATCAAATTGAGTATTTCTATTTATTATTATTAAGTTCACTTGTATACTGGTATTCCACGTTAGTTACAGATATCGTCCAAATTGCATTGACACTTAGACTTAGTGATTGACACATTTCATCTAAACTCCAAGCCTAAAAGTATTTTCTGCGTCGTTACTTTTGTCTGGCTGACCTAGACGTGAAACCCAACTGTAACAGAATAATCAACCACAAGATTATTATTACTGAATGGAAGAAATAAAGTCTGAAGTTTATGCATTACCATAGCGAAATTCCGTGGCAATACGATACCATTGGTATTAATAAAACTACTATTACTTTTCTGTCTTTGAAAATGTAATATTGCTCTCACACCAATTCTCTGTTAATGTATACTAATGTAAAAACCGCTATATCTATCTACATTTAGTTGTCATCTATTCATATTATTGCTATGGTGAATCTGTTATACAGGCCATTGAAGGTGCAAGTCAACAACCAGAAGAATCCTCTGACAATGAAGATCAATGGGAATATTTATTGCCAGTACAGTGTATTACTATTTACAGGAATCCATCCGTGTATACTGCTATTACTGTAAATATAAGTGGATATGCATCTGAAATACTTGTACCAAAAATGGTGTAACAAGAAAGCTATATATATTTTTGTGTTTACGTTTACACATTGAGAACAGCCTAGGACATGTGGAAGAAGATGGTCATGCAAGCCTATGAAACGTCTATTGTCATATATATATATATATGCATATATATATATATATATGTATATATATATATATCCCTGACATGTAAAATGTTTCACTCATAATTCACCTCAACATGGATATATTAATCCAGTATACCCTTCAGCACTTGGAAAACTTAGTCGGATTCTGGTAACAGCACCTGCTGGTATCACTTTCCTGTTATGGTGACTAAGCCTCATGAATCCAGCGAGTGAATTTCCTGTATGCAAGATATCTGTACATACTGAAAAGGGGAGCTTTAGTTAGTATTTGTTTTTGTTTAACTTTTTATATGCTCAGTGGTGTCTGGTTATGTAACTGGTCTGTGTGAAGAATGTAATTGTTCATTTTAATGATGCTTATGTAACTGATCTGTGTGAAGAATGTAATTGTTCATGTTACTGACAGCACTATTATTAGAATACAGACAGTTTCATTTCGGAGCACTAAGCATTGTGGTTTATACCTTTACTATTGATACATTTGAAATTGATGTCCAACATTTTATATAGATATTTTAGATAATAGTTATCAACTTTCAATGTTAAAATAAAATTGTAAATAACATTAGGCAATAATTGACACAATGATTTAAACATTACTTGGTTCCCTAACACACCTGTGCATTGCCATTGGAACCTCCTCACCAGGAGGCCCATCATCCTCGATGTAATGGTAATATGCCTCCTCAATGACATATATGTTGAGGCAGTTACCAACAAAACCTTCATGCTCAATGATGCATGTCTGTCTGTCAACCAGTCTTCTTGCTACTTGGGGAACTGTGCAGCAGCATACATTCTCTCTTTCACTTGGCATTGCTTTGGCCTTTGCAGTGTCCACATTTACACCTGTACGGAATTTTTAAAAGGCACACAAAATTGCCACGTTGTTTAATTTCTTATGGTCATATTGTTATCAAATATTAATTAATACGCTGACTGTAACTAGCAGTTAAGGCTAGTTTTTTTAATGATACCCGTTGGTGGCAGTGTTGGTAATTAGGCCGTGCGGCGTGCCCGTGGGCTGGCTATGCCTATGCCTATGCTTACTGCGTTTAAATAATCATTTCAATTATACATATTAACGCACTGTAGTACCAAGGCTTGGCAGAAAATATTTGCAAGATTAAAACCGATGTATGCCTAGTCTTGTCGCATCTATAGCAGCTGTCGAGTACTTGTTTACACCACGTTTACACTGCGATCTACACCGTCCTTGACCTTACGTCATCCAATATCGTTCAACAGACGCTCACACAGTAAAATAAACATTTTTATTAAACTTAAATAATTTTTATATATCATACAGTCATAAATGCGCATACAATATACCACCAACGATCCTGGTGTTTCATCGACACTATCCACTTCGATGTTTTGTTCCACAGTAGAAATGAAACGTTTGGGTCTTCGACTTCGTCCGACTTCGTCTTCGTACAGTAGCGGCAGCGGCCCCGGATAACTCATCCTCTCCGTTTCTCTTGTGCTCAATGTCGCTTTCCTGCTTGTTTTTTTGTGACTACTGAAGCCAGTGGTTCACCACTGTATGCTTTCACCGACCAACAAGTTCTTACAGTAGCCACATAACTGTCCAAATCTGACTCGCCAGATTCTAATTCCATGTCGTCCATGTTGCCAGTGATATGGCGAAATTTTCTATGGTACATATTACGTCATCAGTACTTTCCAAGCGGCAGCCACTGACACTATTCACTTCGGGATTTCACTCGGAAATCGATCAGATGGGTTGATTTTTAGACGGTAAACTGCGTGTATATATAAACTACAAAAGTTGTCAGGGATTAAACCTGTATAAATAGCATCATATTAGTATGTTATTTACTTAGTTTAATTATAATTTTTATGTTCATGTCACCTTTAAGTTTCCTGCGCGCACGTGTTCTTCACAACGATCAGGATGACGAGACGTGTCGGTAAGACATACAACGAGTACATTGAGTGCATTAAGCATTATATAGTCCAAAAGACGCACTTGGCAAATGACACGCGCTTGCGAAATGCTGTCGTTAGAGCGGTGAATTCGGGAAATTATGAAGTAGACGGTGAGTAAACAAAACACTGTGTATTGCAGTTTATATGGCTACACCTCGAAAAACCACGAGTGACAACTGATCTGTCAAGTAAAATGTCACATCGTGAATTTATTACACGTATGCTGCAAACAATTACCCTGTGATCAAACATTTAAATTACTGTCATTTATCTAAACAAAAGTCACGATGTGCACGCGTATACATTCATTAGTTTTCATATTAGACTTGGTCTTGGACTTGGTAGATGGCGTGAGTTCACTGGGGATAGACCTAACTTCATATTCCATAAGTATAAGATTACCTTACAATTAGTATAATATATACAGCTGCTTAGTCTTAGGATATATGTACTGATATGTGGTTGTAGCAATTACTGCTGTGCTTGAAATGTTATTTACCAGACATGATGTTTAATGTATGTTTTTTAAAACAACATAGTTTTCAGATAATAATTATAACCATGATTTATTATATACCAGTACACCATGTGATTGTTCAACTCTTGCAGTAATAATGTGTGTGTGTGTGTGTGTGTGTGTGTGTGTGTGTGTGTGTGCGTGCGTGCGTGCGTGCGTGCGTGCGTGCGTGCGTGTGTCAGTTTATATATATATATATATATATATATATATCAATTTATATATAATATCATAATGTTGTTCCCATATTGTTCTGTTTATGTTATTAATATTGTATGTTATTTGCCTTCATTTAATTGCTCTATGTTATTGTAAAGAGCAACAATAAATTAGATTTGTGTTAAACTGTCTTCTTTTTCCTTGCTGCTTAGTTTTGAGCAATTCCAACATGGCGTTACATGTGACTTTTTGGGTATTTCAACACTTCTTATATATAAAATATCTATTAATGATCAATCTGAAACATTTAAGGCACGTGATGACTTGGGGTTACAGTTTAGCACTTTTAAATGTAACAATTATGCTAAATCTGAAGACTATGCTGCTTGATTATAAAATTCATTTGACAAACCACACACCCACACAGGCATTTAGAGGTTGGTAAAGGGTCAGCAGGTGCCTGGGTGGGGGTCCCACATTTACTGTCAGGTTCCTGAGATGTCCAACTCATTGGGCCTGAGCAAACATATCAGACTGCAAACAATGATACACATTACAAATCTGTAACATTTATAAATAATGGCCTTACAACTTCTATCCCAGAGGCCAAAGCAAATAAATGTCGTTATTCACTTTATCAGTAAATTACACTGGACGCTGTGGGTGCAGTCGATTGCTGCCCTTCGTCAGGGTTAACATTGACTGACAAGGGGTTGCGAGGTGGACAGGCAGCCCAAAGAGGGAGAACTACCAGTTTCAAGCAGCTCTGATTAAGAGGAAAATGAAGACGCAACCCTCCAATGATCTCTTGAAATGATCATCAGAATTTACTAATGATGCTGCTACATAGGCTATAGCCATGATGTTTGTGGCATGTTAATTGTGTTGAATAAATTTATAGAATTACAATATGACATAAAAGTGCATTTTGTTTGGATGGTCCCCACTTTTTGTGTCCCTTAGATTTTGTATGAAAAGTTGGGGTCCTGCTGGCCCCCAGTAATTTTATGCTAAATTATAACACTGGTAAATAAAGAGTAGATGCTAATGTATTGACTTATGTTGGCAGTTCAAATCTGCCAGGTAAATGCACAAACCTTTGTGCACAATTACCCCTGGCATGGGCTATTGTCTGATACATTGCATCTGCGCATATTATTTCCTTCATAGGTTGACATTTCATTAAAACGAATGTCATTGATGCAACAGTTTACGCATCAATTGCATATAGATATATAATCCAATTAAAATCTGTCAACTGATTTACATCATAAAATAAATAAATAAGTATACTTATATAGTGCAAATCTAGTTAAAACTACTCAGGCCGTTTTACATATACATGTAGTAGGTACTCATTAAAAAATAATTACTTAAATATATGACGAAAATTAACTCTACGTTACCAAAGTGCCATGTAAACAGATTAATGAAAACATAATTAATAAACATATAAGAATATAGAAGGCTAAAATACATAAAACTAAAACGTCATTTAAGAAAGTATGATTTAAAAATTCACTTTACTAATGATGCAGTCACTGAAATAAAAGTTAAGCATATATTTATACAGCCACCGTCATGGAATTTATGTAATCATTAAACAATTTTACCTCACATTATGGTGTTACAGAAACTGCTCGTGTATTACAGGGAATTATATACATCAATGAACTGCTAATCGTATTAATAATGCCAACTGACAACTTTCACTGGGTGGTCCTGCCTAAGAAAACGTCATCATCATCAATCACTTGTAAGGATTTATCATGAAATGCAGTTGTGGTATGTGGGCTGGGGAACATAAAATGTATAGGGAAGGAAAAGCCATTTCTTAATTTAAAGTAGCACCAATGAGGACAATAACAAGCATAATTATTTATTTATATATCAACACATTTATTCACATTTATTATAAGTAATATATTATGTCTATTACGAATGCTGCAGCAAATCAAGTGGCCTACACTGTAACATCAGAAATGACAACAGATTAGGAGTGCTCTTTACAATTAATAACTGACTAGTAGGGGAAGGGCGGGTAAAATGGGCTCCTTAAGCCCTGATCAACCTTCATTTGACAGTAATGTACAAAAATTGAATTTTTTTGCTATAATACCCACCTATGTATATTGACTACATACATGCACAGTCTGGTTACTCTATCTTAATAAATATAATACGTTAGACAAGTTTTAAATAGACACTCATTTTATTATTTCTTAAAACATGGAGGCCAAAGTGGGCCCCCTCACAATGCTATGCAATGACACATAATCGTTGAAGCAAATCTTGCACATAACCTGCCACACTCATACCCGACGTACACATGGTGTGTCCACAGCCCACACTCCCAACCAAACATCGATTTTTGGCGTGTTCTGCTGTTGGAATACAAATTTACGAATATCACAGATAAGGCGTAGCATCGTAGTCTTCCTTCTATGTTTTTTACGTTCTCAGCTTTTGTGTGCCTTCTCATCTTTGAAACAGTTGGTTGTAGGCACAGTACCAGTCTTGCTGTGACCTCGACTTGTTTCTTGTAATGACTGCCAGCAATGTTCCAGGTCGTACCTCTGTAGCTTGGCGCACTGTAGCCCCATGGGGCCCACTTTTGCCTCTGCCATAGATTATCGGGCGGACAGCATTTTGGGATTATTGTGTTTATTCACTTCAAACTGAAATTGTTAATTTAACTAACTATGGCCTATAGCTCCCTATACCACAGTTACTGTTATGTAGCCTGATAATTTATGAAAAGGTGGTCGTTATGGTAAGGCACATCAATTATTTTAAGAAAAGTACCTACAACACAAATTTGATTTGCATTCGTGCCAAAGAAACAAATACAACGTTGAAGTGTTCATATGGAGGGTCTGTAAATACTACTACCGTTACTTTGACTGCATTGCTTACCAGGAATGCTGTGACAGATGGGGCCCACTTTGGCTGATGGGCCACCTTTACCCGCCCTTCCCCTACAAACTGTATGTAATTAATTTGCGCGAACTACCACCACTATTGCGACCAAAGTACAAGAAGCTTTTAATTATGTTCATCATGAACATCAATGTAACTATGATTATATAAAATATTTGCAGAAACTGGAGTGTTAGTGTATGTCCAGCGACATACAAACATCCGCCAAAAAGTCATCACCAAAGAAAAGGATAAAGACAAGATCTTGGGGCAGGTCCACTCTGCACCCCATGCTGGCCACAGTGGCGTCAATGCCACTGTGGACAAAATCACCCAGCGATATTACTGGAAAGGGGTCAAAGGTGACGTAAAATCATACGTAAGTGTTCAGGAGGTGTAATGTGTATGTATATAAACACACACACACACGCACGCACGCACGCACGCACGCACGCACGCACGCACACCACACACACACACACACAAACACACACACACACACACACACACACACACACGCACACACACACACACACACACACACACACACACACACACACACGATAGCATGCATGCGCATTCACAACTCCAATACGGCTAAATAGTTTGAGTGCATTGACAGTGTCATAATAGGCAATATAAAACTGGCTGTTTTAGGACAGGGAGTTATCTTATCTGTCCATCTAATATACTAATTATGCTTAAATTTATAAAATATATTTAATGTCACACTTGATTGTTACAGATCATTCATGCATACCTTGGCATGCTCACTTCAGGAAACACGAATGTGTACGTGCTGCCCTGTTTTTTGGCAACATATCTTGATATGGGTCAATTCAGTACATTGTTATTTGACCAGGTTAGTAGTTGTTCATGACAATAGACAATTGTTTTCTAGAATAAAAATTGGATTATGTAATATGTTACACGAGATAAATTTAGTGCATTTAGTAGACCAGTGGTGCAGTGGCTACATCATCAGAGCTACATCTAAGAAGACCCGGGTTCGAACCCTGTGTTGCCCTATAAAACCGTGCTCCATATCACTCAGCTGTATTAATAATACCTGGCCATAGACAGTGGTGGATATTAGTGTATGAATAGTCTTCATGTAGTATTGCTGAATGCTTTCCAGAGAAGTCAAGATGGTGTTCAGATGAATAGGCCAGTGAGTAAAGTGCTTTGAGCAATCCTGAAAATTGGATATTTTGATATATAAAAACCCATCTTTACCCTTACATGTGTATTCTGTATTTTTGTAGGTATGCTTTGACAAATATCACTGGATATTGTTACCCATCTGCCACCAAAACCATTGGTTCTTGCTGGCGGCCAACACCCATGACCACACTGTGGCAGTTCTAGATTCACTGGCACAGAGGCAAAGGCGAGACAAGTTTGTGGCGCTATGGCAGTAAGTGTGTTACCGTCAAATGATTTAGTGCAAGCATTCCTACTGCTTGCATATAATCAACCCACTATCATTATAAAGTCATCTCAAATTATACTCACCTTTTGACAAATCAAGACGTCATATTTGTTTGAAATATAATTTCAAATCTAAACTTCATGCGGTTGCTTACACCCGTTTATGGCAACTCTTAATGATTTTGTATGTTGCATCTGTGTCATAAGATTCTCGATGATATAGGCATTATGGATATGTTACTATTATTATACAACCATTTCCTTTTACTTTCTATCATAAGCTTGGTTAACAGATGCCATAACACTGCTTACTGTGTATATGTGTGTCTTAAAAACTTTTTCATACCCACGTTTCCATTGCTATAGTAAAACAGGGAAGACATGGATTGTTGCCTACTAGCCTTTCAGCCATGTCTGTTTTTGTCGTAGTGATATGTTTTCTGCAGGAGTAGGTAGAGTATAATTATTATCATGTGGCCCTTAATCAGCCAATACATCAACAAGTCGCGTTATTTTCAATACACTGCTATGTTATATCTGGATTAGTATAGATCTTGTTTCTGAATAAATACGTTTGCTTTTTAAAGAGGTGTACATTTGATAACTGTGAACCAAATTTCTGTTCTTCTTCCAGGAAGTACACAGACGTGCGGTGCAAAATATTAGGCATGCCAATACCTAAGTGGACACCAATCGACATTACATGTGGCCAGCAGCATGACAACCACAGTTGCGGCGTCTTCACTTTGATGGTGAGCATCATTTGAGAACCAGTTATGTCTTACCATTACTTAGATTTTGAAATTCTAATGTAATTATTCAGACAATAGCAATTTTAAAAAGCGTCAGTCCTCTGCATGGTGCTGTAAAAACAGAGGAACGTCTGTTACTGATTTAGGAAATAAAATGTCATATTATAATTATATGCGCTCTGTTCAAAGCTTAAAATACACATCTTTTGTCATTTATATTATTTTACTACTGTGTAAAGTGTTGTTATAATTAACTGAACAACCACAGAAACGATGTGACTAACAATATTACTAGGGGACCATAAAGACGTATTCAGATGAATGCGTTGTTAAAACGGGGAAATATTAACAATAATGTGTATCTATATTTCAGTACGCAAAGGCCATCTGCAACAGAATGGAAACAAACGAAGTAGGGCAGGCTGACGTTGTTGCTTTTCGGCATGCGTTGTTGCATGAGTTAATAAATCTTTGAAAGTTGTCTTATTTATTTGTTATTAAATGCAACGGTGTATTGAAAGAGCGTCTTTTGTTGTTAATGATATTGTTTGCATTTCATTTAACACTACTATTGAACTGTCAAGTGACACATACTTCCACCAGTCGACATGTTAATAAAGTTTTGTAAGTCTTGAATGCATGGCTCATTTCCCAAAATATATTATTAAATCATTGCCGAGTTGTTTTGGTAAAACCAACTATTTGGATATGGTAACGTCTAGATTTCCACCCTTTGTACTGATCTTGAAGTACCTCAATGGGATTTATATACTGCAATGCTAAGCCCATATTTGCAAAAGTAGTGGAGGAAAGAGCCTTATTGAATAAAAAAATATAATTCTACAAAACATTCCAATAGGACCACTATCAAAGTGTGTTCCACCTCGTTTTGAGTGCTGTTTAATGACTTCTTACGTGCATGACAAAGGTTAACGTATACTGTGACCAGCGTAAACCTGGTGACTGCCGAATTAACATGAGTGAACCAGGCATATTATAGTTTATGTTAATCATTTATTGAATTGAAATGTATTTCAACTACAACAATTACTACTACTAAATTATACGTACAGTGCATACAATACACATTTTTGAAAAAAGGGTAAAAGAAGTACAATACTTATCATGTTTACCATTATAATTGCTTAATTGCATACATAAAATATCTGAACAGTGCAATAGAAGGTGCGACAACACTATTTACATGTATAACCATATGACATTTAATCAAAAATAAGACATTTTGACATTTATTGAAGAAAAACCCTTTATAACAATCAACAATCTGAATGTTTAATTTAGTTATCTAATTTATGTTGGCAAAATAGTCAAGGACTCTAACAGATATAACTATTCAACAGTCTATCTATATAACACTTTTTCGAGGGTGTTCCATAGTTTAACCCCAGTAACAGAAATACACATATTTTTTAAAGTTAGTACGTACATAGATTTGCTTGAACTTACATTTATGCCTGGATGAATATCGTGATTCATGTATTCTGAATAATTGTTGTACATTCATTGGTAATACATAGTGATATGCCTTAAACATAATTATATCAGTTTTTAGTTTTACAAGATCTGGTATTTTAAGAATAAATTATGTACATTGTGAAACAGTAAGTTTGTGTGATCAAGTCTTTTGGCACCACCAATTATTCTTATAACCCTTTTCTGTAACAAAACTAAACAACGTATATTTGTAGCATGTGTCACCCCATACTTCAGCACAATACAAATATCTGCAGTTATTCTGCGATTACCAAAAATCGTGTAATTGGTTTTTGATATATTATGAGACAATCTATTTAAAAAAACATGTCTGCAGTTCCACCATTTATCACCCGAACAAGTTCATTTAAGTCTCTATCACAACATAATAGATTTGTACCATCAGCAAATAAAATATACTTGAACACTTGTGAGACTTTACAGATGTAATTAATATACATGATAAACAGCCCCTTTTCAGCGGTGAATTGTCATGTAATATTTAAAAGAAATATACTATAAGGCCAGGTCTCTCCAAAACAACGATTTTAATGCCTGGACTGGCCGGGGTTTCGGCCAAGTCGGGGGGAGGGGGGTATACAGGAAACCTGGCCCCGCTGACAATGTAAACGTAAATTTGGCCTGGGCTCCCTGCCAAGGGGGGGGGGCCTCGTCAGTGTTGAACCTTGCCCTTGACACTTAGGCCTAGATCCTTTACCTCGATAAAGGCGTCCAGTCCGTCCATTCTCCGGTTGCCGCCAATAATTCACGCTAAAACGTACTTGCAGTGTCGATTGATAGTTTTGACCAGGCTTCACCAGAAACTTCCAACTACATATAATTAATAAATACCTATAATCTGGGAGATTTTGTCTGGGATGCTGAGTTCCATACATAGTTGAAGAGAGGTTGTAGGCGAATTGTTAAAGGTTTACTGTTGTTTTTAAGTTATTGGTAACAGATGTATAGTACTACTAGTAGTGTAGTGGCGCAGTGTATAATTTAAATGGAGGGAATTATTTCAGAAAATTATTTAAGAGAAGATTACTTTCAATAAATTCAACCACTCACAGTATGGCACTGTATTTCAGTAACAATTACTCCAGACCACAGGCACAGATAAAATTCAAGGAAGAATAACAGCCGGCTCTCTTCCTTATTTACATCAGTGACTTACCTAACAATATCAACTCCACAGGCACAGTCTACCTATATGCAGATGTCTTATACTTTTGCCCGTTTGACCCCACCAGGTGTGTAAGCCAGTACTTAAACAAGACAAGGCTGGGTAGCAAGCTTGCACCATGAGATCTTCAAAGCTAATTTTTGAATAAAAAAAAATATTATGTATCTATAACGCATGCATACTACCAACAATGACATATGCCGCGGAAACGTGGGCTCTCTCCAGTCAGGCAAAGAACAAGCTAGCAACAGCACAAACATTAAAAGAAGTATGTTAAGCATCACATAGACGGATAGAAAAACAAACATCTGGGTGAGAGAAAAGGCAAAGATATTATTGGACAAGTCAGAAGACGGAAGTGGACCTGGGCATTTAGAATGTGATGTTTTTCAAGTTGTTTCGTGATGCGGCTATGAACTTTGAAGTATATGTTCAAGAAGTTTGGAAGTGTGCTTTCTTATCTTTTAATAATCGGCTACTTTTCAAAGAAATAACCATCTTTTAATTACAGAAACAGAACCGATCGACTTATAACATATAACGTACGTATAAGTGTTTCACTTCATGTCTACTCCTTTTCAAAACATATTTCTTAATTGTATTTCATTCGTACCATGTGATTTATTATTTGTATTTGTATTGCTTGCTTTTTAATGTTGTGTGTTTTGAAATAAATTGAATTGAATTGAATCATCGGTATATTGGTTGAAATTTTGATGGTCAAAACAGAAATATTTCGTGTAAACTGTTTGGAAGCAAAAACATAACCAGAGACGACGCCAAGTATTACAGCTAACCTAAACTAAACATATAAAAATAAATAAATATCAGTATCATGAATGATACTATTAGAATACTACAACTACTAATATTACTAAGTACTTAAATAAGTCTAAAAAATAAATACAAGTAATGATAAATAATAAAAGAATACTATAACTACGGTACATAATCCCTATAAATGCCTAAGATACATATCCCATCAGTAATAACTCCTTTAGCTTACCTTTAATTGTTTTTACTGTTCTAAGCTTTCTTACATGTTGAGGTAGTGTATTCCAGAAGACTGGACCTGAATAATTTATTGTAAACTTTATGTTGGTTATCACAATTATTTAAACAGTGTTTTGTGACTCACATTTTACTATGATTGCTGGACGTTGTTGATTTGCATTATATTTTATGCAACATAATTTAGATTTTTATGACAACCATGAATGGCATGATGGTGATGAATTTATTCAGTAACACCATATGCAAGTATTACACATAACATTCTTGCACTTGTTTCCATTGTGGTCAGTGATGCATGGCTGTAGTCTATGTAATACCCGATACCTTTCAACTCACATATGCCAGCTGTTCTAATCTTTATCTTTTCATCACAGCAATATATGAATACATAATACAACTCGAATTGATATATTAGTACGGGCCACACTACAATGCAAGTGAGACGAGGCAGAGGAGGGACTAAGATTAATGCAATCACAAGTGTCGGGCAAATGCATGGAGGATATGTAGCTTGCAAGAGGCTAATGTCTGATCACTCCAAGTGAATTAAACATTTTAACAATCAACAATGTATAAATTTTCAAAATATTTTAATATGCCCATTTCAATACACATTTGCTTTCATTAGCATTTTCATATCTCGGATTTGGAAAACTAGGATAACCTTTGCAGTTGTGTAATGCATGTTATACTAAGTGTGTCCAGTCCAGTGTCCACACAGTCTTCGGTCAACACCTTTAAACAATCTATTAAGCATACAACGATAACTCAGAAATAAATTTATAAAATCAATTATTATTCATTCTGAAGAAGGTATGATGGTGATGAATTTATTCAGTAACACCATATGCAAGTATTACACATAACATTCTTGCACTTGTTTCCATTGTGGTCAGTGATGCATGGCTGTAGTCTATGTAATACCCGATACCTTTCAACTCACATATGCCAGCTGTTCTAATCTTTATCTTTTCATCACAGCAATATATGAATACATAATACAACTCGAATTGATATATTAGTACGGGCTACACTACAATGCAAGTGAGACGAGGCAGAGGAGGGACTAAGATTAATGCAATCACTTGTGTCGGGCAAATGCATGGAGGATACGTAGTTTGCAAGAGGCCAACGTCTGATCACACCAAGTGAATTAAACATTTTAACAATCAACAATGTATAAATTTTCAAAATATTTTAATATGCCCATTTCAATACACATTTGCTTTCATTAAAAGTTTCATAATATCTTGGACATGGAAAACTAGGATAACCTTTGCAGTTGTGTAAGGCATGTTATACTAAGTGAGTCCAGTCCAGTGTCCACACAGACTTTGGCCAACACCTTTAAAAAACTATTCAGCATATAACGATAACTCAGAAATAAATTTATAAAATCAATTATTATTCATTCTGAAGAAGGTAGACATGTTTGAATATTTGGTGAAGGAAATATACTGTTGGCATCACAACACCACCTTATTTTGTCACTTCCAACATTCACTTTGACATGGATACAACCTCCAGCTGAGCCATTAAATGTCAAATATAACATATGTAGTAGTTATTACATGACATACCCTGACACAAAATTGTATATTGAAAATAAAACAGAAAATATGAATGCGCTATGTTTGGGAGTATTCAAATAATTCTATAATAATATCCAAAATAAGGCATCCTAACAATTAAATATAGCAGGGTAATTTTACTTTCATGTAATGACAATACACACCTAATAAATTACAACCCTGCTTAGATATTAACCTGTACGTGCTGCTGTAGACGAACATTTCTTGCTGCCTTTTTTGTGGAATGCTTTAGGTCATACATAAGATATTATGTTATACAGCTGTAGATTTATTGATTATGGCAATGAACACTCCATAATGACAACTCTAATACCATGATGCCAGTTTTTGTTTACTGAGTTTGAATATTATGCTTTTCTTTTCAGGTCAACACTCAACAGGAAACTGAACAGCACCACTAGGTCAACAAGTTAATAAGCTATATACCGTCCAAGATTCCACAACCATGGGCTGGGCAAGACGCTGCAGATCAAATGTCATGTGAATATCAACCGAGTGATCTCAGTTGTGTGTTGCATCCGTGACAGACTCCCCCGTACCGATGGTGTGTGCAGTGTGCACTGACTTCCAGGCCAGTCAGTTATCCAAACTGACTAGAGACCAATATAGAATGCAGGTTGCTTGACATGCGAATATGGTGATATCTGACTAGCTTTGCAGTTTGTGGTAGAACAGGGGGTGCCATGGTCTGGCAAATATGGCATGAGCCTTCGGTCAACCTCTCTCAACACTATAAGATAGGTTCGGCATTCTTTGGTGAACTTCATCGGCTTGGATATCGAAGGCATTACTGTGCGAGTTCACTCTCTTTAATGGTACTGCATGCCAGGTACCTGACATTTTCTGTGCATCCACATCTACCTGTACAAGAAACAACGTGACAATTAACATGGCTCTGACATTTATGATATATTATGTGATGATACATTTAGCAAAAGTCAATTATACAATTGTTTGGTATTTGGTATTCATATCGTAAACTCTACATGCCAGATATGTTACACCTTACTAAGACCTGTTATATACCTAAGCTCACAATTTAGATGCATATTAACATATATAATGCTTTACTGGTCAAGCGGTTTAATTTTTTAAACATTACAACCGTGCATAGCTGTGTGTGTGACAACAATTGTAATAATTGTTTTACCAGCAGAACTTATTAGTATAAAGAATTTGTGTTACTCAATGACAGAAGTACCGCACACTTGAAACTCGTTTTATTTTCAGGTCATAGGGAAGCCTACACCCTTTGACTTTGCATAGGCTAGTGATGAATAATTTGGAATATGTTGTAAGTTTGTAATTATGAATGAAATGTTTCTTCACCATAATCACATAGTTGGCATATTTTTCTCTGGTTATTCATATGAGATGACCACAAACACAGCAACATTGTATGAATGCAGTGACATAGGTGGGCATTAATTAGTGCTTTCTGTAAAGATAGAGTTATGTATTCCACTTTACTCAGCCTACCCAATCAGAATGCAGTTGATACCAATTATAGTGTATGATGTAATGGGTATTTCAATGTATAATTTCCGTAATATTAATTTCTATGTTTGTAACAAAAATATGGCAACATATAATTAACCAACATACACCACACCTACATCATTATAAACTTAATTAATCAAAACAAACATAACATCTTTCTTGCCATTATACAAAATTAATAGTTTATAAGAAACATCTTTAAAATGCAGTTACTTGTGTCATGATGAGATTTTATGAATATCAAATACCAATGATTACCTCCATTCTGGACTTCTGGTAGTGCCGTCTTCCGCTCTTGTCATATCAGTGTCATGTCTTCATCGTCTGTATTCATCAGTCACAATTTCTTCAATGTCATGCACAAGTTCACTTATGGTAACAGGCTGCAGAGTGGCAACGTCTTTGCGGCATCTGAAATAAAACAGCCAAACCAGTGAGCATTACTGTAAACACCTCAAAATGGACTTTAATCATCAACACTGGCCCAAGAGGTCCTCAGGTCCTTTGGACTATACAGCCCTGAATAGTGAATTTGTAATATTGAATGAAATTTATTTTTGTTAATCTGAGTTTTTCACCACAAAACACAGCAAATTGTGTTTGCTAAATTGCACAGCACCATAACAGGTCATTAGTGGTTTTAAGTAAAATAATATTAGAATAAAATCAGTTCATTTTAATGCCATGAAGACTAAGTGAGCGGAAAACCTATTTAGTGTTCCTCACAACTGCACTGTAGGCATACTACTGAAATTTCATCATGATGAAATGTACCAGTCTGTGAGACTAAAAGTTTTTCTTTAATATTGGTCATAAACAAAGGTTGCTAGTATTAGCGCAGTGGTTCAGGGGTAGAGCATCGGACTGTCAAATAAGAGGACCCGGGTTCAAATCCTGTGCTGCCATGTGAAACCTTGGGCAATTTTTTTCACACTACATTGCTCCAGTTAACTTAGCTGTATGAATGAGTACCTGGCTATAAACAGTGATGAATATTTGTGTACAAGCAGTCTTCGCGAAATTGCCACGTGGCTGAATGCTTCCCAGAGAAGCCGAGATGGTCTTCGATTGAACAGGTCTGCCAGGGAGTAAAGTGTAAAAAGCACTTTGAGCAATCCTAAAGATTGGATACTGCGCTATATAAGAACTTACCTTTACCTTTAAACCATGACAAAAGTTACAAGTTTGTGCCATAGTTTTGCATAAAAAAAATTACTTAATGTAACACATACATACATCATAATATTTACCGGCGAATCTCTTCTAGTGTATCATCTCCAAATTGATAGGTTTTATCAGCTGGATCAACTGCTTCTAATCACATTGGGTCGTCATCATAGGGGATTCTGCAACAATATAAATTTTATAATTTATATTATGCAAAAGTATTGAAGAATACATGTATGGAAAATCAGCTCGAAAAGTGAACTGCAAATGAAATACAAAATAAAATTGAAAGTTTGACAAAAGCTGTGTTAAGTGTACACAAATAAGAATGGCCAGAATGGTTAAAAATCAATCAAACATGTTTTTACCATAGCTGGTCACGAAGAAATTCCATTCGCAATCCAGTCCAAAGTCATCACTGTAGTGACGAATATTAGCAAATTCTTGAAAAAAAATTACTGGGCTGCGGACCCATCACTGGATAAAAGCAGTATACATGTACTGTGACATAAATTGAAAAAATCTACCCATGGTAGAACTGTCACTAAATTACAATTGATACAACTTATATTTGTATGAGAATTTTTTATAAATTTACTTGATATTTGTGTTATGTTTGCTTTATGCCTCGTAAACAGATCTAGACCAGTTTTAATATGTACAGATTCATAAATGCGACAAACAGACATGCAAAACTCCCTGAAAATGTATACCGATATGCATAGATATCTAATATTTATAAACATTACTAACAACATGTATGTTTACCTCAAAATCAGTGCTTGAAAACACGCTCGTAAGTGATATATTGATAAGTTTTGGGTACCAATGGGTCCTCATTCTTCTTTCAAGAGACGGAAGCAATTTTGGAAGCATATTGAGAGTTACTTGTTTTTTATGTGTTTGGTTTGGTTTATGCCCGGTAAACGTTTCATAACAATATCTTCTAATCCACACTGACCGGTCGGAAGTTAATTTGCTAATTTTTAAAGAAATATAAAATATAGCACGTTGGGTATGTGTACATTCCTAATTAAGACAGTCAGGCATGTCATGTTGCTCTGATAATTCACAATGTTATGCATAGATATCAAACTGACACAACAGTTCATTGAACCATCCATATTTAGCTTACAATCAATGTCTGAAAACCATCTTGTATATCATGAGCAATTTATTTTAAAAATTGGGGCACCCAGACGTATGCCATTTTTGTTGTGAAGGAACTCGGAAGGATATTGAGACTTACTAGTTATTTGAGCTATAGGAATGAGCTTACACCTAGAAAAGGCTTTGTGACAATACAAGCTATGCCTCATTGAAATGTTTTGGTTGGAAGTTGGTCATATTTTAAGAAATATAATAACATACCATTTTTCCATATCTATAGATTCATAATTAAGGTAACCAGATCTGCCATATTCCTCCGATTTGCACATTTATATACCAAATATGTACAATTTATGTCTAACGTATTCGTGTATTCTGCTCACAATCAGGGTCTGAAAACCCTATCGCGAGTGATATTTTGAATAAATCATGATTTGTATCAACTTGCTGTACATTAACCGTACACTGTAATACCCGTCTGTATTTATATTCCAATTGTATTTATGTAATCTCTATATTATATAGATCATCTCAACACAATTTCGCTGACACAGGCTCAAGACTGCAGAATATATTGACTAGTGAAATGTGAATTAAAAAAAATATTTTTGACAAGCTGTCAAATGTCAAACTGCCATAATTTGAAACCTATTTAAGCTAGAACGTTCAAATTTTTGATTCTTGCTAATCTTACCAAATGCAAAGCGGCAAAGCTTTCATTGTATTAATTTATTTTCTGAACCATTCAAAAATAATCTAAGACTAACTAAGACTAAGTCTTAGTCTTAGTCACGTCGATGACAGCAACCCATTTATGGAATTTTATTTGCGTTCACTCGGAATGACCCTAAATGGCCTAATACCGTCGACTAATTTAATAGCAAAACAATTTTGTCAGCTGGCACACGCAGTATTAAAACAATGTGAAAATGGTTGAAGCCGAGTAATAACAGAGAAGATCTAACAACAGAGTACTAACCTGTCAATAAGACACTTGGCGAACGCTGCATCAGTTTTGATGCCGGTCATTACTTCTGTCTGAATCCGTAAACTCTTCGCCTACATACACTTTTGCGGGCGGTCGATTTTGTTTCTGTTCTGCTTGTGCTCTTTTCTTTGCCGAGTCGGTGGCATATTTCCGTGGGCAACCACGCATTGACATTTCATATAAAAACGAGTTAAAATGCAAAAGCAAGTCGGATACGAAACACGCGTGTACAACGAACGTAAATAGAGGGATGGGTAGATACCACCATTAATTTACCATAGGCGGCCATTGAAACGTTTCTTTGATTTCCCGCCAGGTTTTTATATCAATGTTATTGAAAAGTTCACACACTAAGTAGCCTCCATTCACACATATCATATATAAAATTCGTGAAAATGACATATCTTTTTCTCCTACAATCCAATCTCTAACCTGACACCCCTCCATTTCTGCTCCAATCAGCCGGCGATTGCCCATGTTGACACCTCTAGGCCGAACTACAACTGTATACATACGCGCGTGGTCACTGTCTGACAAATGTCATTATTTCACAGCTCTGATGCCATGCTGCACAAAAAAATTATTTCTACTCAACCAGTCCTACATTCATTGCTTCCAGGAATTTACAAAAACTGCACAATGCAGTTCTTTTCAGCAGGACTACTATGTAAATGTAAAACCACCAAATGTTATTCAATAAATCATGAGGCTTCAATTTGGTTTGCAGGCTTGCTTGCTGGCTGGCTTGTTTGCTTGCTTAATGGCTTGCTGGCTGGCTGGCTGGCTGGCTGGCTGGTTCTCTAAATCACTCGCTCGCTCGCTCGCTCGCTCGCTCGCTCGCTCGCCCGCCCGCCCGCCCGCCCGCCCGCCCGCCCGCCCGCCCGCCCGCCCGCCCGCCCGCCCGCCCGCCCGCCCGCCCGCCCGCTCGCCCGCCCGCCCGCTCGCCCGCCCGCCCGACCGACCGACCGACTTACTGACTTGCTGACTTACTAACTGATTGGCTGACTGAAGTAACAAGAAACAAAGAAAGAAACTTATTTTTACCTACAATAGATATACAATCGTACGCGTGGCAGTATCGAGCGGGCAGGGGCGAGTTAACACAGGCAGCGCCATGGAACGATTGGCCAATCGCCGGGCACAGTCGACGCACCTGGGCAGTACGGCACGTGCCTGGTTAGGTACACCTTAGTAACCAGCAACTAACGCGACCACCTCAGAGGCTACATCCACGACAACGGTGCCTTTATAAGACAGCGCAACGCTACAACAATCAGTTGTCTGACAGACGAAGTCTGAACGAGAGCCAGAAAAACAAACTGTTATCGTCATTCTGCAACATGAGCGGTATCCTTTTCGTAAGTATACATACCACTCGGTTAGTTAGTCGTTCTATCTGTGATCTTAATCTGTTGCGATGTCCGCGCACATTTAGATGTTTGTCAAACTTAATTTACAATACATGGCGATTCTTCCTTTATAAGTTCACCGTTAGGACATTCGATGTATTACTTGGCCAGTATTTGGATGGTACTAGCCACGCTTGAGATCCCCACTGCTTATGTTATCACATTAAGAAAACAAACAACATTGTGCAATTGCAACATACTATAGTTTAGTTTATACTTTGTTGAATTTAATATGACCTAGTGTACAGGACGTCGATATTAAAACACGAAACAAATGTATCAAGTACTTATTGAATGATGGTGGTTGGAAATTTTGCAGTGTGTTTCCGTTGTCATGTTGAGTTGTAGCTACACATACAGTGCAAATATGTCCTTGGTTGGTCTTTATTTGGTGATTTATTTTTTATTGTCCCTTGTCCCAGCGGGGATTTACCTCGATATGCCACTGCATTAAGCAGAACTGTTCCAAATGATTTTAATCATCGCGGAGTATTTTTAGTGTTAAAATTCATGATCTTGTCTTTGCAGAAAACGTGTTTCGTCGTGTTGATGGTGGCGCTGAGCGTGCAGTATGGTCGTGGTAAGTTCATGTGGTGAGTCGGTGGGATGAGATTGTGCAGTTTACCGTGGTAAGTTCATGTGGTGAGTCGGTGGGTGAGTTTGTGCAGCATAGCCGTGGTAAGTTGATGTCGTGAGTCTATGGGGTGAGATTGTGCCGTTGTAAAAAAGTGACATGTAACTACAGTTGTACAACGTTGCTGTACTGTGTTGAAATGTGCGTTGTTTTGAAAATGTATCCTATTATAATATTTGCATATGTTGCCGTTCGCCACAAACAAAGGATCTGGCACTATATCAAATATTTCTATGATACCTAGTTGGCGGAAGTGGCTCGGTACCAAATGCGGGGACGACTGGCGTCACGTCGGGACCAAATGAGGGGACGAATGGCGTCACGTCGGGACCAAATGAGGGGACGAATGGCGTCACGTCGACACCAAATGAGGGGACGAATGGCGGCACGACTGAGTCGCCAGACAACTCAACTAGAAGTTCCTGTGACACCTGTATGAAAGGTGAGACGTTAAGCCTCCCGCCCACAGAAGAATTGTGTGTGCGTGCATGCATGCGTGCGCATGCGTGTGAGCATTGAACCTGTTAGTCTGGGTTCCTTTGAGAACACGCGATAACATGACTTGCAGGAATTTAACTTTAATTTATTTTCTTTAAATATCCTATCAAAGGAAATGCTGCATATGTTCTTAGTCTGGTTACAACGAATACACGTTAGTTGACATATTTTGTTAAACAGACCTGAGCGACAGCATGCACTAAAACTATATAATAATATGTTTAATAACACATCCTTTTGTACATATTTTGTATCCCCATTAAATGTAACGTGAGATAATTCCTTCAGGTTATTTAATCGACAACGCACGCGGTGTGAAGGGTCAGGCCAGCAGCCAACATGGCAAGTTGAATTATCCCTATCTAGACTATTTAGACAAATATAGTCGCTGTATGGATGAGTAAATTCTAGCTAAATGTTGCAATTATTGTTGTTTTTGCAAGTTGTACAATTAAATAACTTATTTTGATTTTTTTTCAGGGGCGAGTCAGCTGTCGGTTGTCATACTGGCGGTCTGTGGGCTGCTGGTGAACGCCTTTCTCACAGAGTTCCAGTGAGGGTCTGCAACTGACGTTATCCAAGCGAGACGGAGCGGAACGACGGCCGAGAGAGAAGATAATAACGAAGGTCACGGACTGTTCACTTGGACAACAGAGCGACTCCAGCGTGTGTATTTATGCGCCTATTGAATGCGAGCACGGATTGGAAGAATACTATAATTATATTGCACGGTGTATTTGTCAACCATATACAATACAGGTAGTATAATCAACTCGTCAAAGGCTGTGGAGTGGAACAATGGCCGAGAGAGAAGATAATAACGAACGTCACGGACTGTTCACTAGGACAACAGCAGAGCGACTCCAGCTTGTGTATTTATGCGCCTATTGAATGCGAGCACGGATTGGAAGAATATTATAATTATATTGCACGGTGTGTTTGTCAGCCATAGGTAGTATAATCAATTCGTCAATGGCTGTCATTTTATGGAATTGTTAAACTA
Organism: Oasisia sp. SBJ-2009; assembly: GCA_964017155.1. Taxonomy (NCBI): domain Eukaryota; kingdom Metazoa; phylum Annelida; class Polychaeta; order Sabellida; family Siboglinidae; genus Oasisia; species Oasisia sp. SBJ-2009. The sequence continues at coordinate 22,362,066 of OZ024862.1, forward strand.
AGTTTACCATTTAATCGCTATGGTCGTTAATACACGATCTAACATGCACGATTCTGAGCTACATGAAAATAACTACATAACTATACGTTAGACGACACCAAATTTATATTGAGTCAACCCTACAATAGCGACAATACAGGTAGTATAACAAATTCGCCAATGGCTGTAATTTTCTGGAATTGTTAAACTAAGTTTGCCACGTAATCGCTAAGATCGACAATACACGATCGAACATGCACGGTGCTGTGCTAAATGAAAATAACTACATAACTATACGTTAGACGACATCGAGTTTATGTTTAGTCAACCCTATAATAGCGACCTGTTTTGATCTTAGCAGGAATCCTACAGTTCACAGTACTTGTTTCTTTCTTTTTTGTTGCAATGTTGCAACATGTTTATTTTGTTGACTGCACAGTTTACACATATTTCAATGTTGTTGCTGCACGCGCTGCCTGGTTGTCTTTGTGTGAACTGGATTGATCTGTTTCGATATTCGAGTGTTGTGTAACCACGATACCTTTCGAACGTACAATAGGCGTTAGCGAGAGGCATATTACATATTGGCAGGTGGAATAAGTTGTCATAGATTTGTGCACAGGTTTTAGTTGACAATGAACTGAATGCACTGAATTGGGTTTCTACTACACACGAGTTTATGCTTGTTTAGCGACATTTCACAGTATTGCGTGGATACTTTGTCCACGAAACCATTTCACTGGCGTTATTAAGAGCTTTTAAACCCGAGTTTGCTCTTTAGGATCAATTTTAAAATTTAACAGTGATCTTAATACCTGAAAGCTGTCAACCCCACGAAGCGCCAGCGGGACATTGTCGCTGGGGTGTCATGGGAATAGTGTCCGCGGTAACAGGGCAATGGATATTTGCGTATTGGAAGAAACAATAATTTAACAACATATGTTGTTTAAAGATGAGTTTTCCTTAAACACTTTTTATATTAATGAAACGGTCCACTGATCTTACACGTTGAAGTTGGAATGTGCATACAGGATTGTGGGCATACAGGATTTTGATTAACTTGTACTGCTGTATCAACATGAATTTCTGTTTTTAATAAATGTGTGTATACAATTTGTAACTTTCGATCCACTTATTGTTTGATGAAGTTAATTATATAAGTAAGGTATCTTGCATAAATGTATCATATTTATGGGGTTCATATGGCTCAGGGGTGGAACTTGTACCCCTTCCTGTTCAACCCCGACCGTAACTTATCGTGGTGAACATGTTGTACCCGAGCCACGTGACTTAGTAATTGTTAAGGGTTTTAGGAATGGATAAAGGTGAGGTAAACCCCACTACCTGGGCTAATAAACAGAAATGAAAACCCAGCAATCCAACAACAAATCATATGCCCAAATAAATATTTACACTACGTTAAAAAGAGATGCACAGAAGCATAGTATGTGATGGGGTCGATTATCGCGTCAAATATTCAGAGTCGGATGTGGTGGTTATTTGTCGAAACCAGACCTAGGAGAAAGTTAACTACAGAGAATGCCTAGACACAGGTTGGGGCATACATCATAGAAACCCGCATGGGATACACCGAGAGCAGAGGTTTGAGAAAACAACTAGGTTATCAGTGAGGTATATAAGTGGCAAGACGTGCGTAAATCGCCCGTGCGTGCGTGCGTGCGTGCATCCGAAACTCTAATAAACCTTCTTAAAACACATTTCAATTACTATATAAGTTGTAAGTCATAATACGTGGGTCCGTCGCCCGTGCGTGTGTGCGTGGATGCGTGCGCCCGTCTGGGTGCTTCGATGGTGTGTTGCATACATGTAATGTCCAGGATTCACATCCACAATAACACGGGCTCGGTGTAACGCTGTAATACTCGTTTTTTACCTTAAGCAATATGTGTCATTCTGTCACATCATTCAACTCTACTCTTGTTCATACCTGTCTGGAGACTGTGCTGCAACATTCTTGTATACGTTTGACGATACTGCGTAACAATATGTAATGTCATATGTACGTATACACATATGCTAATAAAAAAATTACACATACACATCGTTTCACCACATATTGAATGTGTTTATAGAATAAAATATAGATCTTATATAGTTTTTATCGAATTGTATAGCATTACAATTTACATTGGTGTGAATTCCAGCGGAGTAGGCCCCTCACTAAATACGATTTTGAGTACAAATTCGCAAAGCCGAAGTAAACAAAATATAGCCATGGTTACTGTATAAACTGAAGCGAGTTCCTAAAGGCCCATTAAAGTTGTGCAGTAAAGTCAAGACGCCAAAGACGATATTTAAGTTGCATGAAATTCAAAACAAGTTTCAACTTAGTTTGCTTGCTGTTAGTGTCAAAATACAAACAGTAATATTTTTGGTGTTCCAAAGGCTAGGCCGCTAGGGCGACTTACATGGAATTTGTGGGCTGAATTTTACATTTACACCTATAGCTGTCGGGCAGATCGAGTCGTCTAGGGCTATAGTTATACGAATACGAATACATTTATTTCAGGTAAAAACTCATATACAATTGGTACATATATTATCACATCTATGTAGCCTATAAAACTTTAAATATGTTAAAAAATTAATGGATAAAAATAAATAAAGTTATACATTAGGTAAATGTAAAATTAAAAAAAACAGATAAAATAATTAGCAATATACAGGATGTGATTGTATAATAAATATGCAATTAATTCAGTTATATAGTATAGCCTATGGCTATGCTCTAGCAGTTTATGTAGAGTACAGTATTATAAATGCTTTCCGTGCTTACTCTATAAATGATGCATTCATGCGTGAATAATCGCGTTACACTGTCTTAATGTGTGCACCTTCAAATCGGCGCAGAATTCTGTAATGACAATTCACAGTGTAGTCAATTCATACAAGTTCGCCTCCATTTCACCGGCAGAAGAAGTCACGCGGCGTCATCTCGCAAGAAAGTCACAATTTACGCATTGTTCACTATATTTCGAAAGGAAAGTCGCATAACTGGACGCGTAGACATGCGTTTAGTCACTGACAGCTGGCTGACAGTGATTAAACTTACCCTGACAGGCCAGGCCAGGCCAGGAAGGAAATATTTTAATTCAATATTGTAATGTACACATCAAAACTAAAAAAGACTACAAACATTTAAATCACCTGGACCTGATGCCAGTGATGGCATTCATCCTATTTTATGAAAGCATTTGACAAAGTCAGTCCCACATGCTAAACTTATAAAGAAAATCCAGAGCTATGGCTGGATCATATATCTACTTGCACATAGAAAATAAAGAGTACGGATTAACAACATATTTTCTAACTGGCAGAAGGTGATCAGTGGAATACCACAAGGATCCGTGATCGGCCCACTTATTTGTGTTATCTTCATAAATGATTTACCTGACGTTATTAAAACTCTCACGTTTCTTATTTGCGGATGATTTGAAACTTTTTAACCCTATTTATACTGTAGAGCAACAACCTATAACATGATCTCACCTCAGCGGAAACAATTGTCGGTCAGAAACATCACCGTTCAAATTCCATCCTGATAAATGTTGCAACATGCGAATTGGTACACCTCTGACCCGCAATTTTGATAACTCATGCTGTAGAAATAGACAACTATTATAATGCATATATACTACTTGCAGATCGTCAATATGGAATACTGTGTGGCAGTCTTCACAAATTCCATTTTTAAATACCTGCCAGAGAAGGTTGGTGCAGTTGACTTTGATCTACACTGCAAACGTGGCGGTCGTGTCAACGACATTCGCAAAGGTAAGATTTGTTCTGCTCAAATTGTGCGAGATGCAATGCATGCACCCAGCCAGGCAACCACCTCTTTGAACTTCTTCCCTCTGGCAAACGTCTTAGGGGTATTAAAACCAGAATTTGGTTTAAAAACAGTTTACCCATATGCCGTAAGACACTTTAACCATTAGATGCATTATTTTATGTTGCCATGCTTATTTATTGCTTGAGTTTTTATTATCTATTTATTTATTATTATATGATTTTCATATAACATGTTGTCAGTTGGCTGCTAAATGTCCACCTTATATATAGCGTAGTAATTTTATGATGTTGCATGCATGATGGAGTTATGAATATGAGCCACAATGCAAAAAATTCCTTGTGCATTTTTAATGTTACTTGGTAATAAACAGCCTGACTTACTTATATAATTATGAGCAGTCACAAAACGTGGAAGAATTGTAACAATTTGAAGTGAAAATATGTCTTCCCCTCAGTGTGTCACACCTCACACCTATAACCTGGCCTACACCTATCTGTTTACAGAAATTCATTATTGTAAATAGCCAACTTAACACATGCTTTCAGTACTTGCTGAGACAGACCCTCTGGGTGTTGACGCCGTACTGCTGCATGTCGGGACGAACAACCTGCAGTCCATCTGCGACGACATCCGCCAGCTGGACAAGACTCTGAGTCAGCACCGGAGACTGATTGCAGACACACACAAGAGATATACCCAGGAGTGCCTCTTGTGGTGTCTGCAGTACCCCCGTTATGATGAGTGAGTACCACCATCCACCTATGTATATAGTTGTGTAGTATTCGTATTGAAAAAACTAATCTGAATGAATGAATGAATGAATGAATGAAAGTTTATTTAACAACAGCAACACAGGAATATACAACATAGTATGGAAAACAATACAATACATAATGGTAACGACAATGCAATATAATATCGGTGCTGTTGTTAAAGGGACATAGCAGAAGTCATATGACTTATAAGGCGCTATGCCCTTTTCAACTAAAATGCGTAGTAGTTATAGTAAAGTTATAAGATTGAATACAAACCAACAATAATATTTTTTTAATTGTGTTAATTCTTCATAAATATGAAAAAAGTAACGTCGACTTTAAACTTTTCTTAAATTGTTGTAAACTTGGCAACTGTGTTATATTACTTGCAAGACCGTTCCATATTATGTGTATACCTCTGACAGTAATTGACAGTAGTCTACGGGTGGTGTTCGCTTTTTTAACATATTATTTTTAGATTGTCTGGTATCATGCTTGTGTACGGCTGCAGTTGGTTCAAAGAACGCTTGTACACGACCTTCTAAACAGTGGTTGTTTGCTTTATAAAGCATAACCATTGTCCTATGTGTAATTAAATCTTGAAGTTTAAGAATGTTTGAGCAGTGAAACAATACAGATGTATGATCATGGTAATCAAGACTATATATTATTCCTATAGCTTTTTCTGTAGCAGAGAGAGTTTTCTTAGTCTAGACGGATACGTATTTCCCCATATTTCACAGCAATAAGACATATATGGTTCAACAAGTGATTGGTATAACGTGCGTAATGCTTGAATGTCATCCATCCAATCTGTATTAATGTTTCCAAGGATATAGGCAGAAAAGAAGTTAACCTGTTATTAAACCTGTAATTATTATTAATGTATTCGATTGGAGTCAGATGGAATTCTTTAGTGTTGTCTAAGTAGTATAATTATACATAAATTGTTGATATTTATTATATTATTTAAAATATTTATACTTATTTAAAATCATTATTTATTTATTGGTATTACAAACAAACTGAAATAGTAACATTCATTGTTTACTCAGTTTCCTTCTTTTGCGCAGTGACGACCTGTATGAGACTGGCCTTCTGTGGAATGAGCGGCTGCACCAGGTGACTGCCCAGATCCCTGGCGTGTGCTTCAGGGATTGGGACTGCATCCTCTCCCAGCCCAGATACAATGTTGATGGTCTTACACCATTCGCTGGAAGGCAACACCCTTCTACACGAGATGACAGCCAGCCGCATTCAACAGATGCTGTCAAATGATAGACAAGGCCAGCTCATGTAAGTGTCAATAGAATTTTGTTTTATTGTAGAACTAAAATTAACATAACACTATACCTTTCTGTGTAACTTCAATAACTTTTAGGAAATGTTCATGAAACACAGAATTTCATTACGGATAGATGTCTGCTAGGGCATATTTAACTGGATGACACTGAAGATTGATCCCTCTATATTTACATTGATCAACCATTTTGTGTTGGAACCAAAAATATATTAATGTGGTATTTTCTCAATGTGTTGTATCTTTAAATTCTACACAGGGGCTATGTCGCCATTCCACCCAAATTACTGCAGTAATGCCACATGGTATGTAGTAATATGTACACAATATTTTATTCGAGTTTGTAAATATATTTTTCAATTGGTGTTACTCAATATGCACACAAACTGTTTTCAGTTGGTGTTCCCCAGAATGTACAATAATTGTTTTCAGTTTTAACAAGATTTAACAAGATTGCCACCTAGAGAATCAACTCTAGATGGCAGGTGGACAAGGAAGCCGTTTGGCTTATCGAGAGTCCAACCTATCTATCTAAGTATACCCCGCCCGTCTTAGGTATATGTCAATTTTATTTTTAAACATATTAACACTTCTAGCACCTACACAATCAGCTGATAATTTGTTCCATTCGTTTACTATTCTTTGTGAAAATGAAAATTTTCTAATATCTATTCTACACTGCTTCTTTGCTAATGCAACTCCATGTCCTCTAGTCCTTCTCTCTTCCTTGACCGTGAAAAAAATATTTCTGTCAATATTTTCATACCCATTCAATATTTTAAATCTGATCTCCTCTCAATCTTCTGGTTTCTAGTGTTGTTAGACCACATTTTTTTTAGACGCATTTCATAACTAATATTCCTGAGTTTTGGTATCATTTTTGTTGCTCTCCTTTGTACTCTTTCTAGCATATCAATATCCTTCTTGCGATATGGCCTCCATGCTTGTATACAATATTCTAAATGAGGCCTAACTATTGTTTTATAAAGAGGTATTATTAGTTCTTTTTCTTTGTACACTATATTTCGCCTAATTAATCCAAGAATTTGGTTTGCCTTCGCTGCTGCTGCAGTTGATGCTATACAGTGTGCAAATATATTACATATTTACGTATTGTGTTTCAGCACCACTCGACCGGCCATGATTGTCACACGAGAATCCCACATGAAATGCCATGTCAGAGACCAGTGCCGCACTCTCGTGCTGTGCACTGTCCCTTCTGCACTAGAGTCTGCTAGTCGGGGGACTTCGTGTTGGAGCTCGTTCTGACTAAGCATCGTGACTTGTGCAGAGGTGCCAAGACAACTGGTGATGATGACTCGTCTGACAAGGCAGGCACCATGGTGGTAGTTGGAGTTGAAAGTCCTCTCAGTTTAAGTAGGTCCGGTAGTATGACAGGTAAAGATGCTGCAGATGTAGGTAGTGCAGATGGTTTGACAGGTGGTGCTACAGTAATGAGTATGTCAGATAGTTTATGTAATCTAACAAGTATAGGCGGGAGTACAGATACGCCAGGTGGAAGTAACCAAGCTAAATCTGGATATGAATTAACTAGGTATGAATAATTCCAGTCCATATTTCCAGTGGTAGTTCGATCTAATAAAGTTGATATTAAATATGTTCTAATGTTCCAATTACTTCCACTGATCCTAATAACTATCACTGCATGTCACCCATCTGTCGGATAGATGACATTTTACAGAATGTTCGTATTAAGCAAGGAGCAGAAATTATACTCGACTATGGATCTTTTTCACTGCAGACTATTAAACTTTAAAAATAATTCCATGCTGGGAAGGTAGTTCAAGAACAAGTTAAGAAGGAAATTGCCTGGGAAGGACAGCAATGTTACTTAACAATAGATGCTGTTTCGCAGCTTGATCAAAATCATGTACACACATATTTACGCATTGTTCTGGACCATAATGAAAATGAAACAGTCTCAATAGCAGGTGTCCGGTATAATATTGAAGATCTGACATACCTCTATGGTGAACGGTGGCTCTCAAATTCTGTTATCGATCAAATTTGTATAATGCTTAATACATAATCTCATCAAACTAAGACAGGTGTCATATGCAGCATATATACAACTGCAGCCTAATTTTTGTGCACAGATTTATAATAAATAATGTCCCAAAGTATAAAAGATAAAATTGACCGGGCTAGAATGACTGGGAAAACAGCACCAAGTCAGATTTACATTGCCGAAAATCCTACTAGTATTCTTACACAAAATCTATAAATTTACGCCAGATTTCAAATAGGTGTTATTTGATTGACCATGATTAATTAGGAAAGTGTCTGTCTGGTTTTAATCACAAACTGACTAATTCTGATAGGAGGAATGCAGAGATTATTTTCGAGACATTTTTTGAATCTGTTCTGATGTTTCAGAGAATCGATGCTCAAATGAACAGAAATTAATATATTGTTCTTGGAAGTAATGAAAATATTAGTTGTCTGGAAGACTTTGGTATGATTTGTGGATATGACATAAAACATGATCTAAATGCAGCACGTTTCAAAACCAGTATTTTAACTTACTGTGACTCGGTAAATAGAGGCAGGATTGGTATGGTTGCTATTAGTAACTGTGAAATTTCAAAAATTCATAAAATTAATTTAAAAATTACTATGGCCAACATGCCTTGTCGTGACAGCAACTGTGTGAATGAACAATATTTGTACATTTTTGATGACAACAATGGTTTCTTTCATCTTAGGGCATGTACTTTACTAAATGGATCCACGTTCCAACCTGTTGTGCAGCATGACAAAGCATGGGATATAAAAACAGCATGTGGTGACTTATCATTGAATTTTGATCTGTGTAATTTTCATTCACATTTGAACCACGAGTGCTGGAACATTTGACTCATTATTGGTATTGATAATTGTGGACAGTTGTTAATAATTACGTAGTTATTGCAGTAGTTTAATTTCCCTTCATATTCCCACCTGTGTAAAATCCACTGATCTGGGCGTGTAACTACCGGGTAATAATGCCACAGCTAACCATTATTATTGTCATATATATTGAACTGTGCAGCAGCTTGCCATATAAAGTGTACATTTAACACCGGGGTGTGGTTCTGGAAGAGATGCGGCAAATCGTTGTATTAATGTATTTATCAAATATTTAATTCAAATCGTCACTATCCACATGGGTCGATCAAAAAGGGTAACCAGTATTGCCTCCTGACATCAATTGGACGCATTTCTTTGGATTTACAGTAAAGTTATTCCTGTGTTTTATGGTATATGTGTATGTGTAACACCTATGTTGTGGTTACAGGGTTTTTGATTTTGTCCGAAATGAGAAATTGTCCGCTACAGCTCTCCATGTCCATCCTTTGCCCACAGACCGTGTGACATTTGACCTGTATAGTTGCACTATTTTATGTCACCATGCTTATTTATTGCTTGCTTATATATTTATTTAGTTAGTTACATATTGTATGCGCCACAGCTAGCCATTATGATTGTCATGTGTATTGAACTGTGCAGCAGCATGCCACATAGAGTGTACATTTAACACTGGTGGTGTGGATTTAAGAACGCGTTGAAATTATTGTTTAATGTATTGATTTCTAAAAATAACATATATGTGAAACAGTGTGTACATAATGGGTTGTGTTATTGTGTCTATATAATGATTGGGTACCGGTAGTACTTGTTCTAAATTATGTAAATATACAGTGTTTGTTTGTGAAGGGTTAATCCTAGGATACTAGAAAATAATGTCAAATGCATACATATAGGCCACTACAACTACATACAAGAGAAAATTATTCTGGAGGTTAAAACTGTGGGTATCGTAAATTTTGTCAGTGTCTTATTACTTCATTACCTAGTCCAAGAGGAATACGTATACACAGATCCTATGACAATGTATAGGCAGTGTAACTGCTACCTGCGTAGAGTGATTAGAGTTATAGACGTTATGTCCCAAGTCACTTATGTCCCAAATTTTGTCGACGATATGTCCCAAAAACAAAATGCTAAGTAACAGGTAAAATATGCAGTGGACTTAAAGTGTTCTACAAAGAGTGCCAGCATTAGTGTTAATATATCAACAGATTTATGTTGAGACGAAAGTGCAAAAATAACATAAAAACTTAATAATAAATTTAGGACATATCGTCTAAGACATATGTGACTTGGGACATAACGTCCATAAAAACTGGCACTGCGTGAAAAATTGTGGCCGGCTGGCTATAACCAGTCGTAAATAGAAGTCAGTGGGGGGGGGGGGGGGGGGGGGGGGGGCGGGAGACCCTCACCCATGAAATATATAGTTGCATAGTATTAGCTAGTTGGTGGTCACTCGTAATATGCATAACCTAGGTCTAGGTCTAGGAACGTTTGTGGATTATACTTATTGCGTCTACTTTTAGCAGTCGGGAGCCTGCAAGCTTGCTCATAGTTATTTCACTCTTGCTTATCGTTGGTTTTACATTATTGTATCATTAACTGGGCTAGTTTTTATAAATTTATATCTTGCTTTTTGTTTACATAACATCGATCACTCTATGTCGACAGACGGGAGTTGGGCCAGGTTATCATGTCAGATGGGATTTAGGCAAGGTTATTGAAATGTGCGAAGTATTTCCGCAAACACAGAACACCATATATTAGAGGTATATGAAATATGGATGTTTTACTTCGTTATTATGAAACAACACATTTTAAAATGCGGGTGCTAACATGAAGACATTACACACGCGCGGCACGCGTTGTTCCCGCGGTAATCTTCCTTCCTGCCAAGTGTGCGCGCGCAGGGGTAATGCCGATTTACCAAGATCTAATCGTCGGGTGCAGGGATGTATTAATGCGACAGTATGATGCAGGGATATATTAATGCGACAGTAGGATTCCATGCATTATTGATATACGAAGATACGGTTGTCCAACATATTGTGTATTGCTTTAACTGTTTGATAGTATGCATAACAAGTTGGTTGATTTCATCTATACCTCCAATGTCCCAGCTAACATGACAGTCCTGGGCCAATAATACAAGTGTCTTCCGCCGTCGTGGCAGCCAGGTTGCGCGAGCAAACCGCTCCTACGACCGCTTACACCGCTTCTATAGAACTGTTTTGTGTGATATACGCTATCCAGTTCTGTTTAAGGCGATTCGGCGCAGCTTTTTCATGTCAGCCCTGGTCTTTAGGCGCATACCGATCTGCTGCAGGTCGGTGTCAAGCGTCCTGGGGAGGCTGGTTCTGGGTCGGCCGCGATGTCCTTGAAGTCGCTCCGTTTCGAAATAGGCTGACATTGCCTGGTTTGTCGGCGCTTTCTTGTCCAAACGTAGGATGTGACCAAATAGCCGCCATCGCATGTCCATCACGCTGTGCTTATTTCACGGCACTCGCACCGTTCATACAAGTTTGAATTGCTAATTATCTAGGGCCATTTGATCCCGATGAGAAGACAGAGTTGTCTCCGGTGGAAAGCATTCAGTTTGTCTGTTTCTGACCCCGTCAGGCCCCACTTACCAGCGTTGTATAGGAGCACTGGCAGGACGAATGCGTTATATAAACGCAATCGCAGTCGCTCGCCGACGTGTTGTCTTCCCAGCCAAAGGGATCACATAGAACGGAAAGCTGTAACCGGAAGCATATTTCGGTGAGACAAGTCCTCAACGTCTCCGAGCAGAGATCCAAGTTTCTTTGACGTCGTCCATTTTTCTGAAACACAGTCGAGTTCACGTTTGATGTTTGTGCGCTCTGTTTTTTGTCGATATTGACATACAGGAATCACTCGCCCAGTGCATCTGGCGCGATCTCGTTGACTTTGCTCCGGTACTCATGATCGGTTGAGATGAAATCAGTGTCGTCTTAATTCATATATTGCTTCGCAAGGTAAGTTATTGTCGGCTGGTGGTCGGCGTGGCAGACATCCGCGCAAAGTTCGAAGGGCTATTTCTAGGTACACTATGAAGAGTACTGGCAATAGTGAATCCCCTTATGGAGTGACAACTGTTGTGCTAAACGGGACAGACAGCACGCCATCAACCCTAACGGTGATGTTTGTCGCCGACAACAGAAGCCATGTGATTCGGACGTTGTCTGTAACAAGGAACGAATGCAAAACACTCAGGAGTTTCTCTCGACGGATTGTATGGAACGCACGTGACAGGTCGAGACCCAGTATTTCGATCACATACTTGTATCGTTGTCACTTAGCGACGAGCCACCGATGTCCCCAGATCACATCGGCTGTTGACCGTCCGCGTCGAAATCCGCTTTGGGATGGTGAAACGAAGTCATCCACTTTGTCCGAGATCCGCTGCAGTGTGCGGTTTGCCGGGTTTCTGCAGTGCTACCAGTATCCGTGTTCCTTCGTTCAGAGGCTGATGTTTCTCGAAAACGTCGTTATATGCGTCGGCGATGAGTATGGAAAGGTCGGCAGGTGCGTATTGCAGAAGTTCTCCTGGAATCGAGTCGTACTGCAAGCCCGGTTGTTATTGAGCCTCGCGAATGGCGTTACTACTGCGGCAGTAATTGGGGAATCAAGCGACTTCGGCGGGCCTTCAAACATGTTAAAGCCTTGTCCAACTCCATCTTGAAATTGGTTATCGATGTGTTTCGCTATGATTGACGACACTTCGTATTTGTCAGCTATGACATGGTTAAACTCATTGTGCACCGTCAATTTAGAGTGTTGTCGACGTTGTAACAGGTGAACGGCTTTAAACATCAGCGGGCCGTCTTGTAAGCGTTCTATCTCTTTGGCCCGCTCGTCCAGAAACCACGATACGTTTTCCAACGTTTTCTTGGGCATTTCGTGTAGAATCTTGTTACGTCTTTCCCGTAACGAGTCATCTCATTCTTCGTATCTTCAATTCGTATCCGCAAATCTTTCTGCTCTCTTGACATTTGATCGATGGCCAATAGCGGGCCAATACCGACCGCTGGTACAGGTGATATTGTCCCAATACCTATAACCAATACTGGGCCAATACATACGCTGCAAGAGGCTCTTAACTGGGTCAATTCTAGCATGTTGTGTTGGCCCAGTGCTGGGTCCAGCATTGATCCAATACTGGCACAATGTAGTGGCCCAGTATACCGGCATGCTGTAATGGTCCAGTTATGGTGCAATAACGGTCCAGCACTGATCCAGTGCTGGAACAGTAACGGTCCAGGACTGGCACGGTGTGCTGGCAATGTACTGGCCCAGTACTGGCGTGATACTGGCCCAGTAATGCGCTCCACATAATCGGCAGGAGCTGTTGATGGGTAGTGTCTTGAAATTCGTACACCAACGCGCTAATGTCGCGGAATTCTATATATAATTTGTGTGTGTATATATATATATTATATATATATATATATATATATATATATATATATATATATATATATATATACACACACACACACACGCAATTATCTACTAAAACCATCAGCCTAATTTCACGAGTGTACTTAACATTAGTTAATTGTAAATCCGGAAACGGTTGTTAATAAAATATATGCGATGAAGGGCAACACTACTATAAATGATAACATACTACCCAGACTATTATTAGAAACGGTAAAGCAAAGTAGACTTTGGACATAACCCAACACAGACTTATATCTCGCGGAAATATTCCCTTACATAATTAAGTACGTCACGGACATGACAGCATATACTGGTACAGTAGAAAGACCTTCACGGATGTTGTTATAAATAGCTAGAGTACGACTAGTATTAATCATATTCATAGTTATATATAGTTGTCATGCGCAGTCAGTCGCCCTCAAGCTGCAAGGTGCGGCCCGTACCACAGTGAATGATCCCGCCACGGGACACGTCACCGCTACGGTAGACTGAGAGGTCTGATGCGACTGTGAACACAAAAAGGCATTATGTTGTATTGGTGTGGACAAGTGGCGGGATATGGTTTGAATCAGAAAGAAATGCTTGTCTTGTAGACTGCGAGGGCGCATTGGTCCACGCCTATGTAATAGTCTGGAGGAATTTCGAGTTCAGGTGGAAATGTTGTACAGACTTTTTTACGGTTGATATGAGTTCATTATGGCTTAAGGTCATAATTTCCGGAGGGTGTGCAAAATTTCGTTCGGTGGCATTTTTGCAAATCCAATATGGCCGCCATCGCTGATCGATATAATGAAAATGGTCATTACTCAGTTAATGTATGTGCTAGAAATGTAATGTTGGGCTCTATACCTATGTTTTTAGGTCCACTGAATCGAATGTAAGGGTTATTTATGTGATTCGACAACTGTGTCACCAGTAAAAATCCAAAATGGCCACCAAAAGTACCCTATGAAATTATTGAACTCATGTTTTGACCATTACATACAATTTGTAATAAACTGTCGTAGTGCATACCGGTATGTGAACGCAATTCAACTTTAATATGTTTCAACACATAATGTTCAACACTGTAGTGGTACAAGCACAAAATCCACAGACGACCTTGCATTTAGTAGTGTGTACAACAAAATGCTACATGATCGTAATACATGGAATTTGGTTGAGCTTTTTGCATTGTATGTAGACGTGAGTGGTTCGTGCATGTGCCGCAAAACATTGTTCAGAAAACTGTCGCTGGCAACGACGTTGATAGGGAACATTATAACAGGGACAGGGTGCTCCCAACCAACATACCTCCAAGTAGCATTAGGGGTACTCATGCGACGGAACAAACATCTTGATATATGAGTTGTCCAAATACTCTGTGTGTTGCTCATACGATGACGTTCGGCAGTTTCGGTACTCAGCAGCTATCCATATTGCACATAATTATACACGAAGTCGGGTTTTGGGTGTGTGATCGTAACGCACTGCATCTATGATAATTTTGATGCTGAAATATTGTCATGCAATTGCAATGATCATGGCACAGGTTCGTCCACCTAGCATTAGCAGTCCTGGTGAGATGGCTCCTAAGCGGAAAACAATCAAACGACAACCTATGCAAGATCGTTCAAAGCCGGTTAAGTATGGTGTACAGCAAGAGACGTACAGTGGATTCAAGAAGCCCCTGATGCCCACAGGACAAGCTGTCCATCACGTAGCTCCTCTATCGCTATTAGTTTCCCAAGCAATAGCCAAACATCGAACATTGGAGAATGAATTTGCATTTTTGCAGGACATACATACGGAATCGAAGTGTTCAGAATACAACGGCTACATCACTAGACTGTGTCGCCAAGCCGGCATGCTCCCTCAACCACATACCGAAGTAGCCTTTCTAACACTCAATGACTGACCCCTTCTCACCCTGATACGATCAAAGCCGCAATCGTGAGGGGCCTGTCACTTGCCAGAGGTGCAGGTGAGGATGTACTGATCTTCAAAGCTGACCAGCAGCTCTACAAAGTCACCATAGACATACTGTTACACGAGCCTACGCAACACGCTCGACGTCTGTATCAATCCTTTAGATGATGTCTCACACCCGGATGATGCACCGATGACATCATTACTGGGTAAATCGCTCACCCTGACGTGAATGCGGATGATGCCGTCAGTCTTGGACAACGGGCGATGAGCAACTTCAAGGATGGTTGGCCAGGATCTTTCTATGATCCTCTCGGCAAATTAGTTGTCACAATGGATGTGAGGAAGAAACACATGTTAGTCGGCAAGGATCTGATTGATGCACGTGTCATTGGTGTACATGTAAGTTCACAGGATATTAACTTTGACGATGTGTTGGCATACGAGTTAGTTGCATATCCACCATTAATGTTCAACCCAGGCGGTGAAATGAAAATCACGAAGTCAAAATCGACCTTGAAACTGGAACTTCAAGTGGTTATATCGGAGGATAACTGCCCCGTCCCTGAGACCCTTATCTAAGATGTTTCTGCGCTCCTCTGGGTCCTCACTTGGCCGTCTGACAAACTCCACGTGTATGTGGATGTATTTTTGTTGCTTCTTCATCAAGCTCTTCAAAAGTCCAATGTCACTCTCGTGTTTGACAAATACTTCCCCACAGCACCAAGAACTTCACGAGGATGCAGAGAACTGGATCAAGCGGGTGTACAAGCTGACACCGGAGATGCCTGCTCCAGCCAAACCAGTCATACTCACCAATACGAAGAACAAGATTCAACTGATTGCCATGCTCGTAGAAGGCCTGCTCAATTCCGACTACTACACGAATACAACACAGAAGCATACTCTCATGTGTGCTGGTGTCAGCGACGTGCCACCGGAGATAGTTGGTAGTGTACGGATTGCCCGGAATGATCTCCGTTCCACACATGAGGAGGAGGATATCGTCATAACACAGCATGCCATCTCGTGTTCACTCTCATGAAAGTGTGTTCGCGTTGTGTGCGATGACACTGACGTGTTGGTGCTCCTTATGCACTTCTACCACATTAAGTGAAGAGGTAGGAACGCTGCTCCAATGATCATGTCATCACTAGCGAAGGAACGAGCAGGTATCGATATCCGTGCCACTGCAACAGCACACAGCGACATAGCAGATGATCTTCTGGCAATTCATGGGATCTCCGGGGAAGATATGGTAGCTTCATTGCATAGCGTAGGCAAGGCAACTGTTATCAAAACTGCCAGGAAGGGAATACTCTCCGTCTCTAAGGTTGGGGATGTGAAGGCTGATATTAAATCAGTGCAAGCTCAGGCCACTACGTTCATATGGGCGGCATATGGCAAGGTAGCAGAGCCATGCACATCCATGACCGAATGCAGGTTCAATATGTGGCGTTCAAAAACAGATTGAAGATTGGGGCATTATCGGTAAACTCTGCTCCCTTCTACCAACCAATGACGCCTTCGTCGAAAACATTAAATGATGTCACCTGCATATCGCACCATGGAAAGCAGCACTTCTCGAATCACCACCGACAATGGATCCAAAAAGTCATGGCTGGGAACTCAACCACCAGGGCATCCAGCTACCACGAAAAGTGCCAACATGCATACTAACTGCACCTGCAGATGTGCTTAAGCTAATTCACTACAACTGCAAGACTTCTCGGTGTCTAACTACAGGTTGCAGCTGCTCCAAGGTAGGATGCACCGTGTTTTGTCTATGCGAGGGTGGGGAGGCATGTAATAACCCTCTGACACGAAACCAATCGGACGAAGAATCCGTTGACCCAGACGAGGACACTGATGAGCAATGTGCACAAATCATGCTTTGGTTACTGGTCGTTTGCAACATAAATGTCAATAACATTATTTGATTGAACGAATGGAATTTGGATTTTAATTTCCATATCCAATCCCCATATCTAGCAAGTCATTTTGGACATTTTAGCCGCCATGTTGGATTTATATGGTGATGAATTTGTCAAATCACGTAAACAACCCTTCCAGTCGATTCCATGTGTCTCTAAACATAGGTTTATAGAGCCCAACATCGATACTCTAGCAAAAATATTTATCAAATTATGACAATTTAATTATATGGGTCGGCGATGGCGGCCATCTTGGATTTACACAAATGCCACCGAACGGAATTTTGCACACCCTCCGGAACTTATGAGCTAAGGCCCTTATTGACTCATAACAACCATCAAAAAAGTCTGTACAACATTTCCAACCTTCGGGCCATATTCTGGATATTCCTCCTGACTATAAAGAGCCTAATATATGTTAATAAATTATTGACGAACACTTGACGTGAGCCCAATCGTAAAAGCGGCCCAAATAATAAAGCTGTCTATCTGTACCAGCCGCAGATCACACTACCCGGCAGCACCAATCTGCGTGTGTCCTAGTGGCGTTATTCCGCCGTTGACTCACAAGGAAGCGTCCGCCGCCAGCGCGCGGTTTGTCAGCTCGCTCGATCGGTCCGCTCTAAATAGTGCGTGACCAAGGTCCAAGGGGTGTCACTGCAGCGTCAAGGCTTGTGGCATCTAATCATGTTTTCATGAAACACAGGATAAAGGCGTCTCGTAATTCTTCTCTGGATGTCAACATATGATTAGGATTCATATATGTTTTGTGTCTTAGAGATCGCACGTTGGCGAGAACGATAGCGGGCGATGGGTGGGCGGGCTGTAGTCGAAGGCTATGCCGGCGAAATATACAGAGTGGGTCCGCTCGGTTTTAATATATATATATATATATATATATATATATATATATATATATATATATATATATATATATGTGTGTGTGTTTGTGTGTTAAAACCGAGCTATTGAAAATTAAACTTATTTTAACGCAAAAAAAACAAATAGAAATACAAATTTGATAACCGTTCAGAAGGAGATAATGGGATTAGGGTGAAGACATGACGGGAGGAAGCGGCGGCGGTCAGAGCAGATGGTGCAAGAGAGCAGTGATCTGTAAATATTTAAACAACCTGGTCTCGTTATATTTCATATTCTGATTTTTATTATATATATATATATCGTTATTTTAATTTTTATTTCACATTTGGCCCGAGAGCCAATCAGCGTTTCTACCCTAATCTCTGGTAAGGCAGCCCTGGCGGTTACAAATGCAGTGCATTACTTTCCCAGGCAGAGTTGAGGGAAGAGATGAGGGAAACACATTTCTATACTTATGGTTGCATTGACACGGACCCATGTGTAGTTTGATCTATAGCTTTGTGCACAGACCTGTCCACACGTCATTTGGATTGGTAACACCTGTTGTGGACGGGCAGCATTTGTAGGTGGACGGGTAAAGAAATGAAGAAAAAAAGAAAGACTTAAAAACAATCATATCTTGTCAGTTATGCCTTAAAATCAGTTTAATTTGTGTCACATGTATGTTTGTAGTTAATTTCAGATCATACAACACATTTCCAGTTTCTCAGCTAGCTTAACACTAAACATTCATGTGTCCAACTGCCTGTGTCCAACAATTAAAACTGTTTATTGTTGGAAGCTTTTGAGAGGCAGATACTGTCAGCCATGACCGCCGTCCAGCTGATACTGGACGGCGTGGTGTAGGAGACAACCTCTCCGCGGACGCAGGTGAAGAGTCTGTAGAGGGGACACAACACCGAGGAGTTGCCAGATGACAGTATTCCATCTGGCTAGTGTAGAGCAGCTTTAGGGCCATTATGAAGAACACACGCACGCACGCCCGCCCGCGCGCGCGCGCACACACACACACACACACACACAGACCGCTCGGTTTTAACACACACACACACACACACACACATATATATATATATATATATATATATATATATATATATATATATATATATATATGTGTGTGTGTGTGTGTTAAAACCGAGCGGACCCACTCTGTATATTTCGCCGGCATAGCCTTCGACTACACCCCGCCCACCCCATCGCCCGCTATCGTTCTCGCAAACGTGCGATCTCTGAGACACAAAATATATATATGAACCCTCATCATATGTTGACCTCCAACGAAGAATTACAAGACGCGCCTTTATCCTGTGTTTCACGAAAACATGGTTAGATGTCACAACCCCTGACGCTGCAGTGACACCCCTTCTGACGTTGCAGTGACACCCCTTGGTCACGCACTGTTTAGAGCTGACCGATCGAGCGAGCTGACAAACCGCGCGCAGGCGGCGGACGCTTCCTTGTGACTCAACGGCGGAATAACGCCACTACGACACACGCAGATTGGTGCTGCCGGGTAGTGGTGATCTGCGGCTAGTACAGTTAGACAGCCTTTTTATTTGGACCGCTTTTACGAATGGTCTCACGACGCCGTAAATACCTATAAATACCAGTAGTGCTTGTCAAGTGTTCGTCAATAATACTGTATTAACATATGTTAGGCTCTTTGCATAGGCGTTGACCAATGCGCCCTCGCAGTACACAAGTCGAGCATTTCTTACTGATTCAAACCATATCCCGCCACTTGTCCACACCAATGCAACATAATGTATGTTTGTGTTCACGGTCGCATCAGACCTCCCAGGCCGACATCGATTGACCTACGCGAGTTACTCGCGTAACCCCAACGTGGTATCCGGTTTATGATCATTTACACTGCGCGCGCAGTAATACGCGCGTAATCCAACTGAACACCGATGATCGTGATCACGGACATAAACCCCTTATGTAAATAAATAAAATAAATAATCTGTTGTTTAGTGTGTAAATTGTGACGTTCATCTTCTTGGACTTTAATTATAATTCATAGAATGTGTTGACTTTAATCCATATTTAAAACCTTAAATGATTGTGTCATGTAATGTTTAATTAATTTCTTATGCAGTAGGGGGCCTAAGTAAGTTACTCGAGCTAATCTAGGTCAAAAATGGTCACGTGCTCGAGTGATCTCAGCTGCTCGAGTGGGACTCGGGTAGCCCTCGGGTTACGCGAGTTACTCGCGTAGCTCAATCGAACTCGGCTCCAGTCATAGATATAAATAGAACACCCCACTAGAACAAGATGGCTTGGTCCCTATCAGTTGACACATGATACTTCGAAGTCAACACGGGTAGTGACAGCCAGGCTACAGCACGGCAGAAAGCCACTGCAGTGCCTGTATATACATAGGACTGCACCAAGTTTTCTACATAATTAACACGTTATTTATTTACTGACATCAGTTAGCCAGTGTTGCTTAATTGTGTACAATGTGTTCAAACAGTTGACTCTCAGATATGCCAGTATGAAACAAATCAACAGGCTTATACTTAGTATACAGTCTCTCGCTGTTTGAGGGGTGAGTACAGCTTATAGTACTATTTAATTTGTTGTTCTACCAGATCCACAATTGTTGTGGTGTTTTACCAAAACAGTCATTTAAAAATCAACCAACTGAAGTCCGTCCTCCAAAGACATTGGAGAGAACACCCACACCTATATAATGAATTACAATTTTACAGATTAAAAAACAGACCATGCAAAGTGGATGAGAGAATAGGGAAAACAACAACAAAACAGAGCTGCCAACATTACTAACAACAACAGTAGTAGAAAAGGTAGAAAAGTAGTAATATTAAGATAGGTTCAATAGTAATAACAATAAATAAATAAAATTAGACAAACTACAACAAAACAGCAGGGATGTCATGGTAACAGGTTTCCTTAAATGACTAACCCTTTCACTTTGCTCGGCATTCAGGTCTTTTGTTTTCATCTGGGAATCTGCAGAAGGCAGTACCCATTATCAATAATTAGTAGTCATAAAATAGTACCATATTATAATTAGGTTATTATATTAATATAAAATATGTCACTCACACTACGACTATGCACTGTAATATTATAATAAAAAATCGGTTTGGTACATAATTCATCCAACATGCTTTATTGTTGATCAATTTTCATATGACTGTAATGTCTAAAAACTATTCATTTCCTAAATTAATGGCAGTAGAACATACATATGTTCGCAGACTATAACCTAAGCTGCTATATATTGTATAACAGATTATCACATGTGGAAAGACACTCTGGATCCTGTTTTCTGTCGGTTGGTACAGTTGTACGCTACACAGGAAATAACCATACTTGCTAGTTCACAATGACTGTTGTAGCCAGCATGTCCCCAAATGGATTAACGTTGTTCACATCAGTGTCAACCACCGAACTGGCCAGAGACAGAGTAGCCATCTGGGATATTGACCTCAGGTTAAACTCATTTCCAGGTCACAACCCTTCCCCTAATGACTATATAAGCTGGAGGCTACAACCCATCCCACTGAATCATTATTCACATAGCCGAGGAACCACAGTGACCAATATTTAGATCCCTACTCCAACACAGTGAACCAACTCAAAACATTCAACAGCTGGCCCTGCTGGTCTACACCAGAAATTAATCATGAGCTGTCTTATCTATGCCTATGGCTACGAGCACAGTGACACACAACCAAGTAAAAAAAATCGTTTTAGCAGACTTATTTTTACATTTATTGTGTTGCTGAACAGTTCTATTCTATATCCTGCCAGTGAGTACAGGCACTTTCTGCCGTGCTAGTGAATTATCGCCTGCGGTCCACAGCGGATTCGGTGCAGCGGGCCAGCTTATCACTCTAGTCTATAGGGGAATGATTAATGATCTAACTCTGTGGCTCCAGTCTACCGTAGCGGTGACGTGTCCCATGGCGGGGTCATTCAGTGTGGTACGGGCCGCACCTTTCTGCCTGAGTTGTCACATATTACTAACTATATAATACTAGCCATAACAGCCATGCATATGTCCAATTATTACTAACATCATTAGCAATAATAAGCATACAGTCTATTTGCAGTTGTGCTTCGCTAGGTCCCAATAGTTCGTTTTATTGTGTAACACAACTAGAAATTAGTTTGTTATAAAACATGTAGGCGGAACAACAATGTGTACACATAGTTGACTGGCTGGTGTGCATATATAACTCGGGGCCTATCCAACACCAAGCACAATCAGGCACGTGAGTGGCCCTGAAGTAAGTTGCAAGCACCGTTTGGCAACTATTTTAATTGACGATGAAGACCAACTAATTTGTGGAAAGTTCTGCAAGATTCCACAAGCAGTACAAACGTGTGAACGGTTACAGCCTGTCGCAGTTGGCTGTCGTTTCGTGCTGGCATCGTGACAGGAATGTTCTTCTTATCTTACTAATACACGACACGTGACGTTGGGATGTCGATATCATGCCTTGTGTAATGTGTGTGTGTGTGTGTGTGTGTGTGTGTGTGTGTGTGCGTGCGTGCGTGCGTGCGTGCGTGCGTGCGTGCGTGCGTGCGTGTGTGTGTGTGTGTGTGTGTGTGTGTGTGTGTGCGTGTGTGTGTGTGTGTGTGGGGGTGTATACTACGTTTGTATATGTGTATGTAACTGACAGGCAGTCGATAAGGTGTATCTGCTCACTCGAGGAGAACGATTGACACCTATCCGGATAGTTTTCCTGGCAATCTCACTTCACCCTAATAATTGTCAATGTACATGTGTACTAAATTATACATGCATGCAATGCAATTGTGTGAATCCTTAATAACCACATACTTACAAACACACATTTGTGCACTACAAACATCTACCCGGAAGACGGAAAAGTTCCGTTTAAGGTTTGTGGTAATTCCCGGTCAGTGGAGTTACATTCACTTGACACATAATAACCGCTAGTCATAATAAATCGCCTGACTCACTTCACACACGACTACCAGTGTGAACATATGTTGACTGAAGGAACACCTCTACACGATGTCTGATATCAAGGTGAGTTACCTTGGTATACAAGCTTTTTGTATATGTTTTTGTATATGTACTCTAGGTGGTATGTATATGAAATCAGTGCAAAGTGTGTAGTAGGCGTAAGTCGGGAACTCGCTGAACCGGCCGACGCACGATAAATGAAATCGGCCGGGCGTCGTGGGAACATCGGTCCGTCGGCCGGTTTGGTCATACTGGAACTCACAGAACCGGCCGACCGGCCGGCCGTTGCCCGCTCGACGCACGACGCCCGGCCGATGCCACGATTTTTGGAACTCACATAACCAATGCCCGGCCGATGCCCTACGACGTCCGGCCGATGCAAAATCGGCCGGCCGGCCGGCTTAGTGAGTTCCCGGCTGTAGGGACAAATACACATTTGGTATATTTTTGAAAGAAAAATATGTTTCTTAAATGGTAATCGCAACAAGGAGGTTTGGACGAATCTCTCTATTCACTTGTTGTGGGTTTGTGTTTAATGTATCACTACTCGCATTGTGGTTCTGTGGTTTTTTCTGGATACTCTTTTACACAAATAGCAATATATCATCTGTTAATGTAGACAGCTTGTGGCAGTCAGTGGTTGTATATGTTTGTTTCTGCTGGTTGTGTCCGCGTTAAGGCATCTTTATGTATTCAGGTGCTTATGAAGGCGAAGTTATTTCAAATACTGTTAATTCCATATGTTGTGAGTCTATGCGCGTTTGAGTAGAAAGCTATCAATACGGCTTGACGTACTTCTCACTCACACTCACAAGGTTACCAGTGAGGAGATATGTCGACTGAAGAAACACAGTATTGTAACAACCGTTCATGTCAATGTTCCATAAACTCGCCAAGTGACATTGGTTCTCATTAAGTTTAAATATCAATGTTGTAGTTGTACCACTCTGCAGTACGATACACCTTCCATATTTTACAAATTCAATACTACTACCCCGCGGCAGTTAATTGCCAGCAATGTATTTATGTGGCCTGGTTATAGCGACTCCTATTACACATTGTGTGGTTATTTCGACTGCCTAATAGTGTACAACACTCGCACAAGTTCTACTGACTGACGCCTATAGAGGATATATTGCGGCTACAATATATTAATCATGTGATATCTCATTCAATTAGTAAGCCTTTTTAAGAACATGATCGCCAAAGTATGACTATTTATTCAGGCACTGAAGGCGATTACCGCCTGGGTGCTTGTCGTCCTCGGTGGTTCTTCTACATCCGAAATTGAGACATGATCGACAATAACATGATCACCAAGTCACGCACGATACACACTCCACGATATTGAGAGCCTATGTTTCATTGTATTGACCAATCGAACGTTATACGAACTCCCTTCTGTGTACGTTGTTGACCTGATTATGTATTCGCCACTGCTTCGGCTCCGTTCCGCCAACTGCGGTGCATTATCTGTGCCACGCTGCTAAATGGATCGACCCGGTCGAATGGGTTTCCAGTAGAGGTTTAACGTATACACTAAGAGTCATTAGGAGAAATCTAAAAAAATGCCCAACCCACAATAAGACTATAACCTACACAACCCTTGTCCGACCACTACTTGAATATGCGTCAGCATCATGGGATCCACACTGCCTAAACATATTAAAACCATAGAAAGAATCCAAAGACTCTGTGCCAGATTGTGTACACACAACTATTCTAGAGAGCCACGAACAGTAACCCAACTTCTCACACATCTCCAGTGGGACACCCTCCAAACAAGAAGAACAATTTAGAGACTTAGTATAATATACCAGATGGAGCATAACCCTGTTGATATCCCGCTAGATCACTGTATCAAACACAACACTAGATCCTCACTAAACATGACAGTCATGCAGTTCTGGCAATTTAGATGCTCAGCAAACATATTTGGAAACAGTTACTTCCCAACCACAATTAAAGAATGGAATTATCTGTCCCCAAACACTGTGTCAAGTAAATAACTAAATTCGTTTTAAAATAATGTAATCCAACATTTTAACAATTAAGTCAGACAACCCAGTTAAGTCAGACATTTTGCCAGTTACAAATACAGATGGTTATGTGACAGTGGCGCCACACGGTGGCTTGATGGGGCAACGCCTATGGTCGATATGTACCAAGGGAAGACCAAGAAACGCCGAATGTAGTCTTTTCTTCGATGTTTATGAGATTAACATTATGAGAAAATTCAAAGTATTGTCAGTTAGCGATGGAAAATACCGTATAGAATACCGATATTTCAAAACCGGTTTCAAAGCCGTATGCAAGTATCTATTCATCTATATACGAGACACAGCTCTAGTTTCTACGTAATGGCGACTTTATCCGAGTTGACTTTCTACGTATAACGTATAGAACCAAACGTTACGTAGTAAGTCTATCTGACGCAGATTTTATGGATAATTTCACTTTTCGATAAAGGCGTCTTTTTAAAACATACTTAAAAAATTATTTTTTATAAGCATATATATATTTTAAATATAATTATTACACAACGTCACGGCATGGTTTTTATACGGCAATTTTAAATATTTGTATAATTTAGTTGATTTTAAAGCAGGCAGTATGTTACTGATAGTTAATTTAATATTGATCGGTTTTAAATCCGACACTTAATAATCCTTCAAAGACTATTTAAAAACGCTCATTCGGCACCAAACACTAATAGAGAAATGTGTGCTTGCATGAGTGAATATATATATATATATATATATATATATATATATATATATGTGTGTGTGTGTGTGTGTTTGAGTGTGTGTGTGTGTGTGTGTTGGTAGGTGAGTGCGTGTGTACGTGTGGGTGATTGTGTGCCTATATTTACGTGTGTGTGTTTTCGTGCATGCGTGACTGTACTTATATACATGCGTATGTGTTCTGTGTGTGACCCTGTATATTGTCTTTGTGCTTTATTTGCATCGTACGAACATCGTTTATACTCATGAATGTACGCTGCCGACTGTATTAACCAGTGAGGCAGACGGTTTGTCGGTACATTTTTAAGGATAAATGCTTATAGTGATTTATTGCTAGGCCTATATCTCTAGAAATGGAAAATATATGACAGCATTGCAGGATTCAGCTTTATGTGAGAATTAATTCTTTGTAACACTAACTCAATTTTCATAACAATACATTTTCAGGGAATGCACAAACCATAATTAATAACAACACAAGAAAATGAAAATTGCACACAAGGTGGATGAATCTTTCTATTTCACATGCAAAATAATTTAATTGTATTTTAATTTCTTGAGATTTGTGGATAGTATGACGCTTTACCTACCACAACATTAAATGCAATTTAAGCCATTCAGGTTTTTTCATCAAAATCACAAATACTTCTGGGTAATATCATAATATATCATTTCAAAGCGCTTGTTGCAGCATAATGTTGGGCTACGTTGCTAGAGGTGGAAAATAGGTGATGGCATTGCAAAACGTTTTGCCATAGAAATTACTGAAGGGATGATTATGCATAACACATTTTTTAAGGAAATTATATACATTGTAGGGTCTATCTCATGCCCTGTATTGCAAATAACTGTGGATATCATTGCTATTTATGTCATGATACTCATTTGCTTACAGGACGATCTACTACTTATTTTATTCTACGTCGGACCCCTTGTGCTGTATTATGGATGTGCCTTCCTCTTCAAGTATTGCATGGGAAGAATACCTGCAGGTATTATTCCGAAAGAGTGGTTCGTTTCATTCTCATAATCCACAATTTCGACTTTGTTCGTTACAATCGATCGTTGCCGTCAGCAGTGATCTCTTACATATTGAAGTGTGCTCAGTGATACGACTGGGTTTATATGTATACGTATATATATATATATATATATATATATATATATATATATATATATATATATATATATATATATATATATATATATATATTTATATATATATATATATATATATATATACGTATATATATATATATATACATATATATATATAACTGACTTAGCGAATGATGTCAAAATGCTATATTAGACCAGA
>OZ024862.1:22394012-22399012 GCA_964017155.1 Oasisia sp. SBJ-2009
ATGATTCGTAAGAAACTAAAAACATTAGGACGAACATGGCGCGAAATAAAGACAAATTGTAGGACGAACAGCCCACATGACGAAGAGCGTGTAGGAGAGACGTCAGATCCTGCTCAGACAGCGGGTCCCGGTCGTCAACTGTGCCATGGGCCAAAACGAGGCCTTTGATGAGTCTTCGAGTCAAGTAATGAGCAGTGGGATCAGGAAAACCTGCCGATTTATGGACGCCTGCAATGGAGGTCAGATAGCCACGTATTGTACTGGGCGCCCTGCCCTGGGTACCCAACGCTTGACAGAAGCAACGTACGTACCAGGTACGGAGACGCAGGTAGAAAGGTAGCTTTACCTTCAACCAGGTGAGCCGCAAACAAAACGAACTCATCCCAATAACGCTGATACATCCGCTGCCCTGTGTGGGAAATTGCTCCAACGATCGTATTCATTGCACGGGCTCCCAAGGTAGCCAGTGAGTAGGAAACGTGGTGAGTTCGGCATCTAGGCTTGGGCGAAGCCGACGAGCGCTTTCCATGTGCAAGCGAGAAATCATGTCCGCCAGTTGGTTATGTTTACCCGGAATATGTTTAGCACGGAAAGCAATGTTAAACTGCAGACAAGTCACTACCAACTGACGAACCAGGTGCATGAAAGGGGGGGGGGGGTGTTTACACGTCTGTTTGTTGATGACTTCGACCACGGCTGTGTTGTCCGTGAAGAAAAGGATACGCGAATCACGGAGAAGATGACTCCATACGCATACCGCCAGTACAATGGGAAGTAGTTCCTTCACCGAAATATGATCATCCTGCTGTGTATAGGGGAAAATGCCCTGCAACCCGGCGTCCCGGAAGACTGAACTAAAAAAGCAAAGCCGCTAGCATCGGAAAACAAGTTGAGAACATCTGAGGATGTCCAGTCCACCGGAAGGAAGGACAACGTGCCATTGAAAACATGGAAGAAATCAAGCCATGCAGTTAAATCCTTGCGTGCTTCCCGAGTGAGGCAAACTTCGTGGTGAGGATTGGAAATACCACATGTGAGGTCGTGTAAACGACGTAAGAAGGCACGACCCGGGGCAATGGCACGACACGGAAAAGTCAAGGAGCCGATAACCGATAAGAGATCAAGCAAGCAAATCTTTTCCCGCCTAGACAAGACGTGTACGCGTTGTACCCGGGGGGGGGGGGAGGGGGTCAGCTTGTCCGTAGGCAGAGTTAATGTCTGCGCACAGGTACCTACCACAATGTCATGGAGTGTAGGAGCGGAAGTTGGCAGCACAATCTTGGCGTGTTTCACCGGAAGGTTGAGAGAACGACGGAGGGTAAAGAAAGCGTCGAGGTTAAACTGACACTGCCCAGAATGGGGAGGGCCGAAGAAAATGAAATCGTCAAGAATGTGACTCATGCTGGAAACTCGGAACTTGTTGACACAAATCCACTGAAGTGCACAAGACAGCGCTTCGAAGATTGGACAAGAGACGCTGCATCCCATGGGGATGTCAAAATAGAACTGATTTTGAAATGTGAAACCTAACAAATGGTAGTCAAGCGGACAGACCGGGATAATGCGAAACGCGTCCTTCAAATCTGCTTTAGCAACCTGACACCCAACCCCTATGTATACATACGTAACACAAACCAGGGCGTCCCATGCGGTCGCAGCCTGTGACAGTTGACGTTACCACCCGCCAGGATGAATCCAACCGGAACTCTAAGGCAGCCACCCGGGGCCAACTTCCTGGTGGTAATTAACCCATCGTAAAATAGGGGCGGAGACCCTCAGTTAATTAGCCGTACGTACGGACAGCGGCGAACGCTGGCGGCCGCCTGACCAGCCGCCAGCTGACCCGGGCATACCGCACCCCAGCCTGGAAGCCACAGTGAGTGAACGCGCCCATGAGACGATGTAAAAAACCCAACGTGCAGACAACCTAAAACTTTCAGAGTGACTTGAGAAAAGACAAGTATCACTTCCGTAACATCTCACCGGCACGAAGGCAACGAGCAAACCACACATCTTGTACCGACGCACCCCAAGCCAAGGTGAGCTGAACAAGCGCAGAGAGCGATCGCAACAAACACCAACAAGGCATCAAACATGCGAACAAGAATAAAGCGTGTGTGGCATACCACTACACGTGGAATATGTCGCAAGAAGAAAGAAAACTCACCTGACGTGGAAGAAGGTCCGCAGAACTGTGTCCAATTAACACCACGTATCTCGATCCAGCCAAAACGTTAAGCTGCTATCGCAAAATCAAAATCCGTCGTGTCCAGTCAAGGCAGACAGCGGGACTGGCCGTTTAAGGTCACCGGACCCAATTTAAGAAGGAAGCCTGATCTTGGCCAGATGCCCCGTATGCTGTCGGGCAAGCGTTGTCCTTAGAATGCCTAAATACACTCCGCGTGACGCACAAGCTAACTCAGGGCTGCTCTCAAAATGGTATTGCATCCCGCTGGACACAATACTGTTTTTCGAACGTATTAGAATTATAATATCCAACTACTGTTACACAGGAGCTGTCACATTCATCTACCAAATTATGAAGTTTAGTCAAACGGTCAAGATATTCTTCCTCATTATCTTTATTATCATAAGGGAAATAAACTTTAAAATATATACATTTTCATTATGCCAGATACAATCTCAATGCTCACCACCCAATCATATTCATATTTATGTTAAATAATAAACTCATCATATTTAATACTCCAAAGTATAACTACACCTTCCTTCTTACGACTTATTGTTATACACAGAGAGACGTCATTGGGGGAGTTGGCTACAGCATTGTACCCCTTTCTCGTAGCTCTTCTTCCTGTTGTTTAGTTAGCCAAGTTTCCTGGAGGCAAACAATATCGTAGTCAGTGACTAAAATATATATTTGACCCTAATTTCAGTCCACGACAGTTGTAGCTTACAAAGCTTGACTAAATGTTCATTGAATGTCTTTATTCTGTGTCCCCATTCGAGTCATCATCTATGCAGTCTTTCTGTCTGGTGTGCGTGCGTTGCACCTTCTCTGAAGGTTTGAACCATCTGACAAAGATGCCCTCTGACCAGATTTTTGCGCTAGTTTTAAAGTAGCCGGTGGGGGTTGACATTAGTGGCCTACACATTCGTATGGCTTCACCAATACAATAAAGGTTAAGAAAAGAGAATATAATTACTACACCATATATCCGGTGTTATATATATATATATATATATATATATATATATATATATATATATATATATATACACACACACACACACACATAAATACATACATGCATATACTAATAGGAGCGTTTGTTTAGCTTTATATTGATTGATTTCAGAGGAACAATCAGCTACGCCTACACATACACATACAAGTGAGGTGAGTCAATATGAGTCAACAGTCATTTCACGTGTTGTGGCCATTCGAGAATGAATGAAATCGTAATAAAATTAATAGAAAACCTATTGAAAAATACTTGTATTATTCTTTAATAATGTCTAATATATCGACACTTCTGAAGCAGTCGCATTAGTGTCACATAGCCGTATGCATTTAGAAAAATCATGGAATTTAACATACAAGTATATTATACCACATGTAATTGTCGATGGGATTATAAAACTAGCATGTGCACCGTATGGTGGTATCTGTAAGTCCAGCAATCAAAATGTAGTTTTGTCGCAACTCTTTTTCGTCTGACTATATTTGCGACCTACGTATAATTGTTTATTGCTCGTCTAAAATAAAAAAAAGCCGCATGCCGCAGGCCCCGACAGTGAGTTATCTGGTATCGTCACAAGAGAGACCTTCCACATCACGCCCGGGGCTGACACCTGGAGGTAGGAACAGTTGTTGTTGTTGTTGTTGTTGTTGTAGTAGTAGTAGTAGTAGTAGTAGTAGTAGTAGTAGTAGTAGTAGTAGTAGTAGTAGTAGTAGTAGCAGCAGCAGCAGCAGCAGCAGCAGCAGCAGCAGCAGCAGCAGCAGCAGCAGCAGCAGCAGCAGCAGCAGCAGCAGCAGCAGCAGCAGCAGCAGCAGCAGCAGCAGCAGTAGTAGTAGTAGTAGTAGTAGTAGTAGTAGTTACTCCACTTACTGATGCTGTTTCGTTCGACTCCAGGCTTGGCAATTGCGTAACTATTCTTCCAGTAGGTGTGGCGGTGTCCGTGATCTTCTTCAGTGATGAAAGGTCTCTTGTGGCGTTCATTTGTACCTCTGCACCCGAACTTCTGTCTAAGAGTTAAGCTAGTTTAATTAGACTTTGGCTGAAAAACCCATTTAATGCGTCGATGGGCCTAGTGCGATTTCCATGACATTAAAAATATTGTCTTCCACCTTTGCCCATGTAGTAGAGTATGAATATATTCCTCTGTTCCCTCGGGAATGTAGTTTCGCAGCGCCTAACAGCTCGTCAAACACCTTAGAATAGTCCTTCCAAATCATATTACAGCAGGTTAGTCTGACTTAGAAAACGCAGGGTAACGGGTTGCGTTAAAACCTGCCATTGTAGGATGATATTATGAAAAACAATGTCAAGCCACTGCTATTATTGAGGTAAATGTGGTCTATGAATAACCATACTAGAGAAAGTATACTGTACACGGTCTGACACCTCTCTTTTCTGTGGCATATTACTCAATATATGGCGAGAAGCAATGCATGATATTTCTATTTCTTTCGACTATTTCTTCGCCGCGCCTTACATTGCACATAGGGTATATTCTCATTTTGCAATCTGAATTATTGATGTTGTAGAACGATATTTGGAAATTAGCAAAGTTAAACAATTATGTTTATTATACTTTATATACACTGGTATTTTTCAAAGTTCGCATGCAATGTACCACTTTCAATATCACGTAACCGTTGTGCCTTGCGGGAAACAGTTTCATACTTCTCCAGTCCTAGCGTAATGCTAATCAAAACGTTAGTAACTCACCACATTGTCCTTATCTAGACTGTTCTCAGTGTGTTTCGATATACTTCCTCGTCATTGTAAGGTATTCAACAGTCACCAGTTGGT
>OZ024862.1:22404012-22416512 GCA_964017155.1 Oasisia sp. SBJ-2009
CAAAAATAAAAAATAAACAATGAAAGTGTACATTTTAATAAATATGTAGTTGAGTTAACCATGTCGTGTATGATAGGGCCTATGTATAGTACAGTACAACATTTAAATATTGCAATTAAAAATTGCCCCGGAATCATGCACAACATTAGATTAAGTTTTATAAACAGTTTTAGCAATTTATGAATAGTTTTTGCGCTGACTAATAAATATGTTATTGTAGAATGGACCTAACCACCAGGATTTCTTTTATATAATAAATTAAGACACTAATCCAACCATGCAATGCTTTGTCAATGTTAAGCTTGTATGTCCTCGTCTTCACTCCAAGTCGCTGTAATGGCCTTGGCCTTGGGAGGACTACAATGATTTCACGGGAATACTGGATTTCTACATCATCGTGTTAATATCATCCATGATCATGTGTGACAAAACGCAAAGCATTCATAGTATAAATACCACGGACTGTTCGACAACCATCCTATGGTGATTTACTTGCAGAGTAGCTTAAAAATTCGTTCGTTAAATTGAAATATTACAACGGTTTAATATATCACCGTCTTGGATTATTATCATTTATGCTGCTCTAAAATCACGTTGCTTCTCGAATAGTCATAACGAGTGAAATGACTGTTGACTCATATTGACTCACCTCGTGTGTGTGTGTGTGTGTGTGTGTGTGTGTGTGTGTGTGTGTGTGTGTGTGTGTGTGTGTGTGTGTGTGTGTTTGTGTATGTGTAGGCTTACCCGAATGTCTATCTGAAAACAGTAAATCTAAAGCTACACAGACCCTCCTGTCAATATATGTATGTGTTTATGTATGTATGTATGTATGTATGTATGTATGTATGTATGTATGTATGTATGTATGTATGTATGTATGTATATATGTATAAATATGAGTCAATTGTCATGTCACGTGTTGTGACCATTCGAGAATCAACGAAATCGTCACAAAAATCAAAAGAAGACCTATT
Organism: Oasisia sp. SBJ-2009; assembly: GCA_964017155.1. Classification (NCBI taxonomy): domain Eukaryota; kingdom Metazoa; phylum Annelida; class Polychaeta; order Sabellida; family Siboglinidae; genus Oasisia; species Oasisia sp. SBJ-2009. Next base: position 22,404,987 of record OZ024862.1, read on the forward strand.
GAAAAATACTTGTATTATTCTTTTATAATGTTTAATAAATCGACACTTCTGAAACAGTCGCATTAGTGTCACATAGCTGTATGCATTTAGAAAAACCATGGCCTTTAACATATTTATTATACCACATTTAACTGTCAATGTGATTATAAAATTTGCTTGTGCTAATATCTGTATGTCTGGCAGTCAAACTATAGTGTTTATCTTTTTCGTCTGACTATATTAGCGACCTATGTATAACTGTTCTTTGCTCGTCTAAAATAAAAACTGTTGTAGTTGTTGTCCCTTTTATGCAATTATCGGCTCTAGGCAAATTACTAAAATTATCTTTAATGACATAGACGTCAGATACAGTTAGTAGGTGGGACCTTTTCTTGGAGACAACCTTAAATGTACATATATTAAGTAGTGTTATTTAAAGACGAGATTGTACTCATTTGCTAGTTTCAAACCTAATATCATGTATTCATTGTGTTGTTTTAGTTACAGAGGTTTGTGACTGAAACGTAAAATGGCCAACTATATTTTAATTGTGTTATAACAAAGCGACCAAAATGGTCTTACTGACAGTCTCCTCGAGCCTTGGTTATCTTACCTACATTAACAACAATTATATTTACTTATAATTACATTGATGTTATTTTCAACACAATTACGTGTCATGTTACAACACTAATGAAATATTATTTCATAATTTGAAATGTAGGTAATTTTGTTTGAACATTGCTTTTGTATTGCTGTATGTACTAGGCCAATAAACATTTCCGATTCCAATTCCTTACAGTGGCAACCCTCGGTGGTTCCTTTACATTGAGAGATGACCGACATTAACAGAATCACCAAGTAACGCGCGATACACAGTGCACGATATTGAGAGCCTATTTTGTCATTCTATTGACCAACCGAACGTTACACGATCTCGCCTCTGCGTACTTTGTTGACCTCATTACGTATACACCGCTGCTTTGGCTCCGTTCCGCCAGCGGCAGTGCCACTCTGCTACATGGAACGACACGGTCGAATGGGTTTCAGAATACACAAAGAGTATTTGTCGATAAAGGTCATTCAATAATTGTACTAACAAAATATAAATATACAGACAATTGCCACATAACAATGCAAATGTCCTGATCTACAAGTCAGACTACCTACTAACTATCTGCAAACTACTTACTAACTAACATCTCCCCAATACATGTAACCGAGGCGAAGATACTTGGCATTACCATCACCAGCAACCTGACATGGGACGTACACGTTGATGAAATAACACGAAAAGCAGGCAAGAGGCTGTTTCTACTGCTACAACTCAAACGATCAGGCATTCCCGTCGAAGACCTTCTGACGGTATATACAACGGTGATCCGGCCTACTCTGGAATACACATGTCCAGCATGGTCGACCTCACTCACATTGGGTCTCCAAAGTGATATGGAGCGAGTACAAAGACGTGCTATGAACATCATATACCCGAACACTACCTATACCGAAGCATTAGCGAATGCACAGCTGCCTTCACTGAAATAAAGACGTGCGCAGTTATGTGAACATTTCTTCACACAAATTGAAGAGCCGCAGCACAAACTGCATAAACTTCTACCAACACCAAGAACTGCAACATACAATACAAGATGCCGTACTCGATATCCTTATCCCAGAGTCAAAACAACCAAAAGAACTCAAAGTGACACTTTGCAAACTTTCGTGAATGCTGATATAGATGGAAATGTGTAAAATATTGTAAAACCTTAATTTATTCTTTAGATCTATTTATTTTAATGTTTTAAAGTATTTATTAAAATATGTTATTAAAGTATTTTTATAAGTTTAGTTAAATAATCACAGAAAATATGTTTTAATGTCTTAACCTATTTAAATTACCTTTATAGATGCATTTCAAATAAATTATTCTCTACTTTTTTAATACATTTTATATTTATGCTAATGTTTTAAATTATATATTATTTCAATCTATTTTAACAAATATATTTTGCATGTTTTATGTACCTATTTCAATCTGTATTGATTGCCAAGAGAATGAAATAAACCATTATTATTATTATTATATTATACAATAAGCGAACTACAAACATAGGTAAAATTATACAATAATCGAACTACACGCATAAGTAAAACAGTCAATAAGGGAGGGTGGGTGGGAGCTTAAAATGTATACCGGGTAAAATAACACGGGTGTGTTCTAGGAGTTTGCATTGTTATGTGACGATTGTCTGTATACTTGCACATGTTTACTATGTATGGTGATTATTTGAACATGTGGTTATTGCATAACATTAAAACAATGCAGATCTACAAGTTCACCCACAACCCTGCCTTACTCTTATTTGTTCGTGAACCTGACCGAGTGTCAGGGCGGTTTATTGCTAACAGACTGATTAATGTGAGAATTAAAATATGTTTAATCAAGGGTGATGGAAACGTGGTTTCCTTTGCATTACTATGTATTTTGTTATTCAGCAGGCTAATCAGGATCTTAATTATGGCCCAGTCGTCGAAAGCCAGGGTCATCAGTCAATGTCTATAGGCACGGCTCTGTTTACACTGTGGTTTCCTGTTTTGATGTTTCACAATCTGGTTGGGTGTTTCACAAGACCTGGTTTGGTGTTTCGCAATAGGTTTCGCAATAGTTTGGCGGCAACTCGGCCTCCCTGGCTTCAGCAGCCGCTCTAGTCAGTCAATCGATGTCGAACAGCCATCTTTTTGTTAGATCAAATGGTGTATGACTGCTTTGTACTCAGCTACTTGGAAGTTCATTTGTCGGAGTCCCGTAAAACCTTTGTTGCATATCCAATGCATGGTTGGCGATAATATCTTCAATGTCGGAATCTAGGATCTGGCGATATCTCGCTAGAAGTTGCCGACCTGGCGCTCGAACCTGTAGGAGAGAGACGATTTTGTATGGATAACTTCATATAAGCATTTTTATAACAGTTTGAAACAGTATTATGGCAGTTGAAATTAATTAAGCTATGTGGGCTGTTTTTAACATTACTTGTAATATTATTCTAACGCATAAAACAAATTGAAAATATAACTTTCCGATAATTGTTTTTTTTTTATAAATATTACATAAATATGATCTGGCCTTTTATGGTGTCTTTGAAAGGTTTGCCTAGGAATTCCGTATTGTCATTCAACGCTTCTATATGATTCACTATGTTGAACAACAAAGAGGGCCTCGTGTAAATCTGCCTTTCCATATTTGTGTTGTTGTTTATCATGTCCCATCCGTAAAAAATAGTGGTTGCATTATATCCAAGGTCTACTTTGTTTTGCCGTTTCTAATAACAGTCTGGGTAGAATCTTATCATTTCTAGTAGTGTTACCATTCATCGCATACATTTGATTAACAACCGTTTTCGGATTTACAATTAACTGATGCTATGTAGACTCGTGAAATTAGGTTGATGGTATTAGTAGATAATGCATCTAAGTCTTAAACTATCACATACGCGGTGGGGCAGTGATTAGGGCGTCCGACTCTCAACTTCAAGAACCTGTGCTGCTGTGTAAAAGGGCGTTCACTCTACTTTACTCTAGTTCATATTATTATATGAAAATTGTGAGACGCTATTTCAACATGTTCTATATACAAATGTGCAAAACAGTCACCCATAAAAGTACTACCTTAGTGTTTTCAGGTAAATTTGAAAATACACACCTGTCGAAATAAAAACTACTTCTGAGTTGAAAAACACTCACATAAATGTAAAACAATTGTCTTAAAGCGTATAATTAGCGTCACACTTATACAACTGTATAAATAAAATAAACTCGCCCGAATGTTTACAATCCTCGTAGATCAATGTAAACTGTCAGTTCTTATATAGCTCAGTATCCAGTCCTCGGGATTATTCAAAGCCGTTTACCAGACGTGTTCAATCGAACACAATCTCGGCTTCTCTAGAAATCATCTATCCACACTACAGTTAATGCGCGAGGAACATTCGTACACAAATATCCACAACAACACATAGCCAGGTGTTCATTCATAGAGCTCAGTGAAGTGGGTTAATGCAGAGTGAACAAACTTCGACACGACAACACATAATTAGAAACCCGTTTCTTTAAGTTGAGAAGCCGACGCTCTATTCACGGCGCCACTGCGCTCCACATAATCGGCAGGAGCTGTTGATGGGTAGTGTTTTGAAATTCGTACACCAACGCGCTAATGTCGCGGAATTCTACTAGGTAGCATTTTTGGGAGACATCACCTAAACAGTTGACCTCAATTGACACAATTAACTAAACTCATGGCTCTATTTACCGCCTGTGTCGTTTGGTTAGTTTTAGTGTCGCCAGCGATTACAACATATATTAATGCTAAATAGCAAATCCGAAGTTGGAAGGCAACAGCCAACATCGAACATTGTGGTAATGTTAAATTCAATTCAATTCACTTTAATGTCCTTAAAAAAAGATATACATCGTACAACTCATGATCGCCTCTAACATTTGTAAAGAAACGATTGTCACAAAATACAGATGAAATGCAAAATGTAACCACACAAAACAAACCCGCCTAATCCGCCAGGTCGCCATTCGAATTAGTACATCACATAGGATCATAGTATTATTTATCGCAATACCTTTGTCACATAACTTTTGATAAAGATGTGTGCAGGTTTGCATAAACTTGCAATTCCCACGACAGGAAGTTATGTTGCAATTACAAATATTAATTATTATTAGTATTACTCTATTTCAATTATTAAGAACCAGATGATGCGACGGGTTTACCGACACGTCACAACTAGCTTGAATTACGCAGATATGTGGGGTATTTGGGATTTTCAGTAAGTTACTTCAGCCACTTCCAGGGATGTATGGTGCAAACTTCAGCTATATCTTATTGACATGTAGGTGTGAGCGTAGTCGCATCGTGATGTGTATGTCGGTAGGCCTGACTTTCCAATCAGCTGTATGTTCCTTTGTATACCGAAATGTTTTGAGGCGCTTGGCCAATGACATATGTGCCTTGTGGAAACTTCCGGTTAGTGGTTTATGTCAGGTCAGTCACCAGAGGCCACTAGCTGGTGTAAGCCATGATCTATTAACCAGGACAGGTGAGTACCATTACCAGGTGCAATATGTCTTGTACGAAGTGCTACTCATATAAGTGAAACGACATGTTCATTAATCGATAGGCCGTAACGACCACGTCATAGTGATCCCATTACAGCTATTACAAAGAATGTAGACAGTGTGTACATTACAACAGATTTACAGTGTAAATGTGTTTAAGAATAAAATTGATAGTGACCTGACAAGGGCGGGTTATATCTACTGTTATATTATGTTTTAGAAATTATTTTAAATATCACATAAATTAGCTATTCCTATATTTATTTTAATTTATTTATTATTATAAAGAATTACTATTATTGTAGAACATTTTGTGTGATTTATATTTTACTTATGTATTTATAGAGACCGTGTATTTAAATTAGTAGCATTTTAGTGGCAGGTTAGAATTTATGTTAATTTAATGTTATATACAATACTAATTCATGTATAATGGTAAGATAAATAATACAAGGTATTTTAGTGAACTCTCGATAAGGCAAATGATTCCTTGTTCGCTTGCAGTGTGGAGTTTGGCTGGGGGCGGCAACCCTCTTAAACCTTGTTAAACGTTGTTAAACCTTGTTCCCATCCCAGTTGGACAATGACAACGCAAAACTGGGTTACGCGTGGCCTACTTTGAATCAGCAGCGCTTTTCCAGCAACGTCATAAGCTATAAGGGGTTACGCGTGAAACATCTACCCGGAAGACGGAAAAGGTCCGTTTAAGGTTTGTGTTAATTCCCGGTTAGTGGAGTTACTTTCACTTCACACATATAGCTGCTAGTCCTAATAACTCGCCTGACTCAGTGCACACACGACAACCAGTTTGGACGTATGTTGACTGAAGGAACATGATGTCTGGATCTGAAATGCTACTGGTAAGTTACTTTGGTACACCAACAATGTACCCTTTTATAACTCTGTTTTGTATATGCACAGTCCAGGTGTTATGTACACTGGGTAAAAAAACACGTTTCTCTAATGGTAATCGTAACAAGGAGGTTTGGACGAATTTATCTATTTCCTTGTCATGGTTCTGTGTTTAAAGTGTCACTACGCGGGGTGTGGTTATGTGGTCTATTCTTGATAGTCTTTTACAGAAATAGCAATATGGCACCTGTTAATGTAGACAACTTGTGGCAGTCAGTGGTTGTATATGTTTGTTTCTGCTGGTTGTGTCCGCGTTAAGGAATCTTTATGTATACAAGTACTTATGAAAATGAAGTTATTTCATTATTGTTAATTCCATATGTTGTGAGTCTATGGGCCTTTGAGTAGAAACCTGTCAATATGGCTCGACCTACTTCTCACACACCCTCACAACGTTACCAGTGAGGAGATATGTCGACTGAAGAAACATGTTACTGTAACATCCGTTCATGTCAATGTTCCACAAACTCGCCAAGTTGCAGTGGTTCTCATTAAGGGTAAATATCAATGTTGTAGTTGTACCATTCTGCAGCATGAAACACCTTCCATATGTTTTGAATTCAGTACTCCTACCCCGCGGCAGGTTAGTTTTCAGCAGTGTGCTTATGTGATGTGGTTATAACAACTCCTACTACACATTTTCGACTGCTTAATAGTGTACAATACTCGCACAAGTTCTATTCACTGATTCCTCTAGAGGATATATATTGCCGCTACAATATTTTTATCATGTGATATCTCATTCAACTAGTAAGTCTTTTTAAGAACATGATCGCCAAAGGGTGACTGTTTATTCGAGCACTGAAGGCGATTACCGCCTGGGTGCTTGTCGTCCTCCGTGGTTCTTCTACATCCGAAATTGAGACATGTCCGACATTAACATGATCACCAAGTCACACGCAATACATAATCCACGATATGGAGAGCCTATTTTTCATTTTATTGACCAACCGAACGTTACACGATCTCGCCTTTGTATACGTTGGTGACCTCATTACGTATACACCACTGCTTCGGGTCCGTTCCGCCAACAGCAGTGCATTAACTGGCTGCTACATGGGTCGACACGGTCGAATTGGTTTCCAGTAGAGTTGTGTAACGCTCTATACGGTACGCGATATGTCCCGTATATATGTGTACGGTATACGGCACGTCATACATTTCTTTCTAGTACATATTAAACCTTCTACTGAAAGATCAGGTAACTTATTTATACCATGTATTTATAGGTAGCTAAAAACAACCGTTAATTGTACGATTTAAAGCATTCTAATTAATTCTCGAAATAAGAAGGACCCATATGGTTATATAACAGTGGCGCCACACAGTGGCTTGATATGACAACGTCGATATATAACAAGGGAAGACCAAAATACGCATAATGTCGTCTTTTCTTCGATTTTTATGAGAATCATCATTATAGAAAATTCAAAGTATTGTCAGTTGGCGATGGATAATACCATGTAGCATACCGATATTATAAAACCGGTTTCAAAACCGTATACAAGTACTGGTTCATCTATACACTGGACACAGCTCCAGTTTCTACGTAACGGCGACTTTATCCAACTTGACTTTCTACGTATAACGTATAGAACCGAACGTTACGTAGCAAGCCTACCTGACGCTGACTTTATGCATAATTTCACTTTTCGATAAAGGCGTCTTTCTAAAACATAATTTAAAGAGTAGGTATTTTAAATCTAACTATTACACAACGTCACGGCATTGTATTTATATGGCATTCTAAATATTTATATAATTTATTTACTTAGCAGACTTTAAAGCAGGCAATATTTTACTTATGGTTAATTTAATATTGATCGATTTTAAATCCGACACTTAATAATCCTTCAAAGACTATTTAAAACGCTCATTCGGCACCAAACACTAATAAAGAAGTGTGTGCTTGCATGAGTGTGTGTATGTAACCAGAAGGAGGAAGCCTTCAACAGTGGCGACCGTGCACTGTACAAAAAAGGCAAGTACGGTGTCGAAAAAGCGATACGGGAAGCGAAAACTGATTTCAGGCGCAAACTCGAAGAACTGTTCCTTTCTAACAATACCCGCTCTGTCTGACAAGGACTCCAAGTGCATTACTGGCTACAAGCAAAAGCATTCAATCCCTGGCTTTGAATCAGCAACACCTGACAACGTTAACAACTTTTACGCCCGCTTCGACCGCCAGAATTTGACGCCTACATCGGTCAGCCTCCCAGACCCTGCTGTGCCACTCCCTCCACCCTTCACTGTTCAAGAGCACGAGGTGAGGAAACTACTCCAACAACAGAGCCGCAGGAAGGCAGCTGGTCCGGACAACGTATCCACATCAACTTTGAAATACTGCGCTAATGAATTAGCAACTGTATTTTCAGACTTATTTAACGCCTCTCTCAATCTGCCCAGTTCCAGTCTGTTTTAAGGCAACAAGCATAATTCCGGTACCTAAGAAGTCGAAAGCGACAGCGCTGAATGACTTCCGCCCCATGGCTCTGACGTAAGTGGTGATGAAGGTGTTTGAGCGATTGGTACTGAGATATCTGAAGTCGGTCACCAACTCCAGCATGGATTCACTGCAGTTCGCGTACAGGGAGAACATATGCACCGATGATGCTGTTGCATTGGCACTTGGATTATCCGAACACATATGCACGCATCCTCTTCGTTGACTACAGTTCTGCCACCAATACGGTCATCCGTCAGCAGCTGTACGACAAACATCATTTGCTGTCACTTGACCCATCTGGACTTTTTTGCTATAGCGACCACAGGTTGTTAAGGTGAAAAGTATAGTTTCCAGCACTATTATCATGAACATGGGGACTCCTCAGGGATGTGTCCTTTCCCCACTGCTATATTATCTGTTTACAAATGACTGTATTTCACATCACTCTTCTGTACCATTGTTAATGTTTGCAGATGACACCACAATAGTAGGGCTGGTGTCGGACTCAGATGAGTCTGAATATCGCCAAGAAGGTAGCAGCCTGGTGTCGTGATGTGACACTAACAACCTACAACTGGATGCGTCCAAAACTCGAGAGATGATCGTAGATTTTAGGAAGAGAAAAAACCCACTCGCTCCCATTAATATTAACGGCGACTCTATCGAAAGGGTGGACTGTTTTAAATGTCTAGGCACGATAATATCAAATTACTTATCTTGGGAAAACAACACAGATGCTGTGGTCAAAAAGGCCCAACAAAGACTGTTCTTCCTGCGCCAACTAAAGAAGTTCGGGCCGAGGAGAGAAATTCTTGTTCAGTTCTATCGTTCTGCTATTGAGAGTATGCAAGCGCTTACATTCTCAATATGTGTATGATTTGTTGCCAGGCATATGTCTCTAGAAATGGAAATTTTGACCATACACAAATCACAATTAATAATAACAATTGTTAATAATAGCAAATTGCACACCAGGTGGATGAATGTTTCTACTTCACATGCAAAATAATTGAATTTTTATTTCTTGAGAATTATGGATGTTATGACGCTTTACCTACCACAACATGAAATGCAATCTAAGCCATTCAGATTTTCCTCACCAAAATGACAGAAGTTTATGGGTAATATCATATTATATCATTTCAAGGCGCCTGTTGCATGATAACGTTAGGCTACATTGCTAGAGGTGGAAACTAGTTGCTATTGGTGTATATATATATATCATCTGTTAATGTAGACAGCTTGTAAATATCAATGTTGTAGTTGTACCATTCGGCAGCACGAAACACCTTACATATTTTACGAATTCAGTACTCCTACCCCGCGGCAGGTTAGTTTTCAGCAGTGTGTTTATGTGATGTGGTTATAACAACTCCTACTACACATTTCGACTGCCTAATAGTGTACAATACTGGCACAAGTTCGACCTATTGATTGATTACTATAGAGGATATATTGCGGCTACAATATTTTAATCATGTGAGATCTCACTCAACTTGTAAGCCTTTTCTAGAACATGATTGCCAAAGCATGACTGTTTATTCGGGCACTGAATGCGATTACCGCCTGGATGCTTGTCGTCCTCGGTGGTTATTCTACATCCGAAATTGAGACATGACCGACATTAACATGATCACCAAGTCACACAGGATACATAATGCACGATATTGAGAGCCTATTTTTCATTCTATTGACCACCCGAATGTTACACGATCTCGCCTCTGCGTACTTTGTTGACCTCATTACGTATACGCCACTGCGTCGGCTCCGTTCCGCCAACAGCAGTGCATTAACTGTGTCACGCCGCTATACGGTCGAATGGGTTTTCAGTAAACATGTGTAACGATTGGCTCTATACGGTACGCGATACATCCTGTTATTTGTGTACGGTTTACGGCACGTCATACATTTCTAGTACATAGTAAGCGTACTACTGACAGATCAGGTAACTTATTTACATCATATACTATTTGTATTAATATAATTGTATTAATGGCTAGCTAAAAAGTACTGTTAATTGCTGACTTTATGGATAATTTCAAATTTCGACAAAGTCGCCTGTTTAAAAAATTATTTAAAGATTACTTTTATAAAAATATATGTATATTAAATCTAACATTATTGAAGACAACTGATATTGATTGCTATTTATGTCATGAATCTCATTTTCTTACAGCTTGAACTCTATGTTTGGATCATCCTCAATGTGCTGAGTCATGTATGTTACTGGCTCATCAAGATATTCTCGAATTTGGAAACCTGTTCAGGTAATATTCCTAAACTATAGGTCCGTTTCATTCTCATAATCCACAAGTTGGATTTTGTTCGTTACTATCGATCGTAGCCGCCAGCACTGATCTTGCATATTGAAGTGTGATCAGTGATATGACTGCGTTATATATATATATATATATATATATATATATATATATATATATATATATATATATATATATATATATATATACGTGAAAGAGTTAATATAAATTATGCTGTGCACGTGAAGGAGTCAATAGAAGCCAAACATTTCGAACGATAATCACATGTTTAATGTCATTGGTTTATGAATAAAACATTTTTAAACACATCATCTGTCGAATTGCATGAGATGCGTAATGACGTATAATTTAAGAAAATTGTGATACGGTTTGTTATCATCTGTTTTTTTGTTATATTATTTGACTGATTTTCAACTAATTGACATTATAATTATATTTATTATATTTTTTTACATCGACAGTGTTCTGTTTTGTAGGCAACGGTTCATGGAAGTATTGGCTGTTGTTCACTTGTTGCCCAATTTGTCTACCGTATTACTGCTGCCTTCTCTTGTACAGGTCACGAAAAGGTACTGTCCAGTATGTATGAGCAACATAGACATTCTTTTGTAAAAATAATCGTGATTACATGTATGTAAATGAGTTTGTTTGGCTCTAAATTAGTTACTTTAAATCAACACAACAACTAACCATTTGAAAATATAGTCAAAATATTGCTAAATTTACATTGCACGAGCAGTGTACTAATAAAGAAAACAATGGCCCATCAAGGGATAATCATTCAAA
>OZ024862.1:22421512-22489012 GCA_964017155.1 Oasisia sp. SBJ-2009
CACCAGCACTGTTCTCAGTGTACACAAGTGACTGCAGGCCAGTTGACAGCTCTATCAGCAAGGACCATCTCTTCAAGTATGCTGATGACAAAGCCTTACTCGGTTTGATAACAGAAAATAACCACCAGATCTATGAAACGGAAGTTCAAAACCTGGTGTCATGGTGTGATTCGAACTGTCTCCAACACAACACCAATACAAACTAAGGAAATGGTCATTGACTTCCGCAAATTACAATATGACCCGCCTACACTATCCATCAACGGAGAGGTAGTAGAGAGAGTAAACTCCTACTCCTACATAGGCGTCGAATTTTCCAACCAGCTTGATTTGTCATTGAACACGAAACGAATTCAAAAGAAATGGCCGATATGCCTATGCAAACAATTGTAATCATTGTTCTTGTTATCAAGGTTATCTTCATTTATTTTACCATAATGTTTTGTATAATTTATCACAATAATTTGGTCACATAACGTTTGATAACGGTGTTTGAAGGTTTGCATAAACTAGCATTTCCCACGACAGGAATATATGATGCAACTAGAAAAATATTACTTATTATTAGTATTACTCTATTTTAATTATTTTTATTGTTATTAGGAACATTTGGTTTAGAAGATGCGGCAGGCTTACCGAATCGTCACAACTAGTTTGAAATATGCTGATATGTGGAGTATTTGGGATTTTTATTAAGTTACTTCAGACACATCCGGGATGTATGGTGCAAACATCACCTATTTCTTATTGTCATTTAGGTTTGAGCGTAGTCGCGTCTTGATGTGTATGTCGGTAGGCCTAACTTTCCCATCAGCTGTATATATTCCTAGGCATACCGAACTGTTTTGAGGGGCGTGGCTAATGTGCATGCTGGAGACTTCCGGTTAGTGATTTATGTAAGGTCAGTCGCCTGTTCTATTAGGCAGGACAGGTTAGTACCATTACCAGGTGCAATATGTATTATTATAAATAAATTTGATTATTGTGGGATATTCTGTGTGATTTTTATTTACTTATGTATTTATAAAGTCCATGTAGGGGAAACCCGGGCAATATGGGAGAATAAACGTTCCGCTGTTCGTCGCACCAACAGTTTGCGCATCGGGGTAACAGTTTGTTGTGTATCGGCCAGACACACCAAAACACAACAGGGCATAGTATTGTTTTTTGTTGACGTCATTATTTTTTGATAAATACGGCCTATCCCGTTTTACCAGCAACATTACCATTTTACCCGCATATACGGGTGAAATGGGATTTTGATCCGGGAAATATGGGATGCATATTTAGTTGTGTCATTCGTTAATGTGACGTGGTCCTACACATTCAGAATAGTTATTTTAAGTAACTGACATATTAAAACTAGTAAACTACAATAAGAGTAGCCAATATATGCGATATGGTAAGGTCGTATAAACAAAATGTCATACTTGTTTGTGAATTTGACATAACAGCATGCCGTATGTTCAATAGACAGAACAGCCAAAACAACGCCATCTTAGCACTGAATTCAATCGAACGTCCCGCGACGTTTCGTCGACTGTAAATATACATGTACACATAATGTACACATTATGCTTTCATATTGACGGACATGTTATGCGATATCAATATTGAACTATGTGTGAAGACGTAGCAATCACGTGTGATGCATACGGCGAGCTGTAACTGATTTTAAACATCCTTTCCACCATCGAGCCAGCACACCTGTCGTCGGGCCACCAGTTGATGTTCCATCGGTTGTAAATGTTCATTACAGTACATATTTTACCTTCACATTGACAGACATGTCAGACTGTATCCATATTTAGCTATGTGTGAGGCTTCGGAGTCATGCGAGTTCAACAGCTGATTGTAGGATGATTTATACAAGCGTTCCACAAAATGTTTGCAAAACGGTGCCGCATTTTACACACGTCAAGAATACGTAAAAGACGGCACAAAGACCCTAGTTGTGTCAGAACGCCCTCTGTCGGATTAGTTATTGTGGTACCTCATTGGTTTGTATGGTAGTCAGCACATGCCGCTACGTTAGCTGGAAGCGAAAATACGATTTGTGGCAACACTATTCTTTGCATTCCCCGTATTACCCGAGTATACCATATTGCCCAGGTTTCCCAATTTAAATTAGTAGCAGTTTAGTGTGGCATTTTAGAATTTGTTTTTAAATGTTATGTACAATACAAATTCATGTGTAATCTGATAAGAAATAACATATTATATTTTAGTGAACTCTAGATAACTAACCGAGTGGTATGTGTACTTACGAACAGGATACCGCTCATGTTGCAGAATGACGATCGCAGTTCGTTCTTTCTGGCTCTCGTTCAGACTTCTGGCTCTTGTTCTCTGGCCTTCTGCAGTTTGGCTCGGGGCGGCAACCTCGTTAGAACTTGTTAAACCTTGTTCCCAATTGGACAGTGACAACGCAAATCTAGGTTACGCGTGGCCTACTTTGAATAAGCAGCGCGTTCCGAGTAACGTCAAAAGGGGATACGTGTGAAACAAATCGCACGAACGGGTCAGTATGCCTGACTCATTGTTGTGGTCCACAACTATTGTAGTTCAGGTTAAGCGTGGCAGCAGTGAAAATATCTACGTACACTGATGATAACGCTACACATACCATTTGTTCTATTTGTTACTATACACATGTATGTCTATCAGTGTGTATGAAGGATTGAGTCGTGTCTGTTATGTCTTATGATAAGTTTGTGTAATATCAGACTACAACCACAACGGATTCCCAGTGGCAACCTTGTCTCCCAAAATAGTTCAAGCTTAGTGACTGGTTCGTGCGGTTTGCTAAAGGTGGATCACCCATAATTGTAAGCCAGTTTTACATTGCCACTGGCTAATTGGGAGCGTGTCTGCTGAATGTAATGGAGTCGCTATGACGTGCTCGGTACGACCTACGCACCAACGAACACATCGCTTATCCTGGGCCAGCAACAGCTTTTTAGTCTCCAGTCCAACACAACATAAGATTACATCGCGCCCTGTGTTGTGGGATTTGCTGACAACAGGCACGCCGCGACCGCCCAAATGTGTGTCATGATTTATTTAATGAGCGACAAGCTCTCCTGGCTGAGCTTAATTCCACGAACATTTCGAATAAACACTGCTATACGCAAGAGTAGTGGTTCAATTTGTTCACGTGTTAATAGCCATAAAAATAGCCATAATAGCCAGGCATATGTCCAATTAATGGAGCGGGCACGGGGGAGTAAATACAGACAGCGCCATGGAACGATTAGCCAATCGCCGGGCTCAGTCGACGCACCTGGGCAGTACGGCACGTGCCTGGTTGGGTACACCTTAGTAACCAGCAACCAACGCGACCACCTCAGAGACCACATCCACGACAACGGTGCCTTTATAAGACAGCGCAACGCTACAACAGTCAGTTGTCTGACAGTCGCAGTCTGAACGAGAGCCAGAAAGAACGAACTGCGATCGTCATTCTGCAACATGAGCGGTATCCTTTTCGTAAGTATACATGCCACTCGGTTAGTTAGTCGTTCTATCTGTGATGTGAATCTATTGCGACGTCCGCGCACATTTATATGTTTGTCAAACTAAATTTACAACACATTGCGATTCTTCCTTTATAAGGCCAGTATTTGGGGATAGTTCTAGCCACGCTTGAGATCCCCACTGTGCATGTTATCACATTGAGAAAACAAACAACATTGAGCCATTGCAACATACTATAGCTTAGTTTATACTTTGTTGAATTTAATATGACCTAGTGTACAGGACGTCGATATTAAAACACGTATCAAATGTGTCAAGTACTTATTGAAAGACGGTGATTGGAAATGTTGCAGGGTGTTTCCCTTGTCAGGTTGAATTGTGGCTACACATACAGTGTAAATATGTCCTTGGTTGGTCTTGGTTCGGTGATTTATTTTGTATTGCCCTTTGCCCCAGCGGGGATTTACCTAGATATGCCACTGCATTAAGCAGAACTGTTCCAAATGATTTGAATAATCGCGGAGTATTTTTAATGTTAAAACTGATGATCTTATCTTTGCAGAAGACGTGTTTCGTGGTGTTGATGGTGGCGCTGAGCGTGCAGTATAGTCGTGGTAAGTTCACGTGGTCAGTCGGTGGGTGAGTTTGTGCAGCATAGCCGTGGTAAGTTCATGTCGTGAGTCGGTGGGGTGAGACTGTGCCGTTGTAAAAAAGTGACATGTAACTACAGTTGTACAATGTTGTTGTACTGTGTAGAAATGTGCGTTGTTTTGAAAATGTATCCTATTATATTTGTTATATGTTGCCGTTCGCCACAAACAAAGGATCTGGCACGATATCAAATATATGACATGTTAATATTATTTCTAATTTTCGTGCATTTCATAACTGTTATTCATATATATTTCTACCTTGTCTTCATTAATATATGCAAATGTTAAAAAGTAACTCTTCGTGGATTCGTTACAGGAGAGCAACTGCAACTGGACGATGTTGCCACCAATTGCACGACTGACTCGGACTGTACCGAACCTCACTTCCGTTGCGGAAGGTTCGACAAGTGTCCAAAGGGGTGGTGTGTTTGCGAAGATGGTTAAGTGACTAACGAGACCAACGCGTGTATAAAATGATGTGAGTCATCGCTCTGCTTAATTGTTTTGTACTGTCTACATCTACATACCGAGTAGAGAAAAAGGATAATTTCCACATAAAATGCGTCAATGCCCACAAATGCATTACAGTGTGACCCGCCTTCCTGTCATTTGCACTGAAAAAAGACAGCAATTTGTAGACAAGAGCTGAGACTTAATAATGAGCACTGCCTGCTGAAATGCAATAAAATGGAGATGATCTAAGATGTATCGAACATCCAGCAACAAGTTGTTTATGTCGAGTTGTTTGCATGGAAGAAGATCGGAGAAGACTGTGACGGCCCGGATGATGCGTGTGATGGATTCTCTGAGTGCAAAGCCGGAAACTGCACTTGCACAGGTGGCCGAAAAGCATCTAAAGACAAGATGACGTGTGGCCGTAAGTACATGTTCATGTGTATGTGTATTCGTCAGTGCATGTGGGTCGTGTGTGTGTGTGTGTGTGTGTGTGTGTGTGTGTGTGTGTGTGTGTGTGCGTGCGTGTGTGTGTGTGTGTGTGTGTGTGTGTGTGTGTGTGTGTGTGTATGTGTGTGTGTGTATGTATGTGTGCATACACCTGTTTGTTGGTGTATGGGTGTGTGAATGTATATATATATAATATATATATATATATATATATATATATATATATATATATATATATATATATGTGTGTGTGTGTGTGTGTGGGTGTGTGTGTGTGTGTGTGTGTGTGTGTGTGTGTGTGTGTGTGTGTGTGCGTGTCTGCGTACGCGTTTGTGTTGTCTATACGAGCAATTTAATGCGATACAAATCTGGGTAGGTTAAGGATATTGCTGTTTGGCTGTATACGAAATAGACTTGTGTGTACTACCCGAAGAAAACATGTTTAGTCATTATACATATGTTGTAGTGGAGTAACCTACTATAATCCTGACCATCGTGTTTATATGATATGTCCCAATTCCAAATAATGCAGTCGACGCCATATATACCAACATTAACGGCGTGTTTTGTTAAAGATTATTGACACATTGACAGTGTGGATGTTCGAACGATACGCAATATGTCACCCTTGTGTTCGAAGCATGGTCGACGCCGAAGGTCATGTGCGCAGACAAAGAAAGTAAATAGTCGTTCCGGACAATGACAAGTAGTATTGTGTGTTATCCGTTCATGGAGATTAGTTGTAACACATCTAGGAACTAAACGAAATGAAACTATTATTACGTTGGCAACTATCTCCATTGTCCTGTTTATGGTTTGTTTTGACCGCATATTTTCTTTAACAAACATTGAACCTTTATGACGCTACTCTGCGGGTTAATTTGTCAAGTTGATTTTCATAATGTAATTGTTTTAATATGTAAGTAAAGACAATAGCCTTACTTACCAATTTGCTGCAGGATGTACACATGAATTTACTTGTTGTGGTTATTATCGTTTGATCATTGCCTGTGGCTAAACTGGCAATACAATTGAACATATATCGCAGTATTGAAAAAACACCCTCATCATCGATGGATCGATTTGTTAAGACACTGCTATTTGAGAGAATCGCAATTGTTTAATCCTCCTGTGGTACGGCTGCAAATAATAATGCTACGTTTAACATTCGTTTAACATTAACAATCGATCTCTTTGAAATAGTTTTATTTCAAATATAGGAAGCAACATGGCAAAATCAATCACATATATATACAGTAGTATGATGCTACATTACCTTTATGCACGACCGTCTTGCATCTAACATTATTTCTCACGCGAAACTTTCATTTTTCTAGTTTCAAAAAATATTACCGAACACACACGCACACTCTTTTTGTGTCTTTGTTTCAGCGAACATAAACTTGCAGGTAAACGATACATGTAAGTGGCGTACAGACATTTGCGCCGCCGGTTTGACTTGCTATAGATGTGGCGGCGGTAAGAGAAGAACCTGTATGTCAAGTAAGTCGACACATATTACTGAGCTGGTTAATGTTATCAGTAAGAATACTATAAGTCCGAGTTAATATAAGGTGAGAGATAACCGGAAAGTTTGTTCCGTCCATGGGCAGACGCTTACTTATTCCATGTTTCTAAATTATTGCTATAGATGTCATTCAATTAGCTACTAATCTAACACCTGGTTTCAGCGATAGGTTCCAGGGTCGAAAAATAACACGTGTTTCGTAAAATGTCTTATTGCGGTTTAAACAATCACTCTGATACTATGAGAACCTGCACAATAAGCGCCCTGTGGTAATCGGCTTTCAACAATGCCACGTGTGGATCTTGATCATGTACTTTAAAAAAAAAAAAACTCTTATATATGTAAAACACTTCGTATGGACGACGAAAGCACGCTTTATTAACATACGACATCTTAGTTTTATGTAGGAATCAGATAAACTCTATTATATAACTAATATAAATGTAGCCAGTTCACAATATACAGAAGCTAATATATTCGCATGCAAAAGGGATAAAAACTAACATATTGTAATCTGTAGTATTATCGCTAGAACAAATATATTTTACCGATAAACCCAGACACATTTCGCAATGCATACGTAAGGGAGTTCTGGTGCTGTATGTAGTTTATTACTTAATATTATCCGTCAAAAACCCTATTCCAAATATTTGTATCAACTTTAAGGACAACAAGTAAATCTGATCTAGATGGTCGAAGCTGGATAGGTTTTCTTACAGGAACAAGCAGTGTATCTTAAAGGAAATATTTTGAAAACGAGAATTACAATAGTATTACTGACTAGCGTCATTTGTAGAAAGTAGACATCTTGATTTTCAAGCCTCTCATTTCTGTGTTACCTAGGTGGCGGAAGTGACTCGGGACCAAATGAGGGGACGAATGGCGGCACGACTGAGTCGCCAGGCAACTCAACCGGAAGTTCATGTGACACCTGTATGAAAGGTGAGACGTTAAACCTCCCTCCGACTGAAGAAATGTGTGTGTGCGTGCATGCATGCGTGCGCGTGTGTGTGAGCATGGCAACTGTTAGATTAGATTGGGTACCTTTGTGATAATATGACACGTGATAACATGATTGGCAGGAATTCAACTTTAATTTATTTTCTTTAAATATCCCATTAAGAGAAATGCTGCATATGCTCTTAGTCTGATTATAACGAATGCACGATAGTCGACCTATTTGGTAAACAGGCCTGAGCGACAATATGCACTAAAAGTTAATTTTGTTTTAGTTATACATTTGGGTAATTCGTTTTAAGAACATGTTATCATGTACATGTAAAGCGCCCTGAATAGTTTTTAAGCTAGATTTGGCGCTATATAAGTTTATTTTATTTATTTATTTTATTTAAAACAATATACAAAATATGTTTAATAACACATCCCTTTGTACATATTTTATATCCCAATTAAACGTAACGTCAGATAATACCTTCAGGTTATTGAATCGACAACGGTGTGAAGGGGCAGGCCAGCAGCCAACACGGCCTGCTGAATTGTCCCCTATCTAGACTATTTAGACAAAAATGAGTTCGCGGCATGGATGAGTAAATTCTGGCTAAATATTGCAATTATTGTTGTTTTTGCAAGTTGTACAATTAAATAATTTGTTTTGATTTATCTTTTTTCAGGGGCGAGTCAGCTGACGGTTGTCATACTGGCGGTCTGTGGGCTGCTGGTGAACGCCTTTCTCACAGAGTTCCAGTGAGGGTCTGCCACTGACGTTATCCAAGCGAGACGGAGCGGAACGACGGCCGAGGGAGAAGATAATAACGAACGTCACGGACTGTTCACTTGGACAACAGAGCGACTCTAGCGTGTGTATTTATGCACCTATTGAATGCGAGCACGGCGTAGAAGAGTACTATAATTATATTGCACGGTGTGTCTGTCAGCCATACACAATACAGGTAGCATAATCAATTCGTCAGTGGCTGTCATTTTGTGGAATTGCTAAACTAAGTTTGCCATTTAATCGCTATGGTCGTTAATGCACGATCGAACATGCACGGTGCTGTGCTAAATGAACATAACAACCGAGATTATATTGCGTCAATCCTACAATAGCGACAATACAGGTAGTATAAGCGATTCGTCAATGGCTGTCATTTTCTGGTGTTGTTAAACTAAGTTTGCCATTTAATCGCTATGGTCGCTAATACACGATCGAACATGAACGATGCTGTGCTAAATGAACATAACTACACAATTACACGTTCGACGACACCGAGTGTACATTGAGTCAACCCTACAATAGCGACCTGTTTTGATCTTAGCAGGAATCCTGCAGTTCACAGCAACTGTATTCTTTCTTGTTGTTGCAATGTTGCAACATGTTTATTTTGTTGACTGCATAGTTTACCTTTCGACGTTTGCGAGACGTATATTACATATTGGTAGGTGGAATAAGTTGACATAGATTTGTGCACAGGTTTTAGTTGACAATGAACTGAATGCACTGAATTGGGTTTCTACTATACACGAGTTTATGCCTGTTTAGCGACATGTCACAGTACTGCATGTATGCTTTGTTCACGGAACCACTTCACTGGCGTTATTAAGAGCTCATAAACCCGAGTTTGCTCGATCTTTAAGATCAATTTTTAAATTTAACAATTATCTTGAATATCTGAAAGCTGTCAACACCACGAAGCGCCAGCGGGACATTGTCACCGGCGTGTCATGGGAATAGTGTCCTCGGTAACGGGGCAATGGATATTTGCGTATTGGAAGAAACAATAATTTTACAACTTATGTTGTTTAAAATGAGTTTTTCTTAAAAGCTCTTTTTGTTAATGAAACGGTCCACTGATCTTACGCGTTGAAGTTGGAATGTGCATACAGGATTGTGGGCAAACAAGATTTTGATTAACTTGTACTTCTGTATCAACATGAATGTCTGTTTTAATAAATGTGTGTATACTATTTGTAACTCTCGATCCAGTTCTTCTTTGATGAAGTTAATTATATAGGTAAGGCATCTTGCATAAATGTATCACATTTATGGGGTCCATATGGCTCAGGGGTGGGACTTGTACCCCTTCCTGTTCAACCCCGACCGTAACGATATTGCGTGGCATCATACAACCTACATACATTAACAGTAGTTACAAAATTAAACACGTATAATCTGTTGTCCTAGCTGGACAAGCCTTCTTTATGTTTGCCAGCAGCGCGCGCAAGCAACGCGACAACGATGGCGCCACCTGGTGAACAGATCACCCGTAGTATAGCAAGAAGCAGCTTTGAATCTACCCAGCATCCAGTAGCTGAGCGGAGTCTCCGAATGTTTGTCTCCTTGCTTTAGCTCGTGTCTTAAAAGAGAGATGGGGCGGGGGGCTTGTCTCCTTACTTTAACTAGTGTCTCATACGTGTTTTAGCTGCGAAGCATTTACCCTGTAGTAGTCCCACTCCCATTCATATTACCCCAGTCCTGCTTCATCCTTGAAGCATTTACCCACTAGTTATATTCCTTTACCCGCGAAGCCAACATCTGTACATGCACTAGTTGCTGCATGACCTGAAATAATGTCAGTGACTGGCACTTGTTTGATCTAATTTGTCATTGCAATCGCATCATTTCGTAGGCCCGAAATGATGCTATGTCAACAGAGCGAAAGTCGAAAGTTTGAATCACGAAAACTTTAGTTGAGGGACGAAAATCAAAAATCGACGATTTTGCATATTCTAGGCTTGCTCTGGGTTTTCCAAAATGGTATAGTACATGTATGTAGCTATTCCCAATCGCTGGATCAATTCGTATCACCTTAGTGTTTAGGAAACTCTTGATTTTCACTAAATGTTCTTGAAGAGTTTCATGAACATCAAGCACAATAGAGGCGAAACGTCGACGAAATAATTGTAGCAATATTTTGCGAAGACAATAACAATTATGGCGGTAACCCGATTCACTAGATGGCTAGTCTCGCTTAATCGACTGGCATTCGGTTGCGTTACATCGCCTAGAAGAGTTGAAGGGGTGAAAAGTGCTGCCACCTCACGGAGTTTGGTTAATCGAAATGATGCTATGTCAACACAGCGAAAGTCGAAAGTTTGAAACATCGAAAACTCGAGTTGAGGCACGAAAATCAAAAATCGACGATTTTGCGTATTCTATGCTTTAGTCCAGTTGCAGATGGGTCGAACCTTGCAATGTCTGGTAACAATCGTTTCTTTGCATTTTTGAGTACTCTAGACCATGTAGTTCAAGAATCCATTGGGTGTAATGATTACCCCCGCTTGGCATTTTCATAATTCAAGATGGCCGCCAAGATGGCCGCCAAATCACATTATTGGCTATACATTTTGAACCATACCACATAGAATCATAATTTTGGTGTCTAGGATAGGGTTTTTGTGGTCAAGGAATCCATTTATGATGTTCAAATATTTGTTTGACCATCCAGACCATGAGAAACGCAAAAATTGAAGCTTAATGGGAAAATTAGTATTGAGCTGAATGCATGGATTTAGGTTATGGCGGTGTACAGATTACACAAGAATATGGCAAGAAGAACAAACAGTAATAAGTTTTAATAAACAATGTGATTTATACAAGACCAACTAAGCACTGGATAATAAAGAGGACTACCTCAAACCCCCTCCTGTACCCCACCTTCTTCTTCATCTTCATCAGTTGGCTTGGTAGTAGTGAATTTGTTAAAACATGAAGGCCCAGCCCCACAGGCACAACATATCGTACATGGACTTTGGCGACCTGTGCACCCACAGTTCCCCCTCTTGCATGATGATTCTGAGTCACAACCACAGCGAATGAGCTTGAGCACGTATTCTGGTGCCAGGCAAACACCTTCCGCCACAGTAGTTGCAGAGAGCGACTTGTTGATATCATCGGCTTCCCAGCCATAGTCCCGTGGATCGAGTGGTGGGGGATCTGAATCCAGTGCGGCATACCACTGTGCAACTTGGAAGTGTGCTCGTTTTGTGTTCTGCATGAACGCTTCTGTGGTCGGTGCCAGGGAACAGAGTTTTGGTGCACCAGAGGACTTAGCTGTCTTTTGTGCCCACAGCCGCTTACGGCACTCACTCATGGTCACACCTAATCCACCATATGCAGCAACCATGAACTTGGTTGCCTTCTTCTCCACATCATCCCAAGGGGCATCGATCACACCGAGGGAGTCCAGGACGAACCTCTTGTTCGATGTGGTAACAGCTGTCGACTTGCCAATACCATAACTGGCTGCTACCGTATCACAGCCATTGATAGCATGTATCGCCAGGACTTGTGGGATGAGAGTAGGGTGCTTCTTGACTGTTGCAGGAATGTCAACACAATCCCTACCATGGACCGATGGTTTCATCATCAAAGGAGCTGAGGAACCAGACTTATGGTAGTGGTAACAGAGTAGTGCGAACACGTCCGTATCATCTGAGATGACACAGACACAAGCCTCCTCACGTTCATAGCTCCAGAGGGCGTGCATGACGAGTCTTATGTCTGCTTCCTCATGAGTTGAGTACAGCTGAAGCTCTGCCCTCTTTCTCTCCCTGTGCACCACAGTTGGCACTGGCTCTACTCCTGTCATGAATAGGCGGTAATCTGATGTCACGTTGTCGAGGAATTCTTGGTCATTCATTATGAGCTCTAATATGAGGCGGTTCAGCTGTACCTTGTTGGCTACACATTTCAATACAGCATCTCTTGTTGGGAGGGGAGTTTTCGCACTCAGTTTGTGAACTCGGCTAGGGGCCGTCTTGCCTGCACGAGCTACCCTTCTGCTACTCTTGGTAGAGTAGTCATAGTACCTGTCCAGTACCAGATGAACGTCGGCACTGTTGAGTTTGTTTGCGACCCATATCTTGAACTCATTGACAAAGGTATGGACAGTTCCTTTTGTGGGCCAATTAAGTGTCCACAGCACGGCAGAGACATCAACCACAATGACAGAGGGTTGTCCCCATACCCTGGCAGACGTTTCAACTGCAAGATTGTTCTTCAGACATGCTTTCCCAGTGGCGATCCGCATGCTTCCATCAGGGTGGAACATAGAAGGAGGGTATGCTGCTAGTTCGCAGCCAATCACATCATTGAGGTCCAACTCTCGTTGGCTCACCATCAGGCCAATCACTCTTGCATAGATCGCCTCCTGGTCGATGACTGATATATCGCCAACTTTGATGGCATTCCTATTGTCAGAGAAGGTGACAGCCTGCCGTTTGATAGTAGTGTAGAAACCTTCTGGCCATGAAGACTCAAAAGTTTCAAGTTATTCCTGGCCCAGGGACACTGCTTTCTCAATGTTTACATTTGCAGGTGCTATGGCACCAGTGACAATGTTTATCAAAGTACCATCAGGATGGCTGTCAGGATCCATCGGGTCAATACACTCAGACAGTGTGTGATGTGGAGACTCGCGATCCTGTGCGTCACTATTGATCCGCCCACTTGTCTCTTCTTTGTGCTTCAGTTTTGGCATGCTGTCATCCTTAGTCATCAGTTGTAGGTCCCCCATCAGTGTCACGACCGCATGTTGGCTGTAGGACCACGTTGCCACTGTCTGTGGGTTTTGCGTGTTTCCAATGACACCACTCGGACCCTTTCCTCGCTTCATCCATGTGGTTTCGATGAATTGGTCTGATGGAATACCATTCCACAGCCCTTCGATGTGATGGAGAATCTGCTCCCCACGAAGGAACTGCTGCTCGACTTCAGATGGGAGCCAGGTCAAAGAGCGACAGAAGAAAAGACCATACTGAGCATAGCTGTGTTTGTGAGCAGCAAAAAAATATGGAAGCATCTTGTTCTTTGTGGTGATCAGGAGGGCATAGTCAGGCTCATGAGTTGCTCGAGTGAACTGCATAATGAGCAGTGTGGGCTTAATCACTAGCTCGGTCCAAGCCTTCGTCGTTCGACTTTTAGTAGAGAGATCAGCCAATACGTTTTCCAGGTCAGTCATGTTGTTCAACTCTTTGTTCTCGACGATTGGGCGGAGTAGCTCTTCAGTGAGAAGGCGTAGTGCACGGATATTTTGAGGATATTTCTTCCCCTGCAGCATCTTGTCCACTGACCCAAAGGTTCCACACAGTATGTTGCTCAGACCACTGTCGGCCATGAGTGTACCAATACAGGATAAGAAATCCATGAGGAAATGCATGAAGCCAAGAATGGGCATCATTTTTGTTATGAGATCAGGAGTGGCGAAGAGAATGTCGACGATGACCTTGTAGATTTGCTGGTCTGCTGTTATGACAAGGTACTCTTGATTTAGTTCTTGAACAATACGCAACCCATTGACAATGGCTGTGTTCACTGTGTCTGGGTCAGCTGGCTTCATGTATAACAAAGGCATGTAGCGCACAGCAGATTTGCTGGCAGGCATCATTCCAGTTTCCCTACAGATCCGAGTGTTGAACCCGTTGTATTCCGGTGTATTTGCTTCTTGAAGCACACTCGATAAGAAGTTGAAGTCCAGCTCTCTTGCTCTGTTCAAGGAGATACCGACAGCTTGTTCGAGCTCATCAGATGGCTTCAAATTTAAACTGAACTGTACTGGCATGTCTGGCTTCTTGGGACCCCTATATCTCACTACTGTTTGGTCCAAGTCAATTGGTTCCTTCATCTGCTCCTTGCTGAGTCTGGGAATGGTGACATCATGAGTTATAGGTGTAGGTCGGGGTTGTGTCACGATCATTGCCAAGTTGTGGCAATCTAACCGACAATTTTGGGAATGAATGACAGCATCAAAATTGTCAATAATTACTTGGACGAGACCACCAAATGATACGTCAGTCAGGCCTGCCAAGGCTGTGTCACGTGCAGCCTGCACCGCAGCCGAGCGGAGGAAACGCCGCACCTCATCATAGCTACACGTGATTCGGAACTTATAGAGCATGTTAATGACAGACTTGTGCTCATTCATCAGCACACCAAGAGCAATCTGTAAGGGGGTGGGCTGGTTGGCTGTAACACTAGCGACAATGTTGCCAACCATGATGGAGGGCAGTGATGGTGATGAATCAGAAGTGAACTTTGGGTGGACTTTGGAGAGCAGCTTGTTGAGAAGATTACTAGTACATTCAGTCGCTGAGGGCTTGTCAATGTGGACATCATATGATGTGAGCTCCCTCTTCACTGTTGAATATGTATATACAAAATGGATATTATATGTGGTATAGTTCTAAATGAAGAAACACTCCTCCTCAGCAGCCATGACTATCTGAAACAATAAAAAGAAACTGTTGAATATGTATTTACAAAATCGATATTATATGTGGTATAGTTCTAAAATTCTACCACCATTTTCATAATTTTGATCGCCATATTAGCTGCATTCTTAGATTTTGACCATGTGGGGTGGTTGAATGATTATTTGAACACCAGAAAGGGATTCCTTGACCCCAAAAACCATATCCTAGACACAAAAATTATGATTCTATGTGGTATGGTTCAAAAGTTATAGCCAATAATGTGATTTGGCGGCCATCTTGGCGGCCATCTTGAATTATGAAAATGCCAAGCGGCGGTAATCATTACACCCAATGGATTCTTGAACTACACGGTCTAGAGTACTCAAAAATGCAAAGAAAGTTGTATTATTCAAATAGGAATAGTTAGGAATGCTCCACTTCTGTCGCTGGCTGCAGCCAAAGAGGTGATAAGGTAACGAAAATGTCTTTATTCTCACGTGCGTGATGGCAAATATATTTAGGCTTCAAAATAATAGTTGCCCGGTTACTAGATTATGGTCAAACTGTATTTAGTTGTTGTTGTTGTTGTTTTATTGGCATCTCTATCGTCAGGGGTGAGTCAGCCATGATTTCCGTATCATTGTCTTTATTGTCATCTCGCCTTTCTCTCTCTAAGTTCTTTATCAGCAGTCTCCAATTCCTTCTATGTGTTGCACTTTTTCTCCATTCTCCTCCTTCTCTTTCTACGTCTCTTTTAAGCAATGGCCCATCGCAATTTCGGTCCTCTTTCCCCTCCTTTCCCCTCCACTTTCTGAGCATCTGCTCTCTTTGCCAGTTTTTCATCTCCCATTGTTTCCGCATGACCAGCCCATGTCAAACTACTCCTCGCCAATTCTTTCTTAAAAAACAGTTCATTCGTTTTCCCCTTATCAGCTCTCTTAACTCCCACGATTCTTCGTACCAGGTTGGTTTCGCAAACCTGGACCTTCTCTTCTTGTTTATCTGTTAGTGCCATCGCGTCTCTAGTCCATTCATGTATGCCGGGGTAACACACGAGCTGACCACATTTCCTTTAAGTTTACGTGAGTTGCGTCTGACTCCCATCATCTCTCCGACTTCCCTCCAAGCGTTAAAGTTGCCCCTGTTGTACTACAACAGGACATAACCACCATAGAAAAATGGAGTCATGATTGGATGCTCACACTACACCCAGATAAATGTACACATGGAAATTGGAAAAAATAATGTAGGTGAAAATCAATACTACACAACAATGAACAATGTCACAAAAACAATAGACACACATGATAAACAAAAAGACCTAGGGGTAACCTTTGACTCAAAACTCACATTTGATCAACATATAAGCCAAGTGGTAAACAAGGCAACTAAAATGACCAAAATAATTCGAAGAACCTTCCAATTTCTAGATAAACATACTTTTTTGCCACTCTACAAAACAATGGTTAGATCACACCTAGACTATGCTATGGCAGTATGGCACCCATATAAAATAAAACACAAAATTGCCTTAGAAAATATTCAGAGAAGAGCCACTAAAGAATTACCAGGTATGAGGGACCTATCATACTTATATAGAAAGACTCAAATTGCTTAAACTACCTACATTAGCATATCGAAGATTAAGAGGAGACATGATAGAAGTCTATAAAATAATACACAACATTTATGACCACGAATCTGTACCACATCTGTTGAAAAACAATGAGATATCACAAAGAACAGGAAACAGAGGACATTCTCTAAAACTATTCACACAAAGAGCCAAACTAAACTTAAGAAAAAATGTATTTCCAATTCGAATTACGGAACCATGGAATAGTCTCCCTGACATAGTGGTAACAGCAAAATCTCTAAATTCATTTAAAACACGACTAGACAAATTTTGGTATAACCAGGATATTTTATATGACTTTGAAGCACCGTTAAGAATTACTAACAATAAAACCGGAACACGCGATTTAATATTAATAGATAATGAAAATGAAGAGCTGATCATAGAGGAACACAGAATCCTGCGATCAGAACCGTCCTAAGGTATCCTAAGGTAAGGTAAGGTATACATATTCCTCAATTATCCTTTTTTCCAAAATGTCAATTGTTTTCCTAGTGTTGACATTCTGTCAAGATGTGGACAGAACACACATACCTGAAATATTAAACAAACAATTATTTTGCTTAATTTACAGCAGATATATATATATATATACATATAATAAATCTAACATTACCTACAATACAAGTTAGTAAAATGACAAATTCTAAATCCCGAAACGCCTGTGTCAAAAATACCGTACGTGTTATCTGCCCTTGAATAATCTTAAATGACACGGATTTTTGACCTGTCAGAAGATTTCCCACTTTTCAGCGTGGGGCGACAGCATAGGAATTGCCCCCCTACTTTTCAGTTCAGAAACATTTCGAGGCATATAGCCTAACTCAACACTCCTCTCTCTTAAATGTAAAAAAGAAAGCCGCTGCCGGGCTCTATCAACCTTGTGTTGATATTATTAATAGGCTCTAGCCATCAAGCACATTTTAAATGATGAAGTTTGTGTTGCACTTTCACCCCTCGCCTGCTTGATGCTTATCGCCTATGGCAGAAGCGGCGGGTTCCTGCACTTTGTGTAACATATTCCCATTTGAGTGACGACAAATTTCTTTTCCAAAATGTTGGATTGGGAAGTTCTACACAGGCACATCATGGGCGTCGATCAGTGGGGGACGAGGGGGACGCGCCCCCCCCCCTCTTTTCGGCCTGAGGGAGCCAGCATAGGAAATGTCCTCATACTTTTTTCAGTTCATAACACAAATTTATAGGCATATATAGCGAGACTGATCACTCCCCTCTCTTATAAACCCTACATCGGTCTAGTAGTAAAATTAATAATGAGAACTAAATTTCCGACTACCTAGTGGAAAATCACTAGATAAATCGCTTGGTTGGAAGCAGGCCGCAACTTGATCTAAGTCCAGTAAATATTCATCACGCCGGGCTCTGTCATTTTCACCCTTATGTTGATATATAGCCATCATGCACATAAATTAGTCATAATAGATTATACATTTTTGTTTGCCCTGTCACCCCTTGGATTGCAGCCTGGTCGCCCTGGTGGATTTTTATATCACCTACGGCGGAACCAGGGGATTTATGCACTTTGTGTAATTTGATCTCATTTTAGTGATGACAAATTTCTTTGCCAAAAGGTGGGACTGGGAAGTCCTACACAGGCACCCCTGCAAGCTCTGCATCTTGTCACTCTATGAATCAGGCAAGCAGTGTTGGGTCCAAAGTCTACCCCCAAATGTTCAGTGATTGGGGTAGGCCATGGCCCCTCTTCAAATGTATGTTCCCAACATAACTACTATAAATAGCATAACATAAAGGGTTTTTAGTTTAGAATTAGCACCAGACCAACAATGAATTAAGTTTTATATTTATAAAAATATTTATGTGTATTTCAGGTCATATATATATATATATATATATATATATATATATATATATATATATATATATATATATATATATATATATATATATATATATATATATATATATATATAATATAATATGATATATTATAATATATATTATATGACATAATATATATGTATATATATATATATATATATATATATATATATTATGCATACATATATGTGTATATAAATTAGTCCCCCTCACTTTTAAAACCGGATCGACGCCCCTGTCTCGGGGATCGCAATTTTCAAAGGTTTCAGGCTCCGCTATGACTGCCTTTATACGGGAACATATACGCATGTGCATAAGTTACTTCCGCATATAAGAAAACAATGCCATGACGTCACGAACGTGCGACTGCGCACTAATTCGTTAACTCGTATAACGATTGCCGCTTATCAGACATTCCGTCGAAGAGAGCGATTTTGGAAAGTTGCAATAATGGCGCCTACAATGGCTGTTACGCATACCGGTAAGCTCTACACTTGGCTCCTGGTGACTTTAGATCAGGTTAAGACAAACTTAAAACATTTGTTTGAAATTGCTTTTAACCATAATTTTTCGGCAGTTCCATGCTCCAATGACAACTATTGCCTGTCCCCGTGTATGACTTGCCAAGCGATTTTGTTTGTTGCGCCTCTGAGCTTGAACGTTTTAAGGATATAGGTGCAATAGACGTTTTACAACTATTATTATTACTATGTTTATGGTTTGTCGCGAAGAGTAAAACAAAAAAGATATTATAAAATTATAATACGCCATACATTAAAATATCCAGCAGAGTATTCTAAGCGGAAATAGACTATAAAATCGAATTATTTTCCCGGGGTATTTAGGAATACGAAATCTCCTCTAATTCGTTTGTCTGATATAGGGCAAATTGAATCCACGACCGTCGGGAGTCGGCCGAGTTGCCCGACGGAATGGTTGCTTGTGTAGCTCAGCAATAGTAGAGGCGCAATGGGGCAACACAGTTTTCTTGTTGCAGTTATGTGCGATGAGACGTTGGCCTTATGATGGGTGGTTTGGGCTTGTCCATCTTGGCCGTGTTGAGTGCGGTGGTCGGGGTGTACCGGCTGTGGATTCATTACCATCCGCCACGCCGAGTACCCCCGCCCGCCGGAGTAGCCCTGTTGGAGACGAAGGTATGTCTTCCTGAACTTTCGTAGGTTTATTACGTTTAAACATAGTACATACTTTTGAAAGTAAACTTGTGATACACTGCCAAGTAACCAGTATGTATAAGCGCAATATCAGACAGAACGTCACACCCGAAGCCGTTGTTGAATCGTCATTTTCCAAACTGTCTAATAATACACAATTCTGAATTAACATTGCAATTCTCGTTGGCGATCTTATATTGACGCATAAACGTTTTTCTTAAATCTCAAGCCCTGCTCTTGTAACCTTTCCGAAAGTGATGAAGAAGAATATATGTGAATAGTAGTTCTCGCGCACGGATTAATCTGTGATATTTGCTATTGCACGCACGCACGCACGCACGCACGCACGCATATATATATATATATATATATATATATATATATATATATATATATATATATATATATATATATATATATATATATATATATATATATGCATACTGGCAATGTATCTGTAACCTGTTTGTCGAAGAATCCCATGGTGTGACGCCAAGGCACGGATTGTGATCGCTAAGGGCGTCATATTTAATTTTATTGAATATAGGAACTACGTGACTCAACGCCAGAACACATTTCTATTAATCATGAAATGTACTTGCATATTGGAAATGCCAAATAAAGCTATATATATATATATATATATATATATATATATATATATATATATATATATAAGCTTCCTCGGATAACTAAGCTGTGTTCTGCACATACGTCCGCAAACAGTTCCACGTTCTCGTACATTTGTTCTAGTCCATGGTTGCCCATCACTTGTTCACATCTGATGTTGTTTGCTCATGACTTTGCATTCACGTCACCCATCACAAGCGTCATTTCTGTGTTCTTTTGTTCTGTGTTTTTCAAGAGTCTGTAATGAAACATAAAAGTTGGTTTTGTTTTCATCTTCACCGTCGTTGGTCGGAGCATAGCACTGAATGACACAGAGTTATACTGTTCGGTGTTTTGTCTTGAATTTAGCGCTGATGATCCTTGCTTGCGGTAACTGGTTCCCATTGATTAGTGCGTTTTGTGCTTCCCTGATAGCATAAGTGCCACTCATCGTATGCAGCATTATCGTCGTCATGGCCAGAGTATAACACTGTCTCATGATATAAGTTTAGTCTGACCTTAATCATTCCATCTTGACTCTCGAAGTCCTAGTAACGTTAGTCTATACTTGTATATTTCGTGTGCAAACACAGTTGCTTAACTCGCCTCAAACATCTTTCCCGTCCCTGTGTTCGGTGTCGTTGTTGGTGTAAGAAAGTTTCACTGTCTATCTTCCTTGAGCCTGTCACTATACACCGTCATTCTATTCTACTTTGAACTGAAAGTGCTTCTCACACAACGTCGTGTTGACTTAAAGATGTCGTCGATACGTCAGCAATCCTTTGAATTACTTAAAGGGAATAACAACAAGACATTATATAAATTTCTTTTGTTGCATATACATGAAGTATACTATTATATGTAACATTTGAGTGTGTTTAAGAAATACATAAAAATATCTATATGTTTAAAATGTTATATTAAACACGGCTAACCCGCAGATCTCGCAGAATTTTCTGATTTAACGAGCTAAGCGTTTTATCAACTATGACGTCATCCCAGCATCCGTAAAAGCGCGGCAAAAATAGATTTGTAGTTAAAGGGAATAACAAGAAGGTATTATATAAATTTCTTTTGTTGCATATACATGAAGTATACTATTATACGTAACATTTGAACGAATTAGAAATTCCACACTTTATGCAATGCCAGTGGGCTTTTTGAAATAGGCATATTTTTGCCGCGCTTTTACGGATGCTGGGATGACGTCATAGTTGGTAAAACGCTTAGCTCATTAGATCTGAAAATTCCGCGGGATCTGCGGGCTAGCCGTGTTTAATATAACATTTTAAACAGATAGATATTTTTATGTATTTTTTAAACACACTCAAATGTTACATATAATAGTATATTTCATGTATATGCAACAAAAGAAATTTATATAATGCCTTGTTGTTATTCCCTTTAAGCAGAATGAGGGGATTGGCCTACCTGGCTTCACCAGTGCTCTGTTGGCCTGCTTGACTCGTTTCCACCTCCCACAGCGAGGACGTAGGGCTGGCCTTCGGAAGGTAGTGAATTTCAACCACAAGGCGTAACTAGTGGCATTGGTGCGAATCCGGCCTCTCCAAATCCGTCTGAGCTAAACCTCATGTGTCCATGTTGTGAGTCGTTATAGAACGAACGAATGCTGGGTATAGGCGGAGCCATGACACAAAACTAGTCTGATTTCGCCTGAACCAGATTGATGACAAGTTACCAAATGAATGCTACTTTTGCATGCTACATATGGCTTACAACATCTGCGTCTTTCACTATTGGACCCAATATGGCGGTTTATATATGCCGGTATACATGTCTTTAGGCGAATGATCGTTCTGTCTAATAGTTTAGATTCGTTGTTACTTGTTAGTGAGGAACTCTAGCTTATGGTTTGTTGGTGAGACAGTTGTTTGAGTCTGGTCCAGGAATGTACAGCAATAGACGACGAAGTCTGTATTGCAAGCGTAAGCTGTATTCAATGTCAAGCCGATGTCAGTGACTGAATGTTGCAGCGACTTGGACTTCTCGTGGCCGTCTCGAGGTAGATGGCGCTTTCACAAATGAGGCAGTCCTCTTCAGTGCCTTCAGAATCACATACGTCTTCTCGTTCAGGGGGCCTCGTCTGACCACACATGCTGCCTTTGACCGTCACGTAGTGGGCAGTGTTGCTCTATGTGTTCACTTGTCACCGGGCCTTTTTCACTGGAGAATATGTCTCTGACTGACAGATCGTCATTAGTCTAGAGTTTACAAGAGCGGAACCCAGTAGGTGGGCGCTCGGCTGCTCTGCGTCTCCGACTTCCGCTGACGACATTGAATCTACTGACCGATTCACATGGTTTGCTTGACGTGTTTGCGAGGAGAAGTCGCATAATTCCAATTTCCGCCCCACTCTTCAAGGAATCCGGAAAGTGTCTGTATCAGCATTTGTAACAAGACTATATAAAAAGTTCTGGTTCAAGACAATGCCAATAATGTCGATTACGACGCGATACCTCTGTGAATTTGTACATGACCACTGCTACCTGAATTCTACATCAGCCGTACGTCGACCTCTATGGAATCTACACTGACTAAAAAATTCCATTCTGACTAACACAATTCACTGTGATTAGTTAAAACCAAACTTACTACACGAAGTGGACTGTAATTGGCAACCAATTATTAGTAGTAGTATTCAGGCACGGCGGATTTGCCTCCATCCAATACCTTTCAAATTGTTTGAAACAAATAAAAAATGTAACAACGGCGCGTGCATTGACGTACATATATGTAACGGAATGGTAATTATGCTTTTACATCTCCATTCTATTCTTACAGTCTAAGACGACCAGACGAGCGAGAATTACATCAGAGCCGCCGCTGGTGACGAAGTTTCGGCGAGACCATCGATGGCGCTGGAGACAGCAGGTCGCCACCAAACGACTGCGCTATCCAGGCCATCTCTTCGTCCGGGTGATCTAGATGATCCGATGGGCAGCCGGACGACGCCGCCGGCTCGGCATGCCACCGCCACCGCCACCGCCACCGCCACCGCCACCGCCACCGCCACCGCCACCGCCACCGCCACCGCCGTGTTGCTGCCCGTGCAGTCGACTATACAAAGCCTACAAGACCGGCAACAGACTCGCAGACCAGCGCGAGGTGTCGCACCTCCGGTGGCTGCGTGAATTCCGGGACCTGATGGACGACGTGTGGACCGAGAAACAACAAAAGCGAATGCGGCATTTGAAGAGCAAGGTGCATCATCACAAACTCATGGATCGGTGGAAGGCCGCCAGGAAGGAGAAGAGACTAGCAGCGTCTCTCACAAGATCTTCAACATCCTCTTCCTGAAGCAACAGTCCTGCTATCTTGCTGTGTTGTGTTCATAACTATACTGATGTAGGATTGTCCTACAACCTGAATGCTAATTAATGTATGTATAATGTTTGCTTAACTAGAAATGTCTGATGGATGTTAACAACGTATTACTTTTAAACTAGTCTAAGCAAATGAACCATAATATATACTGCTATGGTCATGCGTATTTGTGATTAAATCTAGATATTTATATGAATGTAATAATTGTATGTTATGGGGATTTTTTGTAATAGTACCTTACTGTTATTACGTATAAATATTCTTGAATAAATGTTCCATAATTATTGTTGCCTAATTTCGTAATGGGGATTCTTAACGTGTGTATGATATTTTGAATATGTGCATTAAAATGTTGCCAAGAGTAAACCGATTGTGAATAGCTACATAGCTTTAATCAGCCACATTCGTCCTACGTGGCGTTGCCCCGAGGTTGTCGAGACAGGTGATGTTCTCAGTGACGCGGGATCTCCTTTCATTTAGAACCTGACAACCGCCGGAGCTTCAGCACCACTCCGCCTTCCCGCTGTTTCACGCCGCGGCGGCCCAAACGTGGCTTCTCGAGTCGTCGCATCCGCTGGTCTCACTCGGGACAGTCATCGGAAGACGGGGCTGCAGGATGGGGTGGTGGAGGACGGGTGGAGGAAGGGGCGCGTAGGACGAGGGGGTGGAAGACAGGGGGCGGGGGACGGGGTGGAGGACAGAATGATTGAGGACGGGGGTCCGGATGACAGGGAAATGGGGACGGGGAGAGGTGGGCGGAGGAAGGGGGATGGAGGATGGGAGGGTAGAAGACGGGGGTAGAGGAAGGGGGCGAAGGACGAGGGATGGAGAACGGGAGGGTAGAAGATGGGGGTGGAGGAAGGGGGCGAAGGACGAGGGATGGAGAACGGGAGGGTAGAAGATGGGGGTGGAAGAAGGGGGCGAAGGACGAGGGACGGAGAACGGGAGGGTAGAAGATGGGGGTGGAGGAAGGGGGCGAAGGACGAGGGATGGAGAACGGGAGGGTAGAAGATGGGGGTGGAAGAAGGGGGCGAAGGACGAGGGACGGAGAACGGGAGGGTAGAAGATGGGGGTGGAGGAAGGGGGCGAAGGACGAGGGACGGAGAACGGGAGGGTAGAAGATGGGGGTGGAGGAAGGGGGCGAAGGACGAGGGACGGAGAACGGGAGGGTAGAAGATGGGGGTGGAGGAAGGGGGCGAAGGACGAGGGACGGAGAACGGGAGGGTAGAAGATGGGGGTGGAGGAAGGGGGCGAAGTACGAGGGATGGAGAACGGGAGGGTAGAAGATGGGGGTGGAGGAAGGGGGCGGAGGACGAGGGACGGAGAACGGGAGGGTAGAAGATGGGGGTGGAGGAAGGGGGCGAAGGACGAGGGACGGAGAACGGGAGGGTAGAAGATGGGGGTGGAGGAAGGGGGCGAAGGACGAGGGACGGAGAACGGGAGGGTAGAAGATGGGGGTGGAGGAAGGGGGCGGAGGACGAGGGATGGAGGACGGGGTTGAGGAACCGGAGGTGGAGGACGGGGGGTGGTAAACAAGAAAATGAGGGACGAGGGATACAAGTCGGGAAGGGGTGGAAGACGATGTGGTGGTGGACGGGGATGGAGGTCGAGGGGTTGCGTGTACAATTTGTGATATAATTCCAGGCAACATTTTTTCTTTTAAATATAAATGAATGTATTGGTACTGTTGAAGCAGTGAAGTATTTATTTCGACACCCAGATGGAACGTTGTAGAACCGGACCATTGTTTCCACAAGTGTTGACCAAAGACAGTGGGAATTGTCTGTTCCGTGACCTAAAACAGTGGGACTTGGTTGTCCCACGACCTGACACAGTGGGACTTGGTTGTCCCTCGACCTGACACAATGGGACTTGGTTGTCCCACGACCTGACACAATGAGACTTGGTTGTCCCACGACCTGACACAATGGGACTTGGTTGTCCCACGACCTGACACAGTGGGACTTGGTTGTCCCACGACCTGACACAATGGGACTTGGTTGTCCCACTACCTGACACAGTGGGATTTGGTTGTCCCACGACCTGACACAGTGGGACTTGGTTCAGGAGTTCCTGAAGAAGGCCGCCGATGGCTTAAACGTTGATGTGAGTAGAAATTATTAGTTGTGTAATCATACATTTTGCTTGAATAATTTAATTCCAACTTGATGTACGTTTTCACGAATTGTAGACAATTCAGCAGTGTGCAGAGCAGCAGGTTCCTAAGTCATAGCTGACACTGGGTGCATAAGTGGAAGTGATCCACAAGAATCGTCGGTTTGGCAGCTGTAGAATGACTGGCCAATAGGAAGGGTTCCTGTTTTTACATAGCAAGAAACCACTCAGAACTCAAACATGTTGTTAACCGTCTATTGCTTGGTATAAAACGATCATCAATTAGCACTGAATACCAGAACAGACAGAGGACTGACTCATGTATATTCAAACCTTTATTTGGCACAACAAACTTGATACATACTGTGAGTATTAATCACGTAGATAATGGCATGAAACATAATTAATCCTAACCATAAAATGTATGAATTTCTTCACACGTTTTAGCCTGGGAATCAATGCATGAATGATTTGTTATTGACAAATAATTTCTCTAAGATGCACTAACAAAAATGTCGAATCGTTTTTTTGTAATTAATTAATGACAAACTTGTAATTAAGACATAGAATTTGGAGCATTCAGCAATCACAATGCAATAACCATTTCTTTCCTACATTTGAAATATTACACGTGACGTCATTAAATATACCCAGTGAAAGATTAAGTTCAGATAAATATGTGAAGCTGTTAAATATATATATATATATATATAAAGCTTTCCGGTTAAATAAATATATATATATATATATGTACATATATACATATATATATGTGTATATATATATATATATATATCCTCCTTACAGTTAGATATACAACACATTCCAGTAAATATTCAAAGCCTTACTGCACTAGAGTTAATCCGAGTAGACATAGCTACACACATCACTTCAATCATTCTTCTGTTGTGTATATTATTACAAACAAATATATATATATATATATATATATATATATATATATATATATATATATGTATATATATACACACACACTGTAGATAGATGTGGAATTTTTTTTGGGTCAAACTGAACAAACGAAAGTGAAAAATAAGAATGTTTGCTAACTCCACAATAATAGTTAAAATGTGGATAACAATTAAAATAAGTGGCGATAGAAGTGGAATATCATAAGATGTGTTTTGTGGAACTCTACATATTCGAGAGGCTGCCTCTCATCAAGTATTGGACCGTTGAAGGAAACAGAATTTGCTTCCGATAATTGGACAACAGCATTTACATATAACGACTGTACGGTCAATTTTGAGATGTCCATGAGACACACTTTCTTGCAACTTGCCCAAAAACAGCTTGCCCATACCTCCTAATGACAACATAGATCAAAAATGTATACTATATTTTGCAGATTTTGGCAAACCTAAACCAGTCTGCATACTTTGATAATAAATGGTTCCGTGGAAAATATTCAAAAATGGTTGCATGCATAATATAACCATACATATATGTATATCATTTTTTACAAAACTAATACGAGAGACAGTATCCATTGATAATTGAGAGATAATTATCTCTGATCTTGTATATAATATGTCTAATAATGGAGCAATTGATCGATTCTGCGTTTAGGATTATATATTATATATATATTATATATATATATATACATATATATATATACATATATATATATATATATATATATATATATATATTTACTACTGAAAATAAAGGTAAAAAAGCATATTGACTCATGAATTGGAAATTTCAACCAACATATTATATCGATATTGTGGTGATTTCATTGTTAACACAGGCAAATATTAATGTATATGGTATTACTGATCATTCTACACATCGCCCAGTAGGTTTGTATCATATAATATGTTGTCATCATTAAAGAAATACCAACATCACATATCGTCATTACACATAAGAAAAAGACAAACATAAACCTCTTTGTCTAGGGACAAAGGCTCCCTTAACCATTCAGTGCCTTGTTCATGACCCACTCAGGGCAGTTGAGAAACATCTCAGTTCTGCTTCACTTCCTTTTGTATGTGACCAGGAAAGCCGGGTAAATTTGGGTTTGACCAAAGATGACAAATTCACGGAACAACAGCCGCTGTCCATTATCTCTGTGAGTGCCCATTACAGAGTCATAGAACTCACTCGTGCCATGGCTACAGGCATCCGTGCAGTGGTGGAGACAGGGTGGTCTCATCAGGGCATTGTTTGGCGCCTTGGCAATGAAGCTGTGTCCCATTATCACTTTGCAGAGGAACATGGAGTGCGGGCCTGTAGTCCTCGCATCTATCTTATCTGAAAGTAGTACATAAAATCATTTATACAACAACTGTTATCACAAAAAACATGTCACAGTATACTATCAATTCGGGTCAGAATGGTACACTACTTTGCAATAAAATATGTATCCCAATACTGTTGTCACGATACGGTACCCACTGTGATACAGACTTATATTGAACATTGGGTATGTCTGTGTGAACGAGGACAAAGCAACGACACTGCAAACATCAAGTACTCCAATAACACCTAGAATTGGACTGATTGTCACAAACACTTGTATTTACTTAGCTGTTGGTAATGGTTGCTATTTATTACCTGCATACTGATCAGCTTTCGTTGAACTTTCGGCAAAGTAGGCGCCTTTGCCAAACATGGCCCTAGTGTTCAGACGGAAGTCGATGCCCTGTCCTTGTATCGCATCAATTAATTCTTGTGGTACGCCGTGGAACAGGAAGTACTCGTTAATCTCTGGAATGAGCAGGTCGTCCAACTTGCTGATCCCCAGCGTTGAAGTCAGCACATCTGGTTCACCAGGGTCAGAGGTCACCTTCTCGAAGCTGCCTTTAGCAGCACGCGCACAGAGTTCCTTCTTTTTGTGCTCGTATGCCTGATACAGTTGTGAATTTTCAATCTGCTCGACACTGGTCACTTCAATGGTCGTGTGACTGAGACCGTTCGCATCATGCCCTCTGCTGGCTAAACCGGAGTCCCAGGTGCCTTGTGCCATGGCTTTGATGGCGTCAGCAAGCCTAGGGTCTGCTGGCACCCTCTTGACATTTTCATCTTGCAAACTTGTCACCGATGTCCAGTAGGGAGGCACTGTAACTGGCTGGTTTGCAATGTGTGCCAAACATTCAGCTCGACCTCTGGCTCTTTGGACAAAGTCCGGCTTCTCTTCTATGACCAGTACTTTCTGTTTCACTGCCACAGCCGTTTTACTTGCAGATTGTTTTTCCCCAACAATACGGATGTGCTTGGCTTGCATGTCTACACAATGAATGACAGATAATTAGCGTCAGTTATGTACATGACCAACACATGCTTGCTAAAACAGTTGGATTACCGCAAATAGTGATGGATATCACCTAGCAAAGCACACTGCACAAGAAAAACATCAATAAAGAAATGATGACCCAATGCGACTTGAAACATCATGCATGTTTGCATGGCTCAAATGTCAGAGCTGCATGTCGATATTTCAGATCTCAATTTCCCCGCTAACGTCATCTAAATCACTAAAACAATTATATCAGAGCGTCGCATTTATCTAAAGTAATTATTATGTCGACGCGTGTTCGCTGAATACATCGCTAACTGGACGTGCATGCACTTCTGCTCTGGCAATAAGGATGATTTGCGCGCTTATTGCTGTTTTGGCAATAGGGCGCGTAAGTGTGTCACGAATAAATGGCGTGACTCCGCACGATTGGAGCTGATTTGGGGACTGGTCATTAGAATAATATTCGATGGATGACAGTTGTAACTTCCGACTGATGAATATTATGAAAATCAGGACATAAATATCTTGTGTTATACCTTTTTTTATCTTAAATGTCCGATTTAATATTGAGTTTACCACAGTATCATAGACATAGCGATTTATGTAGTGCAGATAATAGACACTCCCCACAAATGTTAGCCGTATGTGTTTTTTTTATGGATTTTGCATTTTACATAGCTGAACGTTGTGGTTTCGATAAGCACTTATATCTGACAAATTGTCTAAATGCACATAATCATAACACATGTATACGTTTGGTCCAAACAGGTTGTACTGTGCGAAAAATGGCACTTTTCAATATTAGTCAAGATCGCCAAACGCAAGTACTTGCCGATGTTGCCATGGCAACCACCATTATAATCGATTAAAATTCATGATTTCCGTGATCATTGTCACCGGCAAAGTGTTCCACTGCTTTTGCTTGTAATAATCTTTCGGACTGTATAACTGAAATTGTTAGACTGGAACAATTTGATTATTACAACCAAAAACAAAACGTAGTCCTATACTTTAACATGGAGAATATGGACCTTCTGCCCCCAACTGCCCCCAGCCTCGTTTTCGCGCGCGAGACTTACACGCCCTATAGCCTAAGCTTTTGGAATACCTATCCATCTATACATTGGGATACATTACTGGGCACATCAAACTCTGATTCACTCATCCACCTATATAATGACAGCCATTATTGGGTACATAAACCAGACTAATGATTCACCCGTCCGTCCGTCCGTCCGTCCGTCCGTCCGTCCGTCCGTCCGTCCGTCCGTCCGTCCGTCCGTCCGTCCGTCCGTCCGTCCGTCCGTCCGTCCGTCCGTCCGTCCGTCCGTCCGTCCGTCCGTCCGTCCGTCCGTCCGTCCGTCCGTCCGTCCGTCCGTCCGTCCGTCCGTCCGTCCGTCCGCCCGCCCGCCCGCCCGCCCGCCCGCCCGCCCGCCCGCCCGCCCGCCCGCCCGCCCGCCCGCCCGCCCGCCCGCCCGCCCGCCCGCCCGCCCGCCCGCCCGCCCGCCCGCCCGCCCGCCCGCCCGCCCGCCCGCCCGCCCGCCCGCCCGCCCGCCCGCCCGCCCGTCCAATTACATACTGTACAATGCCTATTTTAGAATTTTTACATTCACTGTTCTTGTTAGTATCACATCAATAACAAAATTTGAAATACCTATAATGATGGAGACGTTTTCAGAGCGCAGTGATCTGATGTCTGCGATCTCTTGTTTGGTGAACTTGTCGATGTACTGCGCTTCGACAGTTTCCTCATCTGCATAGTCTTTCACACAGTTTTCAATTGCTTGCTCTGTGTGGTCAATGTTGGACCGGCCCAGAGCTGTGATGTGAAAGGAGGTGCTGGACAGTCTCGGTGCAGAGTGGCGAACTTTTCCAGCAGTGCGCCTGGGATGAGCTGTTGACAAATATATCACTTTTACAAAAGTAGTATTTGATGTCACTAAGGACAGTCCAATGCACAGATCGGACTATCCCTGACAAACAAACCACCTGGGGATGGAGAATGATTGACACAGTTCACCAGGGAATGGGGACAGTTATTTAGTCAGCTCACCTGGGAATAGGGAGAGTTATTTAATCAGCTCTCCTGGGAATAGGGAGAGTTATTTAGTCAGCTCTCCTGGGAATAGGGAGAGTTATTTAGTCAGCTCATCTGGGAATAGGGAGAGTTATTTAGTCAGCTCACCTGGGAATAGGGAGAGTTATTTAATCAGCTCTCCTGGGAATAGGGAGAGTTATTTAGTCAGCTCACCTGGGAATAGGGAGTTATTTAATCAGCTCTCCTGGGAATAGGGAGAGTTATTTAGTCAGCTCACCTGGGAATAGGGAGAGTTATTTAATCAGCTCTCCTGGGAATAAGGAGAGTTATTTAGTAAGCTCACCTGGGAATAGGGAGAGTTATTTAATCAGCTCTCCTGGGAATAAGGAGAGTTATTTAGTCAGCTCATCTGGGAATAGGGAGAGTTATTTAGTCAGCTCACCTGGGAATAGGGAGAGTTATTTAATCAGCTCTCCTGGAAATAAGGAGAGTTATTTAGTCAGCTCATCTGGGAATAGGGAGAGTTATTTAGTCAGCTCACCTGGGAATAGGGAGAGTTATTTAGTCAGCTCTCCTGGGAATAGGGAGAGTTATTTAGTCAGCTCACCTGGGAATAGGGAGAGTTATTTAGTCAGTTCATCTGGGAATAGGGAGAGTTATTTAGTCAGCTCACCTGGGAATAGGGAGAGTTATTTAATCAGCTCTCCTGGGAATAGGGAGAGTTATTTAGTCAGCTTACCTGGGAATAGGGAGAGTTATTTAGTCAGCTCACCTGGGAATAAGGAGAGTTATTTAGTCAGCTCATCTGGGAATAGGGAGAGTTATTTAGTCAGCTCACCTGGGAATAGGGAGAGTTATTTAATCAGCTCTCCTGGGAATAGGGAGAGTTATTTAGTCAGCTCTCCTAAGAATAGGGAGAGTTATTTAGTCAGCTCATCTGGGAATATGGAGAGTTATTTAATCAGCTCATATGGGAATAGGGAGAGTTATTTAGTCAGCTCACCTGGGAATAGGGAGAGTTATTTAGTCTGCTCACCTGGGACTACAGAGAGTGATTAAGGTGAGGAATGGGAGCAAGATAGGATATTTTTTTGAAATGCATAATTCATATAATTTTTTCCCCATGTTGTAGGGAAGCTTTTTCTTAGTAAAAAATGTCTGGGGATTTTTTCGGCCAGACCTCCCGTTTCCATGGCAATAAAAAGTGGCCGCCAAATGATAACATGTATATAGGACATCTAGAAAAGAACAACACTTTGGAAATAAAGCAGACGTGGACATGTGGTTTGGATTGCTGTGTTCTTCTTGATAGTCTCTACAATCTGTATACAAAACTTTTCCTTTTTTTAATATTTGTATTTTATATTGAATTGTTTTTTTCCACTTAAAATGCGACATTTTTCATTACTTTATTTATCGATTGATACAAATATAAAACCAAAATGTTTTTTATACAGATTGTAGACAATTTAAAGGAGAACACAGCAATCCAAATTAGATTAGTGTATCTTGTTTAGTTCCAGAGTGTTGTCGATTTATGTGGGCGAAA
The DNA here is from genome assembly GCA_964017155.1 of Oasisia sp. SBJ-2009. Taxonomy (NCBI): domain Eukaryota; kingdom Metazoa; phylum Annelida; class Polychaeta; order Sabellida; family Siboglinidae; genus Oasisia; species Oasisia sp. SBJ-2009. The sequence continues at coordinate 22,453,817 of OZ024862.1, forward strand.
ATATGATTTCCTGTAATCGGCTGTCAAAGTTTACACTATAATAATGTGAACAATAATGATAGTAAACAGGCAAAAACAATATACAAAAGTGATTGTTTATCACCCAATACTTTTGCATGCATAACAAGCAATGTCAGAAATGAATTACACATACACAATTTTGAATTTTAGAAATATAATGGTAATTTGCATCATTAGTGTAAATGCCAAAGTAATGCTACATAAGACAGCTTAATAGGGTATTTTTCAATTTACCGGGGGTAATAATTATGGCAAGCTTATCTACCCAGTGAGAAAGTGTAGGTAATTGGGAATACAAAATGTGGACACTTTTCACTTGGACCCACCGTTGCCATGGTAACCGAAACACTTGGGGATTGAGCCAATATTTCTCGGATGGGAGAGTGATTGAGACAATTCACCTGGGATGAGAGAGTGATTGAGACAATTCACCTGGGATGAGAGAGTGATTGAGACAATTCACCTGGGATGGGAGAGTGATTGAGACAATTCACCTGGGATGGGAGAGTGATAGAGACAATTCACCTGGGATGGGAGAGTGATAGAGTCAATTCACCTGGGATGGGAGAGTGATTGAGACAATTCAGCTGGGATGGGAGAGTGATAGAATCAATTCACCTGGGATGGGAGAGTGATTGAGACAATTCACCTGGGATGGGAGAGTGATAGAGTCAATTCACCTGGGATGGGAGAGTGATTGAGACAATTCACCTGGGATGGGAGAGTGATTGAGACAATTCACCTGGGATGGGAGAGTGATAGAATCAATTCACCTGGGATGGGAGAGTGATAGAAACAATTCACCTGGGATGGGAGAGTGATTGAGACAATTCACCTGGGATGGGAGAGTGATAGAATCAATTCACCTGGGATGGGAGAGTGATAGAGTCAATTCACCTAGGATGGGAGAGTGATTGAGACAATTCACCTGGGATGGGAGAGTGATAGAGTCAATTCACCTGGGATGGGAGAGTGATAGAGACAATTCACCTGGGATGGGAGAGTGATAGAGTCAATTCACCTGGGATGGGAGAGTGATTGAGACAATTCAGCTGGGATGGGAGAGTGATAGAATCAATTCACCTGGGATGGGAGAGTGATTGAGACAATTCACCTGGGATGGGAGAGTGATAGAGTCAATTCACCTGGGATGGGAGAGTGATTGAGACAATTCACCTGGGATGGGAGAGTGATTGAGACAATTCACCTGGGATGGGAGAGTGATAGAATCAATTCACCTGGGATGGGAGAGTGATAGAAACAATTCACCTGGGATGGGAGAGTGATTGAGACAATTCACCTGGGATGGGAGAGTGATAGAATCAATTCACCTGGGATGGGAGAGTGATAGAGTCAATTCACCTAGGATGGGAGAGTGATTGAGACAATTCACCTGGGATGGGAGAGTGATAGAGTCAATTCACCTGGGATGGGAGAGTGATAGAGACAATTCACCTGGGATGGGAGAGTGATAGAATCAATTCACCTGGGATGGGAGAGTGATAGAGTCAATTCACCTGGGATGAGAGAGTGATTGAGACAGATCACATGGGAAGTGTGAGATGGACAGCTGGGGATGGAGAGAGTGACTGAGACAACTCACCTGGGTATGGGGAAAGGGACCAAGCAAACTCACCTAGAAATGGGAAGAGGTACCCAGATAATTCACCTAGGGATGGGGAGAGTGATTGAGACAGCTCACCTGGGACAGACAGTTTCTTTGGCGATGGGACAGACAGTTTCTTTGGTGACGGGGGTTGAGTCTGAGACAACAGCCTGTCAAACTCCTGACAAGCTCTACCCCCATAGGCAGCAATTGTCACCTAGGCAGAGAGACAGGTGTTGTGAGTTTATACCCATTTTTGGTGCAGCGAATGAACCAGGGTAATTACAAAGTTAGTTTGTTGACCATTTAATGTCTGCCGTTGCCAATTGCTGCATCAACTTAACTAGATTAACTTAACAAAATAAAAATGGCACCTTCCGGGGTGCAACTCACTACTTGATTCATAAGCCATTTCGACCTTTCTCTGGTGGATAAAAGTGATATTCTATAAATGTTTTAGACATTTTATTATTAAAATATTTATATGATTATATTCACTTTGTATTAGTATTTTATATATTGTCACAATATTCACAATGATTAATTATGCAAATGATTAATTTTATATAATTTATCAAGTTTATAAATACATATATAATGATATATATATCTACCATATAGAGTATATTTTACACATGTATATATATATACATATATGTATATATATACATATATATATATATATACACATATATATCTATGTATATATTATATGTACATAAACAATATGTACATGTGTGTATGCACTATATATATATATATATATATATATATATATATATATATATATATATACTTACCAAACCAACCATTTTGGCCATATACCAAAATTCCAACTATTTTGGACCAAAACCAAATACGATATATAATAATAATTTTTTCAACTAAATTAGTAGAACACATATAAGAGAGGTTAGCTTTAAGTTGTCATGTGTGTCAAAGAAAAATGTGTACTTTTATTACAAATATACTTTTTGTGGTCCAAAATGGTGGTTCCAAAAAAGTCAACGGCAAGCTATCATGCAACATTCATACCATTTTGGCCCTCCATATCCACGAAACCGCCTATTTTGGTACGCGCGAAACAGCCAATGAGAATACAGCTGGACGAGTGCGATAATGTCGGACAGATGTCAGAATTAAGAAAATATTGCGTCATTTCAGTCAGTTCCATGTCTGTTTCAACATGTATCAACTCCATACTGACGGAATGAAATGCGTGATGAAGTATCGCTCAACGGGGCCATAACTATGACGCAGAGGAAAGGAAAATATTTCATATATGGGGGTTTGTTTGACATTAGAGTGGGGACTTAGCTGTTTTATCGCTCAAATACTGTCGGCGATAATGTTAGCTGTGGTTCATTTAAAATTAGTTATTTGTGTTTTTACGTATCTTCAGCATTACATATTTTGATTTCTATGGAATCTTGTATGATTGAGTGATTACAAATGTACATACTTCGAAGTAGATTTTTACGCATAGCCATAGATTTACACCGTTTTGTGGGACTTCTTTGACTTTGCTCTTTCAATCAGTCTTCGACTTCGACGTATTTCAAACTTGCAAAACAGTCTAGTCGGTAAGAAACAAAACAGCTGTTTTCAGACTCAGAGCTATCCATATATTTATAGGAGAATTTGCTACAACTGAATTGCTAAAGCCTTTACCGTATGTATACAATTGTTTCAGTGAAGTATTTACATAAGCTAGAAGTCAGAATGTCATTTAAAATATAGTTAACAGAGCGCATTTGTTACCTCATCTACTGTGGTTACAATTTCATCATAAGATGTATCACAGTCTACACTACTATTGTTAACACAGTTTAAAAGGTCAAGAAAAGTGTATGCCATAGATCTGCTATCTCTTTTCTACCAGATACACCTTCAATACAAGACGGAAGATGAGTATTATTGTTGTTCGTAGTCTTAATTTCCTACCAGAAGGTCTCAGGATAAAGTTCGGCTAATTTCTTAGCTAGTACCTCTTTGCATAGTACATTTATATTATTCTATTATCTTAGAAATGTATTTCACAACAAATTATTAATTTAACACTTTATTTGTATTTCATTGATGAAATAAGTGGTTCTGATTGATAATGTTGCTTCTGCGCATGCAACAATTTATTCATTTCTTGTACAAAGCTCTGCGGGCCTTCATTTGTGTCTTCCGCTGTTCATTCATCACCTTTGTTCGGACCTTTTCATATAGATCTCTGGGCATCTCGTTCTCATCCATAAATTTCAGCAATGCAGGTTTGCCTAAAAGGAAACCATCAGTTTATGTTTAAATGAATGTGTTCATTATAAGCAAACTATGCTAGTATTATTTTGTATCACCATCACTATAACACAAAACTCCTTCTTATCATATTTAAATTATATGAAGTGTTAGACCATTGTTGTTCATGCAAGTACTGTTGCCTTCACTAAAATAAAACATTCAAAACATAAGACAAATTCAAAACAAATTTCTAACAATAAATGCACCACCACCAAGGAATCTATAATTATATGTAAACGTAATTGTTTTGCTGACATGATGCATTTTGCAGTATCTTTTGACATGGTGAACAAATCATACCAGGCAACCTCTTGCATGGACTGGGAAGACACAACCATTCATGGAAGGTTTTCCTAATGAGTGCTGTCTTTCTAGGTGTCCAATTCATGCGACCTACACAGAATATACAGGTACATTAGCATACAGAATTAGATGTATTATATACACACGGGTAAACATATATCTATATACAGTTTATATGTATATAATTATACCAACATGCAGAACTTAATAAATACACCCAATATAACATTTGTTTGAACATGCAACATATTTACCAGATGAAACAACGCTGCTGTTTGCTCCATCAACATACTCCACCGTCTTCTCTGCAACAAAACAAACCACCACAGTAAACCTGTTCAATGTGGCCAGGCTTGTGGAGAAACAAATATATATTTGAAACATTTGAAGAAAAAAAATGTAATAGTGATTTTCAAGTAGCTTTGTAAAAGTTGTAAAGGCATGTTTTTAAATGACGGCGGAATTTAGCAACATCTTCAATTGATCTAAACTAACATATTTCAAGAGTATATTATACCAGCAGGGTGCCCAAAGTGTAACTACAAAATTATTTATTCTGTTTTACTTTTTATTTTTAGCTTACGCAACATTCAGTATTCTACACAGCTTGTAATATTCCTTACTGTCTGAAATATCACCAGCATCGTGTACACTGCTGTCTTCATCAAATGTGAACACATCATCTTCAGTTGATACATTTTGTGCAGCTGTAACAGAAGCTATGTAGTAAAATAAAAAAAGTTGTGTAAGACTTGCAAATATTGATATATAATGCAGTCTCCAAATTATAAATCTTAATAAATAGGGTATTCAGGTGAAATGACATTGGAACTCCACAATATATAATTACTTATGTATTACGTATACATTTTAAAATTTGATTTGTATATTTCTTGTCATGCTTATATACATTATATTTTTGTATTGCAAATAATACTTACAGGTCCTGAAAAGTACTTTTGATCAATGTCTGTGTGCACGCTTATGTATATTTGATGCCAATGTGTTGATAGCACTTACCTCCCTTTCCTTCCTTTCCTGTGCATACATCTAAGTCAATCAGGTGTTTCCCCACTTTTGTTATCGCCATCACAGCCAAGGGGCGCTGGTACGTTCCCATATTAACTTTTTCGGAATGTCCCATGTGGGAGTAGAAGTGCGACCGATCTTCTGGTGCAACATCCAAACCAGCATATATTGTGGAGAGTCTTCCTCTCTGGTTGGTAGCATTGATGAGACTGCTCTCAATTTGTGCTGCCTCACACACCTTGTGCATAGCATCCCAACCGCCACAGTGTAGGGTGGATCCTATGCTTGGAAACATGAAGTCATTGGTGTCCAGTACACCAGCATCTTTCCTGATTGTTGCGTGTGTGAGCAGCTCGACTGCTGGTACACAATCTCTGGGCACCATGCAGCTCACAAGGTGATTGCCTTTCCCAGTTGTGTATACCAACTCGAGTTCTTTGAACATATTTCGTTCAGTGTCGTCGAGTTCTTGGATGGATTTGTTGGTGATCCATTGATGGCGATCTCGCCACTGTGTTGTCTTCATCCGGGAAGGTTCCCCTCCCCTCCTTGCATTGAACAATGTTAGCCTGCAGCAGACTAAATTTCTCAGTTCAACAAAGGCTGATCTTCCCAGTCGTCCGGTGTTTCGCTGCATTCCTGTGAGTTCATTTATTCTTTGGACAGTGTATGTCCTGAGCTTCATCATTAGCTCATCAGGAGGTGTGCGTGCAGGCAGTCGCAGACGTTCCTGTCGGGATTTGTTAATCATGTATTTGGCATCTCCAAATACGGCATTCTGGTGATGTTTTAGAATGGTGACGAAGTGTTGCAATTCTTCCACCTCTTTCTTTCCTTGATCCCCTTTCACTGTTAATGCATCACCCTGTAGGATGTCAGCAGACTTCATCAGTAGATAGTACAGGGTATTTTTCAACCCGTACTTCAGGTGTGCATCAGGTGACTGAGGTGTGGCTGATGTTGTGAGGCAGATGACTGCTTCTTCAAGGATGCTCCATTTTTCCCGGTTAAACATGACCTTGGCATTGGCGCTGCGAGGACCTTCTTCATGCTTTTGGAATTCGATGAAAAGTGCCGCCAGATTCCTCATGTCAGCCATGACACTCTTTCGCACTTCATCGTGTTTGTCCACCTTGGTTCGATCCTTTCGCCACAAGTGTCGTCCAATCAGGCGAATGGTCTCATCTGTTCAGCATGTGTGGCCAATGGCATTGTCCTGAAAGCTGGAGAGTATGTTAAGAAAATCTTCATCTTCGTTAACCCCTAGAAGAGCCACGGGTATTTTTCTTGGGATTGCATTGTTTCTTGTTTCCTCATCTTGGTGGCAATGTTTCTTGTGCCTGTAGAAAAACTGTCTGCTGTAGCTTCCTTTGCATATATTGCAATGCACAATTTCGCTGCTTTGGCCTGTCTTGATTCTTTCAAAATTCTGATTGTCGTTGGCAACTCGTTCCTTGTTAACTTGAAGAATGCCTCGATTTCTGAGTTTAGCAAATGCCCTCCGCTGGGACAGACTTGTCATGTTTCCGCCTAAAATCTTCTCGACGTCGGGTTCATCTGCATGCACCCGACGAAGATGTCGTGTCAGTTTCGTTTGACAAGTTCCGCAGTAAGGACATCGCCTTGAAAGTCTTTTGTATGGTTCGTTTCCTGAAATTTTAAATCGATACTTTCAGTAGTCAATAGAATGTTATTGGTCCATTATGTTGTTTCAAAATATTCTTCTGCAGTATGAAAACAAATATCATTGATATTTTAATATATCTAGTTTAACTACTTATTGATCAGCTTGTGATTTGAGGACTGTGGTTCTTAACCCCTAGATCATGACCCAAAATTGGCTCTCCAGTGTCAAGTGATTATTGTCTGAAGTATGGTTCATCCCGTACAGGATTTAGATTTGTTAACACAACTGTGGATTATTCGAAAAGACAAGCTTCATAATCATTGTTATCCAAAGTGTGAAGTTTAAATACCAGTAAATATCGATATATGCATTTATCAATTTTAAATTGTAACATGTGACATCTTAAGAAACGCTGTAGAAAGCTATAAAACAATTATGTGCATGGCGCACTGTGTAAAAAATGTAATATCATTTATAATTACTTGATGCAAGGTGGGTCTTCTCATGCATTACTAAGCCGCCTTTCTTCTTGAAGGTGACATTGCATACATGGCATGTCAGCTGCTCTGAAAACAATTATTTATATATGTAGAAATTATAATTAATATCACCTTATGTTTGGGTAGAGTACGGAAATAGTAGACGGATAAAGGGAGTATGCAGGTATTTGACAGGGCAATAGATACAAATCAAGGGCATGTAAGTAAACATAGTTATTACAAACAATTGAAACGCTTCTGTGGAAAGAACATGTTAGACGGGAGGGATTCACACAGTTGTCCACATATTGGATTGGGTCAATAACACATGACTATAATGAATATTGAACAAAACTATATCGTTGCATACCTTGTGTTTCCGAAGTCAATGAGGTCACACTTCTGGGTTTGTTTAGATATCCATCTGTTGAAACAATAAAAACAGTGGCATACATCTAAAAACACCGTAATAATAATATCAGATAACACAAGTATACATAAGGAATTTTTTTTATTCTTCAAAGCAATACTTCAATAATATTTACACTGTTTTAATTAACTAGTCTTATCGTGTATAAAACAACAAAATAGTATTCATGATTTTCCTAGTTTGCTACTAATGGTAGCTGTACTCACAGCTAAATACTGTGCTTGTGCAAGAATCCATTGAAGCCTCACCTACAACATAAAAACAGTACACAATAATTTACTGTGTTATGCATACTATAACATGCAATATGAACATGTATGAGTGTGATGTCATTGTTTAACTTAGTTCAGGGTAGGCAAAATATCAATATATAATTAGAATGGAATAGAGTCTCACTGTCTGGGACAATGTCGTAATCCTCTGCTTTGTCATCCCCCTGGTTGCCTGTATTACTTCCGGCAGCAACATCTGGGGTAACCAGCTCCTTTTCGTAATCTTCCGTGATACATCCAGGAGCAACCTCTGACTCCGATGAAACCGACTTCTCCTCATAATCATCTGCACCCTAGAAATAAACACATAAGATATTTAAATGTTAGATCTATTTTGTTATCAATATTTTCAGTTATCACCATAAAATAAGTAAGACATGCCATAGTAAATATTTTGTATACAATACAGTAAAGTAATATAAATTGTATAAAATAAACACGATTAATAATTTCCTGGGAATAAATGTTTTTTTAGTAACAATTCCTGTAAGGTTACCAAACTCGTTATGGTAGGACTAAGTAGAGTAAGCAGGCCCCTGATGCACAGTAAAACAAGCCCACGTCTCACAATAACATTAAACCATAATACAATACTCCAATGCTGATTTACAGACACATCTGCAAGTGTGAAAATATGCAGATGATCAATTTGTTTACAATACTGCTTCAGTTCCTCAAATAGAATCCTTTTTAGGCAACTATCTAAAGTTTCATAAGTATTTACACTTTACGTGTTAAAAAACACTGACTTACAAGATCTTCACTTTCATCGTCTGTGAAAGGGTTTGAAATGAATGCATCTGCATCATCTTTCAGCATTGTAGTCTGAAACATAAAAGTGAATTATGTACACAAAATATGTTTACTCAAAACTGCTTCATTAAATATTACACTCTTTGTAGCAATAAACCTTATTAATGAAGTAACATTAATTTACTGCAGTACATGCTATGCAATATGTATTATTTCTAACACATCTGTTTGCACCTACGTCTCATTGTCACACAAAACAACTGCCACACAATCTAAAAGCGATAATTGTGCAATGGCTTACCATCTTTCTTTATATAAAATTGTAAATTGAAAATAGTGATGGCAGGATGCACACTTTTATAATAGTTAAGTCATTGGTCAATTTGTAAAATACATTGTTTATAAGTTATTTACCTCAAGTTGCTCCTGGCACAGATTCATTAGAGGGTATCCATGCAGAATTTCCTCCCCAGCTGCAATGTCCCGGTTAGCAAATAACACTAACTGTGGCTTATTCAAGAAGACAAGCTTCTTCATCACCACGTTAGCATCACTGCATGTCCTGACTAAATGACCAAGTCTGCCGAAGGACTTTGTAGCATCAATGCTGTGAACAGAAGTGTGTAAATATTTTTTAAATACAAGATGGTTTTTGTAATATATTATGTTGAAATGTAACAGATAGATATTTAAGACACATTATAATTAATAAACTCACCCATACTCTTGGTCATTGTGGTGATACAGGCACATGTAGCACCGTCGCCCCTTCTGGTAGTGCTTCTCTCTCCTTCGGGCCTCCACTCCAGGGATGTGCTCCCCAGCATACTGCAGGAGAAACTCTCCCCTGTGTATATGCTTGGTAGCAAAGACACCTCCATCTCCTGGCAAGTGCACGGTACATATACAATAAGTACAGATATGTAAATTGTCTAAAATCATGACAATATCCTTACACCACATTGACAAGAGCTCATTACTATAATAAATTATAAAGAATGTATCATCAGAACTATTTATGAGCAGTCTATGTAATACATGAACCTTGGCATGGATACCACTAACAGTGTGTATGCTTGATATGGTTAGCTCTATAATGAGTCCTTTCCAGTTTACTGTTTCAACAGCATAAAATACCTCATATAAAACAAAACATATATCAACCATTCTATAAGGTGGCTTACCTCCGATCTTTGACAGTGGTTTATACTCAAATCCGTCCTGATCTAAACCGATGCTCATCCACCATTGGGCATTTTCAGTTGGTGAAATAACTCCACCACTTGACTGAAACCAATAACACAGTAGATTTCTCTTATGGTGCCATTAATGAAAATCATGCAGTAAACAAATTATTTGGTAAATTATTAATTTGTTGGGAATACTAATAATAAGTAAGTGAACTAGTAGTCATAAATAAATACCTTTTTGGGTGCAATACTAGCCTTGAGCTGAAATTGTAAAAATACAATTATTAATAGTGCATACAAGCCATACATACATACATACACACGTGTCTACATATTTATAAACAATTATACATGTACACAGGAATACCACAACCAGACATGGGGCAGAAGTACTCAGTACTCTTGTACTCGAGTATATTTTTGAAGTACTCTTACTCATAACACTTATGGGCCATGTACTCGTACTTGTACTCATACTGATTACACTCATACTCATTGTACTCATATTCTACGAGTACATTATGATTACATCTGAGTACTTTTTAAATTTTATACTGGGACCAAAAAAATATGTATAGCTATAAAATGAAACAAATTAAATAGTTCAGTGTTATAAATATTAATTCCACATTTCTATCATTACATACAGTACACTCCCAATCTTTGATAAGCATTTCTATAATTAATGATAACTCAACTTTGTCTAAAAAAATGGATAGAATGCTTTGACTGGTTTGTGCATACGAGCTGCTAATTCCAAGTGTGTAATATACTGATCATACTCACTCAAGAAAGATAAATTTGAATGAAATGGAAACTCTTCATCACAAAATGAGTCAGAGCAACATGCAATATAAGCAGATAAGCTGGTGGGTAGCAGAGATGCAGAAATGTTCCCAAGCCAGAGGGAGGACCCAGGGGGCTACTGATGAACAAAGATAAGACTGATACCACATGCCCATATTACAGACAGATTAAGTTAATTGAATTATTGCTTGATGAAATGTTGTTGTTGCAAGAGTTAAAGTATAAAACTAGTAGAATATCAACTGTGCTTAGCCATTTAGTCCTACCACCTAACTGCACAGGGAATGTGCTAATTTTTCTCACAATATTCCTTTAAAAAATGAATCAATAATTACCACTGTTGAGTTATATAAATTAGATTAATAAATAATGTTAAATTACACTATTATTTAATATTTTTACTCGTACTTGTACTCATCAGATTTACTCGTACTGGTATTTGTACTCAGGGTTTTAGCAGTGTACTCATACTCATCCACCAGCAATGTACTTGTACTCATAAAAGTACTTGGCCCTATGTCTGACCACAACATCACTTTTTATATAAAAAAGTCAACTATAATGAATGTAATAATAAAAAATGACTTAGTATTTAATCCAATTTTTAATAGAATGCTTGTTCCGTGTCAAAATCATTTGCTAGCATTTCAGAATTTTTTTCATATTATACAGTTGAACCTAGTTTTATGTTCACAGTAATAATAATACACTAATAATGTCACCTTGCTAATTATGTGATTTTCACCAGTCCCAGGGATGGTGTTAATAATTAGGTTCCATTCCACTGTGAATTAATTTAGACCTACCATTTGCTTGCCACGTGAAATTGACATCATGGTTACCTAAAAGTAAAACACAACAGCCAGTACTGCTATATCAACTGACAGTGACATATGCATGCACGAGTTTTTATTTTGCCCAGCCATTGTTTGCATGAATATGCACATCAGTTACCCCTAATCAAATAGTAGTGAAGTAAAGAAACCATACGGTTAGCTCCTTTGCTTGTATGCACTAATTCGTCTGTTAAGAAATTTAACTGCTTTTGGAAAGCTTCCCGACACATCAAAATCAGGAATAAAAAGGAAAATGTCTAGCTTTATTGGTTGCCAAATTATTGTTTTTATAAAGAGAAGGTGTACCAAGTCATTTTCTGAAAAAACAATTATGAGAAAAACAGCTTTAAAGTACCATGAAGATTTTAATACATTTTCAAAATAGATACAGATTACAGCAAGTTGATCACCTCAATGTCCATCGAATGGTGAAATTTCACCTTAACAGCTCTTACAGTTTCAGAAATATCCCTTTCTAAAAGTCTGCACCAAATCGACACTAAACTGTTCACAGAAAATAGCAATGTGTCCTGTTTGTTTCTCACACAGCACAACACAGTCACTGGTTCTATTGTCACTTTTTGTAATGTGCCACTGGTAGCAGCCACTTCACGTGATGGGCAGACTGTTGCAGCAGTGGACTGGTACGGCTTCAACTCTGGACAGGTGATATCTGCAGAATTCATGGATCTTGTCAAACAAACACTATCGGTTGATGTTCAGGCCTGGAGATGGTTGTTGCTGCAGGTAGAGCTCCAGGTGGGTGGACACTCGCCTGCACTGCAAATCGAACCGCCATCTGTCATCGGTTGGCTGCTTCCTGGCGAACACGATACTGGATTCTTCGGACGAAAACCTGATACAAAACAAATAATATCTTAACCCCCAATATTAAAAAATAAATCCTTCAAAACGTTCATATAATGACTGGCCATTATTTCAATCTGGAGATATGGGTAGTTAATGTAAAAGAGATGGCAGACACATAGATAGGGTATTGTGGCTTAATGTTTCATTTCATTATTTGTGTTCGACAAAATAAACATACATTATACTTTCACAAGTTTCCTGCAAACAAAATCAGTGATTTATTCAAACTAGAATCCCTGTCAATTGGCAGTGGGCCCAGCAGTTAGTGCAATAAACAGGCTTACTGCTCAATAATGTTATCTTTGTGACATCAATATTATCTCTGTGACACCAGGCCATAGAAACTGATAGTTGGACAACTGACAGTGACACTAAATTAATTAGCTGTGACACAACAGTTCATGGAGTGACTTTTGTAAAATAATTATGGTTATATTAATAGCAAATAGCATGCATTATCATCACTTTAAATACATTCTTACTAATTATGTTCAATATATTTAACTAGCCAAAGAAAGAATTAAAGCACACTTCAATATCCAACATCATTACAAAACATTACCCATCACATTCAACTCACTGCATTTACACACACTATTTGATTTTTGTAATACGGACGCCATCTACAGCAATATGTCATTTACTCCATGCAGTGAGGTTGATGGTTCAGCCTGCCACAACAGCAAAACAGCAAAACAGTCAATAGTCAATAGAGCAAATAATTGTAACTTGAAACTTACCCTCACTCTGACGCCTCGGGCTCTGTCGTCTCATTACGTTCGTTCGGCTGTCAGCGATTTTTTCAGCCATGAATTGTCGACAGCAGACACTGGGGTCTGGGGTCACTGTCACTGACTGACTGAGTCCGAAATCGACACGCATAAGCCATAGCTGTTCCAAATAACCTTTCTGCAATTTTATTACTGGTGTTATGATTCTACAATAGCATAACAATAATCTACGATAACTGGACTAACTGACTTTACCAATACATGAAAATAAACCTTTCCCGGCAAAAGTACCCATTCGCGCGCTTCGATGACGATGCCAGCTTCCCGCTTATTTCTGATGTTGATGTGTCGGGTGACATTTTACACAATTTGAGAATGCTCATCTCCTTGAATTAAATCCTACCGTATGTGTACACACATATAATATACATATATATTACATGGCACGATGCTGACTCAAATTACATAACTTTGGAATATTTATCGAGTAATCGCCGCTCTTCGAAAACAAACCAATTTATTTCGCACTGTGACTATGTCGATCTATTCTACACAAGCAAATTTTATTTAGCCTAGCTGTATAACGACTGTATCTCAAATTAGCACGGCGCGACTTCCGATGGATTTTCTTAGGCGTCACATCATTGTGTTCTTAACTGGAAATGTTAACTAACACAACTCACCCGTCTCAGGCTGACGCCGCATCACATGGGAATTCGATTGTTGGCGCGCAATTCTGCCCATGGTCAAGGTCAGGTACAATAGCGATGCCGATGGAGAAAATATATTTCGCAACGACAATATCATATTGCTAACTTTTTTATTTCTTCGTGGAATACTACTAAACTTGCAGACCACGTAGACAGCTAATACCATATACTTCATGCAAAAGTTGGACTTAACATATATGGCAAAAGAATGCAATTGGAGGGTTTTAGACCAGGTACAAAATGGTTGGGATGCAAAAAAACATAAATATTTAACTCTACATTACTGCCAAAATACGAAACGTTTTTAGGAAAACGACTTATTTTCAACATTTTGAAGAAGTATACCACGCATATACATAATTAAAACACACCAAATATGTCTTCCCTAATTATGAAAGGCTTTGATTTTTTTGGACCCGGGCAGCGGGTCCAAAATGTGAATGTGGTCCAAAATAGTCGCAAGATTGGTCCAAAAGGGTCGGTTTCGTATAAATATATATATATATATATATATATATATATATATATATATATATATATACATATATATATATATCACCTCTGAATGGAGTGATGCAGATATATTTATAATTTTAAATACAAATAAATATGTAATTATAAACAATTTCTAAATTATAATGATAATAAAAAATGCTTGAGAGTGGATTGTTTCACGAGACACTTTACTACTGCTGATGACAAACCTTTGAGATGCAGCAAGAGTCGTCTGCCCCATGTCTCTTGACGGCACGCTGGAAGCACTGGGCTACCTTCGCATGGTCATAGCCAAGTTTACCACAGCCAATGGCTGGGAACACGATCGAGTCCACCTTTAGCTCCGATGCCTTCTCCAGACACCTGTAGATCTGATCTTCAAGGCGCTGTGAAAAGAAAATATATTATGCACTATGTAATTATGGCTTCAGCTGTGAAATAGACAAATCACTTGGTGGTGAACATTTTGCCATATATGGTTAGCTTTGTTTCACTATCTAGAGCACATACAGTTTTCACTCTTCTTTTCACTTATTACCAGTTGCTCCAGTGAGGATGAAACTTCTCAGTGTTTGAGTGCCATTGACTGACCCAAGACAGACAAGATGCCATTCTCCTAAGATTGGACGTTATGATTATGGATTCTCTCAAGATTCATTCATCATGTGTCATTCATCCAGTAGAGTAAAGATGGAAGACAAAACACCCGAATGAACCCCGTGGTACCCCGCTCCAGCTGGACAGAGAGGGAGAGGGGCATCAAAATCACAACAGACAACTGGCATAACAGTTTCATCATCAATTACTGGTGGAAAAGTAATAATAACCTGTTTAGCCATATTGCAATTGCTACATGACTAAAAATCTTGACATAATTATAATGTCAGGACTCTACTAAGAGAGGAACAGTTACACAAATTGGAAGAACTTGGGAAAACCAGATTGGTAAGGAATGTGATCAGGATCAGATAAGTGAGAAGTAAAGAGGAATATTTCACTATCTTACAGAGCAGCCACCTACTGCATCATTCCAGGGCAAACAATACCCATGTAGGAGTAAGCTTTAGTTCATAGAGACAAAAGAAATAAATCTGTAACGAGGGTTAAGAGCATCAGCCCCAGAGTGGTAGAATTTGTTCTGTATAAAACAAAGCACAACAACAGGAAAAACTAAAAGTATTAATGACATCATACTCAGAAGAAGATACAAACTGGTTTTACCATGATGTTCAGAAAAATAAGCCACTAAATGATAGTGATGGGACATTTAAATGGCTATTCTGTATCATTATTATATCACTTAAAGGGAAAAAAAGGCAACAGTTTAGTGTTGTGCACCTAAAAGAGTTTACACTAGCTAATCATTTGCATCTACAATCCAATTTTTCACCTTAGTGGTTACCTCAGAAAGTGGTCTTAAAGTGGGAAAATCTAGCTAAATCACCGACTCCATGAACCGGCCCATCTTGGACCTTGCAACCAATCACAACCCAGCAGTTTGGAAAAGTAATACGTCAGAGAGTCTCAGGCTGGTTCAGCTGTCATAACAGAGAGCCAAGCGGTACGCTAAAAGTTGCCTTACGTCGGTTTACCACGAAATCGCGACAGCAATATGCCACACTGTTCCTCATACGCTTATGGTAACAGTACAGTGAAAGACAGTATCACTAAGATATCTTCTTGTTAACCTTTGAATCGAGCAGAACTGAAACAGTGTTTCGGTGGATTCGTTGGGACAGTCACAGATACAGCGCGGATCCTAGACGACCCGATTTGATTGACCTAACCATCAAAACGACCACCAACAGCCGCCAAACTTCTCCTCACATATCTTACATACATATGCATACACTATGTTATGAAATAAAATCTCTTGCATTCCTCTAACAAAGAAAATTCACACACAAAAACGCGCACACCTCGAGTACAACTTGTTCGGCCGCCCAGCGGTACCATAAAATCGCTTTTAAAAGCTTTACACAAAATACCGCTAGACGCCGCGTTTCTGACTGCGAATATTTAATTGTTTTACTTCACACGCGCGAAATAGTTTAATTACTTATAAATAATATAATAATAATAATTAATTATTATCATCACTATGATTTGCAGGAAATTATAAGTTTTATTATTTTTATATTGATATTTTATTTTTATAATTGTTCATATATGTTTCTAGTATATTTATGTTTTTTTTCTTCTGGTGTGTATTTGTTGTTTAGCATTTTAATGTATGTAAAACGCCATGAACAAGTTTAAATTGGATGTGGCGCTATATTAAATAACAAACAATTTTTTTTATTATAATATAATATTTTATTTATGTAGCGCCACATCCATAATTGTTTGTGGCGCTTCACAAAATAATGCCATTAAAAATACAATAAAGAGAAAACTACCCACAGATAATATTATTTAAAAATAAATAATGAAAATACATGTTTCTATATCATTAACTAAGCTGACTTATCAGTCATAAATAAACATACAAATTACATAACAACAATTGTAATAAATGAATATAAAAGTATGGTTAATAGTAATAAATAATTAAAGTAGTAAAATAAGTACGACGTAATAATAATTTTCATTCAGCACATACACAACCATTATGCATAAGAACATATTACTGAAGCTATTTGTTCTACTCATGAATGACATTTCCACCATCAGATATGTAATAATTATTATTTTTGAACAAGACACTTTATTAATTATCGGAAAAATAAATCGCTAAAATGTAAAAAGGAATATGAATATATGGGAAATATTATGGTGGTAGAAAAAGATGGATTTAAAAACAGTAATATTAACATGTTATTGTTTTAGTTATTATTGTTAAAACATCGCTTATGTAATATAAGCTTGCATGCTCGCAGTACACGCGGGATGTTTACAGAAATATTGATAAAATAAACAATGTGACTTCATTGAAAAACACGTAATTTCCTTTTTCTTTTATAACTAATAGGCAATTTTGGATAATTATGCAGACACATGTATTTGTAATATTTATTTTTAAATATTACCTGTGGGTAGCATTCTTATTATTGCATATACCTTAATAACAGTATGTTGAATAGAAGAGAAGAGAATTGTGGATTTGGCGCTATATAAAATAAACTAATACAATTATATATTTGTATATTAAATTGTTATTTTTTATCAACTCTATTAGACCCATATCACCAAAGCGTTGCCTTAGTTTGCCGTTTAACATTTTCTGCAGATCATAGTGATGCAGCTAATTATTATTATATTATTTATAATTAATTAAACTAATTCGCGCGTGCGAATGCAGTAAGGTTAATAAATATTCGCGCGCCATCTAGCGGTATTTTGTGTAAAGCTAACTTATAATAGCGAGTTTACGGTAGTCGAAGTTGTCGAGTTGCCGTTCGCCAAGATTTGCGTTTCTGTTGTGAATTTTCTTCGTTAGACGAATACAAGTGATTTTTTTGTAATGTAGTGTATGTATATGTATGTAAGAAATGTGGGGAGAAGTTTGGCGGCTGTTGGCGGTCGTTTTCGTGGTTAGGTTAGAAAGTAACAGATAATAATATGCATGCACAGTTCACGCCGACCAAGAAGACTCTCTGACGTCATTTTGTTTCTAAAATGGCGTACTCTGTAGACTTTCTATGTCTATGTGTTTTACATTTTTTTCCTGGTAAACCACTGACGTTAAAAATATGATTGTTGTTGGAAGTTGTTACTTTTTATTAACTCTGTTAATCCCATATGATCCAAACATTGACTTTGTTTTCCCTTTAACATTTACACACTAAACAAGTCTTGTGAAAAGAATTTCGGTCACAACCAGAGAAAGTTAAGAATTGCTGGTTTAGACCAAGACAGTCTGATTATACTAGCAAACAGAATAAAGACAACTATGACCACGACAATACCATAGAACGAATAGTCAAATTTTACACTGTGTCGTGTGACATTATGAGCAGGGTAATGTAATTCACACCGACCCAAACGAGGGACCTGAGATAACACCATAGAAGCTGGAAGCAATGCTAAGAGATATGAAAAATGGGACAGCATCAGGCAACAACATTGTAAACATCATGACACAGGAGAATGTAGCAGGCCGAAGACATTTAGCAAGTTGTATACTAAATGCTTATTAGAAAGACGAATTACCACAGCAAGGAAGAACACAAACTTCTGGGTAAGAGAAAAGACAACAGTCACCTAGATATGATTGAACAAGTCAGAAGTTGGAAGTCACCAGGACCTGGCAAACTATGAGACAACCAATGGACATTGTGCATTACTACCTGGAAACCTTACTTACGGAAACGATCTAGAGGAAGACCTGTGACACTTTAAAGAGACGAACTGGACGAGTATAGGAAGGCTGCCATCTGGCAGATAATAGCGCAAGACAGACATATCTAGAAACAGTATGCAGAGGCCTAATTCGCTCAACCAAGACACACTATGGCTGCACCATGATGATGATGTCATAACATCACGATAACGTTTACTCACTATTTGTCAAAGCTTACATAACATGATTACCTGGTAGGTATCATGTTTCAATCTGTATATCCGTGAGTGGAAGACATGTTGACATTGCAGGTTGCCGCATGCCTGAGTCACTGTCACATCGTCATTTTCACTGACAGCTGCTTCATAGCGCTGAGAGTGACACAAAAGAACAACAGGTCAACGTCATAATGTTTCATAGCGCTGACACAAACCAGTCACAGGTCAACACCACATTCACTACTTCACAGCACTGGAACACAAACCACTCAAATGTCTTCATCATATTCACTGCTTCATAGCACTGACCCTCAGACCAATGAAAGGTCAACATCATATTCACTACTTCATAGCACCAAACAATCAAAGGTCAACATCATATTCAATGCTTCATAGCACTGGCACTCAAACCAATCAAAGATCACCATCAAATTCTCCACTTCATAGCACTGGAACAGAAATCAATCAAAGGTCATCATCTTATTCACTGATTCATAGCACTGGCATACAAACCAATCAAAGGTCAACATCATATTACTGCTTCATAGCACTGGCATACAAACCAATCAAAGGTCAACATCATATTACTGCTTCATAGCACTGGCATACAAACCAATCAAAGGTCAACATCATATTACTGCATCATAGCACTGGCATACAAACCAATCAAAGGTCAACATCATATTACTGCTTCATAGCACTGGCATACAAACCAATCAAAGGTCAACATCATATTGCTGCTTCATAGCACTGGCATACAAACCAATCAAAGGTCAACATCATATTACTGCATCATAGCACTGGCATACAAACCAATCAAA
The DNA here is from genome assembly GCA_964017155.1 of Oasisia sp. SBJ-2009. Classification (NCBI taxonomy): domain Eukaryota; kingdom Metazoa; phylum Annelida; class Polychaeta; order Sabellida; family Siboglinidae; genus Oasisia; species Oasisia sp. SBJ-2009. Next base: position 22,473,586 of record OZ024862.1, read on the forward strand.
GGTCAACATCATATTACTGCATCATAGCAGTGGCATACAAACCAATCAAAGGACATCATCATATTACTGCTTCATAGCAGTGGCATACAAACCAATCAAAGGTCAACATCATATTACTGCTTCATAGCAGTGGCATACAAACCAATCAAAGGTCAACATGATATTACTGCTTCATAGCACTGGCATAAAAACCAATCAAAGGACATCATCATATTACTGCTTCATAGCACTGGCACACAAATCAATCAAAGGTCATCATCTTATTTACTGCTTCATAGCACTTGAAAACAAACCATTACAAAGCAATCACAGCTCAACATCATATTCACTGCTTCATAGCACTGGCACACCAAACTAATCAAAGGTCATCTTCATATTGACAGCTTTATAGCACTGGAACACAGACCAATCAAAAGTCATCATCATACAAACAGCGTCATAACACTGGCACAGAACCCATACAGAGGTAATTTTGAGTTTGGATGCACACTTCACAGTGGCTTATACCTTCATGGCTGGCGCTACCAAAGCACACAACAATTTAAAAAGTGAGGATGCTTTCAATGATAGCATGGTAGAATCTTATTATTGTATCCTGCCGAGGCCGAATCCAACGAGATGTCTAAGAAAGAACAACTGTTGCTGTGTCTTTTCTGTGAAGCACAGTGAAATTGCTTGAAATTGAATCCAGGAATCTTATTTAAATTTTACCAAACAACCATGAAGTGTGTTTCTATTTAAATTATATTTCTCATACAAAACATACCAGACCTTTATTTTTGCCTGTTGAACGAAATATGTCTATTGTGTATCTAAGACAACTGTATGTTTATTAAAGTGCTCTGCTTACCGTCTGCACTTCTGAGCCGCCAACTTTGCAAACTGCCGCACAAATAACACCACACTTGGTGAGGTCCTGGTTCTTTCCTGCTGGAGTATTCACCAACACATCGGCCTGTGGGAACAGTCTCGGAAATTAGTAGGAGGCAATGTTCTTCAGTTTTACATTAAAACGATACGTTTAAATTGATTTATTTTATTCTAATTACCATAGCATAAATACATTTCACCCAACCATGAGGAATTTAAATATGCATGGGCAGTTGTTGTGAGTCTCCAAGAGAAGTATGCCCAAAGGAGGCACATGAGAGGCGATTATGTTGGAACTCACAGATACGACTTGAAGATATGGTGACACCAACAGGAACTCACACATGAGACATGAAGACACCAACAGGAACTCACAGATGATACATGAAGACACCAACAGGAACTCACAGATGAGACATGGAGACATGGTGACACCAACAGGAACTCACAGATGACACATGGAGACATGGTGACACCAACAGGAACTCACAGATGAGACATGAAGACACCAACAGGAACTCACAGATGAGACATGGAGACATGGTGACACCAACAGGAACTCACAGATGACACATGGAGACATGGTGACACCAACATGAACTCACAGATGAGACATGAAGACACCAACAGGAACTCACAGATGAGACATGGTGACACCAACAGGAACTCACAGATGACACATGGAGACATGGTGACACCAACAGGAACTCACAGATGAGACATGAAGACACCAACAGGAACTCACAGATGAGACATGGAGACATGGTGACACCAACAGGAACTCACAGATGACACATGGAGACATGGTGACACCAACAGGAACTCACAGATGACACATGGAGACATGGTGACACCAACAGGAACTGACATATGATAAATGAAGACATTGTGATTTCAACAGGAACTAACAGATGAGACACGAAGACACATTGACACCAACAAGAACTCACAGATGAGACATGAAGACATGATGACACCAACAGGAACTCACAGATGACACATGGAGACATGGTGACACTGACAAGAACTCACAGATGAGACATGAAGACATGATGACACCAACAGGAACTCACAGATGAGACATGGAGACATGGTGACACCAACAGGAACTCATAGATGAGACATGGAGACATGGTGACACCAACAGGAACTCACAGATGACACATGGAGACATGATGACACCAACAGGAACTCACAGATGAGACATGAAGACATGGTGACACCAACAGGCACTCACAGATGAGACATGGAGACATGGTGACACCAACAGGAACTCACAGATGAGACATGGAGACATGGTGACACCAACAGGAACTCACAGATGAGACATGAAGACACCAACAGGAACTCACAGATGAGACATGAAGACATGGTGACACCAACAGGAACTCACAGATGAGACATGAAGACATGGTGACACCAACAGGAACTCACAGATGAGACATGAAGACATGGTGACACCAACAGGAACTCACAGATGAGACATGGAGACATGGTGACACCAACAGGAACTCACAGATGAGACATGAAGACACCAACAGGAACTCACAGATGAGACATGAAGACATGGTGACACCAACAGGATCTCACAGATGAGACATGAGGACATGGTGACACCAACAGGAACTCACAGATGAGAAATGAGGACACGATGACACCAATGAGAACTCCATAAATACAGTGGAAATTATGGCTAAATTGATCAGATTAGGTCTGAAGTACCTGAAATGTTGCAAGGTCCCCTTGCTTCACTTCCAGAGTCACTTTTGGGGTCCTGCATGTTTGAAGTAACGTACATATATTTCATAGTCCCAGAAGTCACATAATGTTGATTTAATCGAGTTATCACCTGGTATTTTACAGTACAGTAATTCATTGTTGTTCATTCATTCATGTTACATTGTTGTTGCTAAAATGTCGCTCAGTCGTTTGCATATTTGAGCATTAGAAACGGTGGTGAGATGCTGTTTTTTGACAGATTACTGTGCGTTTGACCAGTGTACCTACTTGCATAAGGGCTTGCATTAGTGCCATGTCTAGGTTACATGAAACTGTCAACGTTGTGCAAACGTATTTAATCCTGTCAGTCAGTGTCATGCAAGAAATAACAGCTTGCCACTTATTTCAAATCAACATCACAATTTGCAAGTACCACAAAGAATAAAAATAAATGCTTGTTTCCAATTTATGGTATTTTCACGATTATCGCACAAAAGATTGGTCTATCGTCAATAGTGTAATGTGGGAAACTCATTAAAGATATGTATAGATAAATCAAAGCCTGTATGTACTGTTCTTTTCTACGCTTAACTGTCAAAGAGTACAAATGTTTACGTTTTCTGTTCGCCGTCCATATCGCTGTCTTCCTCCTCCGCATCACTGTTGGTTCCTGTTGCATTCGTTGTTTCCACATATTCCTCCGTTTCGTCATCTTCCTCTATCTCTTCATCTTCCTCCTCTGCATCATCTGACGTCACCTTGATGACACTGCTACACTGGGACTGAATTCCCCTCAAGACCACTGAATCTTCAGACATGTAAGTCGACAGACCTAATAAGCACAATCATTACAAAGTTTAGTTTTCAGTAGAACTGTTAATAAAATATAGCGAGTGTAATGTGAAATGAAACGATTTGACATTTACAAGAACAGGACATGTATTACTTGCTTTACAATGATTATTAATCTATTCATTCATCCCTAAGACAAACACATCCAAATATGGACATAAATCCTTCGTGCCGGATGCACACTGGATCTGGAACAGTCTGTCAAATGAACTAGGAAAACGTGAATACTACAGCAAGTTCTGCAGACAGACCTGGAACTGGGATCGTCCCTTGTGCAACTGTTCTATCTGTAGGTAAATAGTAAAATGTCTGTTGCCATGGCATATTTTATGAACATGAATTTATTGTATACATGCATAATACAGTTCTTTTATTCTTTTCATTTTACGAGTATTTTATGTTTTATGTCCCATTGCTTTACAACTGTTTGTTGGAAAACAGCTTTGATTTGCTAATGTTATACAATTACACATGTGAACTGATATTAAATCAAACTTATGCCCTGTATATTGACAATTATGTATCCATAGACCAGTTCCAACTCTACAAAGTTTACAGACTCCAGCAGTTTTACTTAATGCTTACCAGGAATGCTGAACTTCACTGTCTTTTGACCGATCCTTTTCACAAATGTGTTCAACTCTGTCTTCACGCCTTCCAGTAATTTGCCATTGCCAGTCACTTGGATGACACTTTTCCCGTTGGGTGATGTTGTCAAGGTCACCTGGACACTGTCAGCACAGTACGTAACAGTCTCAGTAAACATACATCACATTACTCAACCATTATCACTTCACCAATACCTCTCAACCATCACCTCTCAACCATCACCTCTCAACCATCACCTCTTAACCATCACCTCTCAACCATCACCTCACAACCATCACCTCTCAACCATCATTTCTCAACCATCACCATTCAACCATCACCTCTCAACCATTCAACCATCACTACTCAACCACTGAACATAATTTGCTATCACTACTTACTCATCAACACTCAATCATCAACACTCACCCTGTCTTCCTGCTTCCAAAATCTTCAACCTCTGTCTGATGACATGTCTTTAACAGATGCCAGTTTTCCTCTGTCAAATGGATGTCATTGCTCTGTTGGGCATTGTCATCTAGTTTGTCATGTACTTGTCTCAGAAGGTCTTCAGAGCAGTCACCCAAGGCTTCTATGACAACAGAAGATGTCCCCTTTTCTACAGTGACAGTGTAGTTGCGTTCCAGATCGTCTATGAACTGTTTCCACTGAGCCGACTGAAGGAACTCTTGGTGGAAGTCATCCACTGGGATCTCACTCCTGTGTAAGTTCCTCTCAAGTACCCTGGATGCCTGTGACTTCTGCTCATCATCTGTGGTTGTCAGCAACAGTTGGTCGTCTCTCACAGACAACACAGCCTGGATTCCTGCTTTTGAGAACAACTCCTGCACTTGTTGCTGGCGTTTGTCTGACTGCAACAGTCTGACCCTTTGACTGTTCCCTTCAACTGCATGGCTTTTAAATCTGAACGCTTGTTCAGATATCTGCAACTTTGCCTGTGTCACTGCCTCAGCAGGTCCCTTCACCTCAAGTCCTTCTGTGACTATTTTCAAAGAACAGTTTGGCAGCAGCTCTTTCAAATCTGGCAGCAACATCTTCAGAAGGTCACGCTTCACTGCAGGAAATTTGACAAGCTCAGTTGTCTCCTTGGGAACATCTTCAGAACACCGTGCAGCAACACTCACATTCACAGTTCTATTTCCAGAGACAACAGGCTTTTCCTGAGCTCTATCTACAGGGGCTGTGGACTTCTTCCCAGCTCTATCTCCAGAGATCTCTGCAGCTCTAACTTTAGAGACCGTGGGCTTCTCCTGAGCTCTATCTCCAGAGATCTCTGCAGCTCTAACTTTAGAGACCGTGGGCTTCTCCTGAGCTCTAACTGCAGAGACCCTAGTATTTGGCACAGATCTAACTATAGGGACCACAGGCCTCTTCTCGGGTCTCTCTTCAGGAGTTTCTGCTTGAGAAGTGGGCTTATGTTTTGGGGTAATAGCAACAATGATAACTTTTCTGCCAGAAATGGTGCAATGTTTCTCACTAACAAATCTGATAGAGTCGTCCAACTCCACGGTGGCCTCAGTCTTCTTAGCATTGTAAGTGACTTTCTTGACTTCAACATCTGTCATATCTTCAATGGTCAGCTCCAGGGCATCTTGGGATATATCTGCTGTCAAGCCCTGGCGAACAGAAGAGTTCATTGCACTTAACAGCTGCCATTCAACTTTACTTTGCCATTACTTTGCCACAAACTAATCAGCTTTAGGAAGAAGGAAATAGATTTATCAACCCTGCTATCAGACACCAATTAGTAGTTTTTTATTATCTACCTGTATGAGAAGAATGCAACTCACACGAATATTGAAATATACAGGAAAACTTGACAGGTGTAATTTTGAAGTGTTCATAAATGAATCAGTGTGAACAAGAAGGGTAAGAGTGTCAACAGTTATCTAGAAAGGTGTAGTTTAGTGGTGGTCCTGTACACCCGAACAAGAAGAGTACAGATGTTGTCTAAAGCATAAGGTAATTAATTAGACAAGTGTAGTTCGCAGAAGTTCCTTAATGAATCTACCTTAACGAGCAGAGTACAGGTGTTGTCTCCTCCCGCCATGTCCCCGCTGTCAGTGTCTCTCTCTCAGGGTCACACAAACTCACAGCAGTGATGTCTTCCTCAACCTGTCATCAGAAAAAGCCTCCTACTGTAATTAAAGTTCCTTTTATCTTCTCTTCATACTTACATAACATACATGTATCAGTGCTATCTTGTTATCTTGTGAAGAAGTTTCATTGATTTGTAAACCAATTGCATAGTAACCAGTAAAACAGTAATTGTCATGCTGACATCAATGATGCAATTCACATACATGTATAAAAACACAATATTAAGCAAATATATTTAGACACTTTACATACATAAATACATATACTATATATACCCGACGGCCAGTGCTAGTTACATTATATATTTAATTATATGTATATTTATATTATATATATATATATACATATATATATATATATACACATATATATATATATATATAATTGTATATGTCAAAGACAACAAGAGGTTCTGGTTCTCTGATGCCTTTATTTCCAAAATCTCACCTTCCTCCTGCTTGCTGCTGCCAACTACAGTGCAGCGACACCTTTTATCAGACATTTAGGGCTCACTCCTTGACACAATCACCAGGCGGCTTTACAGAGTGAAATTAACTCACAAAACAAATTAACTTACAATAGCGTAATGGTGATCTATTATATATATATATATATATATATATATATATATATATATATATACATATACATATACATATACATATACATATACATATACATATACATATGTATATGTATATGTATTTGTATATATTATATTATATATATGTATATTATATATATGTATATGTATATATATATATATTATATATATATATATGTATATATATACATGTATATATATATATATATATACATGTATATATATATATATATATATATATATATATATATATATATATAGTTGTATATACAATTACATGAGTTATCCAGCAACTTCTTGTGGGAAAAGAGCAGTCATTTGCACTAAAATGTTTGAAAATTGTGAGAGATCCCACCCCTACTGCTCTGGATAAATATTCAAGCTGAATTCCTCTGCTTTGTTTTAGAAACAAATACATTTTCCAGAAAAAACCATGCCTATACCATTGATATCTATATCTATCTGTCTGTCTGTCTGTGTGTGCGTGCGTGTGTGCGTGCGTGCGTGCGTGCATGCGTGCGTGCGTGCGTGCATGCATGCATGCATGAAAGTGGCCTTACAAATGTCAAATTAATTAAACTGAAATGAAATAAAAATATTGTTGGCATAATTATTAACATAAAAAGGTACATTCAAATCAAAATTCTCGATTTCAATTCAAAACTAAAACACTGTCAAGTACAGGCAACATCTGGTTTGTTTGGGTGTTTTGGTTTTAGAAACAGTACTGTTTTCTATTAAACTTGAATTGTCATTTTGAACACTGGGTTGCTTTGCATAAATGACTTTGGATTCAATGGGGCACATCAACAATTAGTCATAGAAGGCACCCCAAAACAAGACGCCACAGTTACCCCAATAAGCTATGATCAATAACTAACTCCTTAAAGACATCCTCCACACAAGAAAGAAAACTTTTAATGACTTTGGGGCAAGTGGTGGTGCCACCTATCAGAGTTTCCTGTCATACTATGTAAGTATTCAAGTAACTGTAACACTTCCATAGTGCCTATAACCTTGAAAATTCAAGCTAACAGGCAGAAGCAAGTGAATTTTGTGTACTTTTTGATCAGTAAGACTCTCAAAATATTGCTAAAAGATACGTCTGGAGTCATTTGTTGGTACTATTCATGTAGCAACAGCAAATGAACATTCTATGACAGCGAAATGAGATACATGTTAAACACGGGCAGAGCAATACAAAAACCAGTTCTGGCAAGCTGGTATTGAATCATACGTGAAGTGGCAATGATGCGTAGACACTCACAACGAATTACATGGGTGATACTAACGTTTTATCATTAACAACGAGAACTGTTTGCTAATTCAACAGTTACGTGAATAACAAGATGTCACATACAATAACCTGAATCAGTATTATCACATTTTATGTGCTATATTAATTGATGGCTAGTTGATTTCATATATATCTGAACCCATAGTCTGCTCGAGATCATCTAGCGCTAGTGAGAAATTGGAAAAGTGTCATCATGTGACCCCCATCTCTCTCTAGCATGTGGTAGTAGTTAGCAATATTCGTTATTATTATTATTAATTTATTCGGCATCCATTGCCAGAGAAGAAGTATTAAATATTATACATACATATTCATACATACATGATACATTCACATATAAAACAGACACTGTGAAGAATAAAATGTCAAACAAAATTGACAGCAACAATACACACCAGTTCTTGATATAATAAGTAAAATGTTGTGTATATCAGTTAAAAAAGACGCATAATATATTAGAATGAAATGGAGTTATCAGTTAAATCAGTTAAAAAAGACGCATAATATATTAGAATGAAATGGAGATTAACTAAAATATGTTCTTGTGTATATGGCTTTGTAAAATTATTGGTCAATAAATGGTGTCTAATTGAGTCAACATGACCACCATTGTTTGGCACACTAGTTTGGCACACTAGTATTGAGAATTAAAAGCTCGATTAATGGGTGACTCACCATAGCTTTTTGCAGAGACCTGTCTACCTGTCTTTTGGACGGTAAAAACCGTTGTGGATGGGTAGAAATATGGGTGGACAGTTAAAAAACCTTAGGAGCAAACGAAGGTGTTCCCAAACCAGATATTGTCAGTTATGCCTTAGAAGTGAGTATAAATGGTGTCACATGTGTGTTTGTAGTGTGTTTGTAAACACATTTTAAAGTTTGTAAACTGGCTTAGGGGTCATCCATAATTATCATCATTTTCAAAAGCGTACAAACCGTACACTTTTTCTGACCCCCCCCCTTGAAAGTGTATAAATGTAAATGGTGAAAATGATGAGTGTTTCACAGTTGCCATGTTTCACAATAATGCGTCATTCTGATGAATCACTAGCATACAAGCAAATCATTCGAGCACTATTTTCTTTTCGTTTTGGCGGTCTTTACCTCTCCCTTGTGTGAGGATGAGCGAGCGAGCGATAAGTGAGCACTTCGTTTTTGTCATTATTTTTCAACATTAAAAAAAGTGTACGTTCAAGTCATACCCCCTCCCCCCCAGCGTACGGTTTGTAGGCTTGTGAAAATGATGATAATTATGGATGACCCCTTAACAGTTAACATCCATGTGTCCACCAAAATATGTGTGACTGGCAATAATTTGGTCCTGTACCCCTGAAACCTTTGCACCTTGTGGCACTATGAATCAGGCAGTTAGTAGGTATCATACCACTTGCCCCCAGAGTCTCTAACCCCAGTCCCAGTAGCCCCCTCCCCCCCCCCCCCACAGGTGTGAGAATTACATGCCAGTAATCTCCCCGCCCTGTTCAGTATGCTGTTACTTTGATACACCCCATCTTTGTAAGTTGAGTTAAACAATTAAAGCTCCATGTGACTTTCACACATCAATTGTGTGGTATGGAAAGCTCACAGTTCTAAGAGGTAAAGTAAGTTCTCTACATAAAGCTGTTTGGGGTTAGCATGACCAAATTTTACACTCTTGCCAGCTTCAAACATCAAATGAAGATACATTTCAACATGAACATTAATTTTATTTATTACTATTATCAATATATATATATATATATATATATATATACATATATATATATATATATATATATATATATATATATATATATATATATATATATAGTCGAGTTGCCACCCTATACTCTACTGTAGGGAACCTGGAAATGTTTGGTCGTCTAAGGTTTTTTTGCTGAATCATATAGATTATGTGTCCCTGAACTCAAATCCGTGGGATGGCAATGCGCCATCCTTGGGCAACTCGTGGGAACCACGAAAATCCAAGATGGCTGCCGTGATCCTGGTAAATTACAAAATGTGTTCATCTTTACACTACATCATGCTAGAAACACAAGTTTTGTATATACACGCATGCTTTGAGGTACGAAGAATTCAATGGAACCGTTTATAATAATGTCCGACTATGTTCACATGACCAAAATTCAAAATGGCCACCATTTTGACCAACAATAGCCAAAATCGAGCATAATTTGGTTGCATTTTGCTATAAAAATATGATTTTATTTTGTCCATTCCTATGTTTTACCATATTAGGACTTAAAAGGAAGTATCTCAACTGATGCCCGCCCAAGAAAACCGAGTAATATTCAAAATGGCCGTCATTGTAACCAAACATATGCAAGAGCCACGAGTTTGTGCCTATTTCTACGTTTTAGCATATGGGCAAGAACATAGTAATGGTATATACTTGTAGGGCCTTAATTATTCGTGAAATACATGTACCAACACATCAGGAATTTAATGTAATCATTTTCTGTGGTCACGTGACACAAATTTAAGATGGCCGCAATTTCTACCGAAACTAGCTCGAAGATTTATTTTCAATTCCTCTTCAGCATTGAACATTCATCATGACTGAGTTCCAGGAAGGCTAACAGTTTTACCTTCATGTATGTGTATATGACTACAGCTGACAAGAAGCACAAAAAGCTTGGGAAATGACACACAAAATGGTATAACTTTAAAAGTATAACGTCAGAGGTACTGAATTATATAATTGCTGATACACACTGAGAACTTGTTTGCAATGGCAAGTTTCATTTGGGCATTGACCAAGTGTACATTATTAACCATTGGTATTTAAACGATAAATCATTCCCATTACGTTTTCATAGAAAAGGTTATTCACCCATTCTCTCTAACTCCCCTCTTCCTACGTACTATCACCTTCATCCTCATTATCATGTCTAGCTTCATTCTCATCATGTTTGGTGAAAGGGTTGAAGCACATGGCTTCGCCAACGCAATAACAGCATGGCGTGCAAGACAATCCTGCAGAATGACAGCTACATGCATGACTGCTGCAAGGTTTCACGACGCTAGATACATTACATGGTATGTGATGGAAATGCAGCATATGTTGCCAGATGATGCCAAGATGGATCTGTTAGTAGGTGCTCATCTATGTCGTCATAGACCAGGCATATGGAATTCTTTGTCTGCAGACCAGTTTGGAGAGCAAACATACATCAAGAAGTGTAAGATGCCTGGGGGTTTGAAGGGATTAAACATGTCCTACCCCGTCTGTACCCATGCCACACTCGCCATAGAGTCATGTATTCAGCTGATGATGAGATGAAGGAGGAGAAACGTAAGGAGGAAGGAGAGAAGAGGCGCATACTCGATACATATGTCTGAGGACAGGGACACAATCCACTTTCGTCTCTAAACTGAAAGTGGATGATCTTCAGCCACATGCTCCAGACATAGTCATCGTCGATGGCCAACAACTGCTATATCACATTGTTTGGCCATGTGCTGGGTCTGCTTCAGATCTCGCCAACAGCATGAAGGACAGACTCGGTCAGTACCAACCAACAAAAGTGCTGGTCATCTTCGATCGCTATAATGACAGGTCAGCAAATGATCATGAGCGAATCCGGTGTGCAGGTGAAGGGTCTGTTAACTACAATATCACAACATCAAGCAAGCTCCCATGCCGCAATGCCATCATGAAGAGCAAAGAGAATAAGAAGGCTCTCGTCAGAGTTCTCTCACATACAATTTGGGCAACAACGTGACGACGGTTGGAAGAGAGGAGAGTGTGAACAGCCACGACGAAGCATCAGTTATCTTCTGGAAGCTGTAAGGAATGGTAAGAATATTGTACGAGTGATCAGCGATTACATTGACGTCTTTGTTCTGCTTATCGTCTAGGTGTGGAGATTGCAGAAGACAGCCCGTGTGCAGCTAGGTCGATGGTGTGTTGGCCATCCTCAATATCAATGAAAGTGTTTCGCTTCTTGGTGCAACATCCCTCCAATTGCTCGGTATACATGGCTTTATCAGGCTGCGATGCTGTGACCTACCCAATTTGGTCATGGCAATGCAACGGCGCTAAAGCTACTGGCCTCTACACTGTATTCGGTGAACAGTTGCTAGAGACTGGACTCTAATTTATTCGCTCGCTCTATGGTGTTGCTGCAGGCGAAAGCATGGCTTCTGCCACGTATGCCCTCTACACCAAAAGGACAAGAGGTAAAGCTGTATGTATCAAAACTCTTCCACCGATAGACGCTAATTTGGCATATCACATCCGGCGAGCACACTACCAAGTAATGCTCTGGAAGGCAGCACACCAGCAGACTCGGCCTGCTGTTGACATCGCTGCTTACGGCTGGGAGTTGGTCAGTGGTGCAGGGTGTGTGCCAACTGCACGCATTGCAAGAGGACCAACAGCTCCTCCTGCCCTCGTCCACTTTCAGCTTAGAGACGAGAGTGGATTTTGTCCCTGTCCTCAGACATCCATATTCATCAATGATTGAACAGCGCACAATTCATAGTCAAAAAGTGTTTGAAGTTCGGCTTGTCGGGGCTGCCCTACTGTGGTGAGAACACAGAATAGTGATGCCATGTCATAGAGCGTCTTATCACCTATGGCTACTTGGCATTTCATATATTCCATGGTTTTGACTTTTTTTTTCAGGGGAGCGTGGAAACCATCAGGTAATGACGATCTGAAGTCAGGGAACATGCTCTCTCCCATCTTGAGGGTTTACTGGGCATTGACAGAAGCATTCACCACTTTGCCATTACTGATGTTATAGAGGCTAGAACTTGTCATTTGAGAGGATGGGAATGCTTCTTCAACTCTTCGTAAACACAAATTTCTCTCATTTGTATCGAGTATGCGCCTTTTCTCTCCTTCCTCCTTACATTTCTCCTCCTTCGTCTCATCATCAGCTGAATATATGGACTCTATGGCGAGTGTGACATGGGCACAGATGGGGTAGGACTCCACCCAAATGGCCACTTGGCCTTCTGACATGGTTAATCCCTTCAAACCCCCAGACATCTTACACTTCTTGGTGTATGTTTGCTCTCCAAACTGGTCTGCAGACACATAATTCCATATGCCTGGCCTATGACCACATAGATGAGCACCTGCTAACAATTAATTAACCTGCTAACAGATCCATCTAGGCATCATCTGGCAACACATGCTGCATTTCCATCACATGCCATGTAATGTATCTAACCGTCTAACGTCGGGAAAGCTTGCAGCAGTCATGCATGTAGCTGTCATTCTGCAGGATTGTCTTACACGCCATGCTGTTTTTGTGTTGGCGAAGCCAAGTGCTTCAATCCTTTCACCAAACATGAGAATGAAGCTAGACATGATAATGAGGATGAATGTGATAGTACGGAGGAAGAGGGGAGTTAGAGAAAATGGGTGAATAACCTTTTCTATGAGAACATAATGGGAATGATTTATCGTTTAAATACCAATGGTTAATAATGTACACTTAGTCAATGTCCAAATGAAACTTGCCATTGCAAATACGTTCTCAGTGTGTATCAGCAATTATATAATTCAGTACCTCTGACGTTATACTTTTAAAGTTGTACCATTTTGTTTGTCATTTCCCAAGTTTTTTGTTCTTCTTGTCAGCTGTTGTCGTGGCTCTTGCATACGTTTGGTTAAAATGACGGCAATTTTGGATATAACTCGGTTTTCTTGGGCGGGCATCAGTTGAAATACTTCCTTTTAAGTCCTGATATGGTAAAACATAGGAATGGACAAAATAAAATCATATTTATATATCAAAATTCAATCAAATTATGCTCGATTTTAGCTATTGTTTGTGAAAATGGCGGCTATTTTGAATTTTGGTCATGCGAACATAGTCGGGCATTATTATAAATGGTTCCATTGAATTCCACGTACCCCATAGCATGCGTGTACATAACACATTTTGTAATTTACCAGGATCACAGCAGCCATCTTGGATTTTCGTGGTTCCCACGAGTTGCCCAAGGATGGCGCATTGCCATCCCACGGATTTGAGTTCAGGGACGCATAATCTATATGATTCAGCAAAAAAACCTTAGACGACCAAACATTTCCAGGTTCACAAAATGGCAACTCGACTAATATATATATATATATATATATATATATATATATATATATATATATATATATATATATATATATATATATATATATATATATACATATATATATATATATATATACATACATATATATATATATATATATATAACTATTATTATCACATCATTATTATAATTATTTTATCAAATAAAATATATCATTATTGTCGTTACTCACGTATGTTTTTTGAAAGTTACCTGCCTTCACTTTTTAAGTGAACAACCTATGGATTGTAGTTTGAGTTTTTTAGGCTTTCCCTTCAATCAAAAAAGTCCGACATTCCTTGAATGTGTATGAGATATATAACTATTTTTTTTAATCAGGTACCTAAAATTAAGGTGGGTCAGATCACTGAATGGAACAGCCAGGTAGAGGTAGTGTTGGTAAAAGGATAAGTAGTGCCATAGCTTTATCTAGAGACCCGTCCACCCATCATTTGGATGGGTAAAAACGAATATGGACGGGAAGAAATATGGAGGACGGGTTGTGGACGGGCAAAAAAATGAAGGAGCAAAAAAAAAAAGGTCTTCCAAAGCCATATATATTGTTACTTATGCCTTGAAAGTGAGTGTAAACGGTGTTAAAGGACAAAAAAAGGCTACGGCTTCGTGTCATACACCTAATAGAGTTTATACAAAGTAACAATTTCCACATATACTCAATTTTTTAACGTCAGCGGTTTACTCAGAATGTGACTTTAAAGTCTAAAATTCTAACGAAATCCACGATGGTCTGGACGCCGCCATAGGTGAAGGGTTAATTTGGCTTGGCCATTCAGCGCGCGGCATTCTATATCTCGGTCAGCTTCCGGCGACGTCATTAAGGGTCAACAACTTCGAGTCTTCGACAGTTCGTTCAGTTGGCGTGACATCTAGCAGCTGCTTATAGATGTATATCTAAATCTGTGGTTAAATCTATGGTAAACTTTAGTTATGCCTTCGTGTTCGGCATACGGTTGCAATAATAGTTGAAACAACCGGTAGTATTGAAGCAATGGATTCACGTTGGTGATTTGCGGGCGTACTGTTTGGCACTTTGCCCGGTCCATTTTGAGGAGAAATGCTTTGATGTAGACATGTATCATCAGTTGATGGGATGATTTCAGCGATAACAATAATAGACAACTTTATATTTACCGTCATCAGCATGTTACGCGCGTTGCCGAGTTGCAGCCATTTCATGACAACAGCCAAACCCCATGCAGTGAATCTGCGTGGAGAGCGCCTCGATCACCGTCGTGACGTCATTCTTCGTCTAAGATGGGGTAGCGCAT
>OZ024862.1:22494012-22514012 GCA_964017155.1 Oasisia sp. SBJ-2009
TGTGTGTGTGTGTGTGTGTGTGTGTGTGTGTGTGTGTGTGTGTGTAAATGTGTGTTTGTTTGTTGTCTGTCTGTGTGTGTATGTGTGTGTACATGTGTGTGTGTGTGTGTGTGTGTGTGTGTGTGTGTGTGTGTGTGTGTGTGTGAGTGTGTTGTGTGCTATGCTGTTGTGTGCATTTAGCTGTGGTGGTGTGTATGTAGATGTGTGTGAGTGTGTGTACATGTGTGTGTGTGTGTGAGTGAGTGGGTGAGTGTGTTGTGCGTTGTGTACGTGTAACTCTGGTTTATATGTAGATGTGTGTGAGTGTGTGTACATGTGGATGTGTGTGTGTGTTGTGTGCTATGCTGCTGTGTGCGTGTAGCTGCGGTGGTGTGTATGTAGATGTATATGAGTGTGTGCATGTGTGTGGGTGTATTTATGTGTAGTGATGTGACCGTATCAATGTAATGAGCAGTTCCATATTAATAAACCATTATTAAAAAACCAAGACCTGCATGTGTGCTATATAAGAAACGTGTAGCTTCTAAATACAAGACCAAAAAAGATGGATGTGCCAACGTTGGCCCAACATTGAGCCAATGTTGGGCCAACAGTGGCACACCCATAACCCAATGTTGGGCCAACGGTGGTACATCCATAACCCAACGTTGGCCCAACATTGATCCAACGTTGGCCCAACATTGAGCCAATGTTGGCCCAACAATGAGCCAACGTTGGCCCAACATTGAGCCAATGTTGGGCCAACAGTGGCACATCCATAACCCAACGTTGGGCCAACGGTGGCACATCCATAAACCAACGTTGGCCCAACGTTGATCCAATGTTGGCCCAACATTGAGCCAACATTGGCCCAACGTTGGGCCAATGTTGGATTATAATTTGCCAACGTTGCCCAACGTTGGATTATAATTTGCCAACGTTGGCCCAACGTTGGGTCAACATGTTGGACCAACGAGGGGCCAACGAGCAAAATGACATTGGCCCAACGTACGTTGCCAATGTTGGCCCAACGTAAAATGCCAACGTTGGCCCAACGTGGGTCTGCTATCTGGGAAGCTGTCAAGTAAAAAACAATCTCGTTCACTCACCCTCATAGAACACCTGTCACGGCCGATTTATAATTGTTTACATACTATGTTTATGACTTTCTGATTACCGTGCGTATTAAAACTAAACCAATGCAAAGTAGCGAACTTGAAATACTCCGTCCTTCTCTTCGGAATTTCCCAAGACGTCTGGTTTCGTTTCGTGGAAACCACTGAAAACAGCCGCCTACCGGATATGAAATGTTTAACGTGAATATTGTACACCGTGTGGCGCCACTGTTTTGTCGTGGCAAACGATGCCTAATCTGCCGACCTTTTTTGCTAAATCTAAATTACTAGTAATAGTAGTATACAACTACAACTGATAACCCTGCCCTCTTAGTCTAACTAATTAACACATACATTACATTAAAGTTTGAACCGAACCAGCTATGCAGTTCGTAAAACCTGTGACGCCATAGGCGGGATTATATAGCCGTGGCGCTGCCGCTGCATTATGCATATCCCATCAACATTGACAGCATCTAGATGGCTGATGCGAAATCTGTTGAAACCAGCGTCGAATCTTGGAGTTTCCACAGTGGTTTATCAAATGAAATTGATACTGATGGTAACAGCGACGTGTTTGACTCGGACGGTGACATATTTTACTCCAATTTAGTGCATAGGTGGACGCAATAGCACAGGTTTATCAGTTCGAGCCAAGCACTCACCGACTCTGACTGACGCCGACAATTAAAGGCAGGAAGGCTGTCCTTCTCAAGCGACTAGGAAATACTGATTGGTGTGGTATAATATAAATTATCTCAGTAGCTTAATGTAACTCGCAGTTTCTTTGTTTTGACGAAAGCGAAATCTCGCTGCGTTTGTTTTTAGCGTCCGGCAAAATTACTGGACTGATAGCTACGGGCCACGATTTATAGCCGCGGGCATATCTTAATCTTACACTTAATTCAGTGCAAGCTGTTTAAATATTTGATTAAGATATTGTCGTTTGTAATAATGCTTGATTCTTTTGAACTATAGCTACATTGCTCAATGTTGTCATTTATTTACATTATACTGCGCAGTATATTTTCAATCAGATGCCGGCAGTTAATGATGAATGTGACAGCGGCACCTCCGCCAGCAGTTGTGCTGTCATCTGTTGGGTAACTGTGGTGTGGCCCCACCTGTGCGAGCCTCGCCCCGGGGTCGGCTCGAAACCCCCCCCCCCCCCCCCCCCCCCCCGTATGGTTATCTTGTGTTTTTGCGTATCTCTAACAAAGGTGAGATATAAATGTCATTCGTCGTGCCACTCACTGTATTTCCGCTTGTTATCATTCAACGGAATAATCCCCCCTATATTGGCGTGGCGGCGGCGTCCGTAAGGTAACGAATTACACCGCATATTATACGTTGTGGTCGCGACACTGTTTCGTGGAGTCCGTGTGTACGCCAGATCTGCTATGAGCGTGCCAGGATCAGAAACTGCCCTTGATGAGCGCATGTGTCGTGTCCTAGATGATCTGCTTGAAGAAGGCGTTGTTGTAAAGACTGCAGACAATTTATACTGCGGAGGTGACACCTTCTGAGGTACTTCGATCACAACTGGGAGAAGGTCCTCCTTCTTCAAGCAGATCACCTTGGATACGACACATGAGAACATTAAATGGTCAGACGAACTACAGAGCTGCCAAGTCTCCCGATTTATCGGGAGATCTCCCGGAAATATAGCAAAATAAACCCAATCTCCCGATCTCCCGGTTTTGATTTGCAATATCCCGCAAAAGAATCGTTTTGTCTTTTTTACGCGTATTTTTTCGATTTATTTGCCGGCGCACCGTTTTGCCAGCTGTGAGTCATCTACGGTACACGGAAAGTGCTGAGAGCAGCCGAGCGGAGACTATAGAAGTATATCCAACCGCAGGATCTGTGGCCTAGCTGTTGGCCTTCAAGGTCAATGCAAGCAGCAGCTGCTACGGCATAAAACTTGACAGAGGCCTGGCAGATGGTGTCAGGAAGGCAGTCAGCAAGGCGAAAAGCTGACCTTGCAGTAGCAAGAGCGCTGAAGAACACATGATGGAAATGAAGACGCTAGAAGAGCACATCTAGAAATGGACAGAAACGCTTTGCGTCTTGCATATATTTCTCCCTCTTTTGACATACTGTAGGAGGGAGATCTCCCGCATCACACTAAATTCAACTTGGCAGCTCTGGAACTACATGAAGCATTCCAACAAGCCCAGACAAAGTTATCGTCAAATCGCACAGTTGTTCTTCCAAGATATGACGATCAGGTATGGATTGTCACTGAAGTCTCGATCGTGGCATTGAAGCTACCCTGTGTACGTAACACGGAGAGGAAGGCCACACCTCGCAGGTTTTTTCAGTGCCAAACTTCGCGGACGTCTGGTCATTTGGATACCATGCGAGATAGAGGCTCTGTCCATTGCTGTTGCAATGAAGCATTTCAGTTCTTACATAATTCAGTCTAGACACAATGTATACATACTGACCGACAGCAAGCCATGTGTACAGGCCTTCTAGAAGCTTTGTCGGGGAGAATTGTCAGCCAGTCCACGCAGCAACATGTGACGATCCCGTATGCCAGATTATGTTCGTTTGCAAGACAACTGGAAAAGTGAACTGCGTGCATATTATCAATCCAAAACGAATGCCAGAATTTTATACCTACTCATGGTCACTTGGTACAGGGGACTATATCGTCCAAGAAACTAACCGACATCACGGACGTGAAGCGCTACATCAACATTGCAGCTGTTTCCAGGGACGGTCTGTTGGTGGTAAAGCGATATTCGTCACGATCTACCACCCGCGAATGCAAAATCGTACAAGTCCTACATGGATTGTTGATGACGTTGCATAAACAGCTTGATCATCCTACGTCACATCAACTCAAACTTGTCGTACGTCGCTTGTTCTATGCACACGACATGGACAAGGCCACTGAGGATGTGAGCTCGAAATGTGATCCTCCCGATGCAGTTGGAATGACATTCGCAGCAGACGTCATTAAGCAAGCACGACAGCTAATACTTGTCGTCAGGGAGCGTGCAACTTCGTACAAAACCACGTGTCTGGTTGTAGACAAACGCGCTACACCATTCGGAGTGCATTGACACTTCTGTGTTTAGAGCTGGTACCACTCGGTGGCTCACTCGCTGTCGTACGCACAGATCCTGCGCCTGGATTCGCAGCTCTGGTCGATGACAAACTCCTCCGATATCATAGAATAGCTGTCGAGATCGGCCGTGTGAAGAATATATAAGAACAAGAACCCTGTACTAGTAAAGGAAATTCGTGAGCTGGAAGATGAGTTGCTATGTAAAAACCCTTTGGGTGGTGCAGTGACTACGCTAACTCTCAATGTTGCAACTGCCCAACTGAATGCTCGAATTCGCAGCTGAGAGCAAGAGAGCCGCTGATGCATCGGGACCAGTTCAGCAATCAGCAGATACCAGTAGCAGATCGACCGATGATATTAAAGAAAGCCTTGACAACCATCCACACAGCTGCGAACGTTCGAAGGCTCCTCGGATTGATAACCTTCCGTAGACCCACATCGTGGTTGGCGACCTACGTGGTAGTAAACATTTATGGAGATCGCAACAAGTCACGAGCCCGTGATAGATATTTGGCGGTATCTGTAGACGGTGTGTGGTGTAACATCTGTACGTTTGTCGGATCACAGTTACGCAACATCGTGTTAAACGATCCGGGTGATACACCGTTCCCTATGACTGTACACATACGTACTACTGCCTGTTCATGTAGATCGTTCGACACAGTCTACCAGTGAGTGTCACGATACCATCGAACAAAACCACGATATGGAATTAACAGATCCACGTCATGTTCCCACTGAACTGTCAACTCCTGCTCACCACCTCGATGAGCGTCCAATCACTCCTGTGGAGGACACAACCCCAACGTCACACTGCCACCAAGACGCACACTATCCTAATGATCAGAACATTCCACGTCATTCACTTCGGCAGGTGAAGAAGCCCACATGGTAGGATGACAATGAGACTGTAATTCCCCAAAGAGGAAGAGGTCAGTGGTTGATGACGCTGAGACTACAATATAATCTTGTGCTTTTCCCTTGTGATTTTGGGGCAGAATAATCCCCATTTTTAGTTTGCTTTGGGCAGTCTACCCGATGACGGCTGGGTTTTATTATAATTGCTAGTTTCTTATTCTACTTGTGCTGAAGTCTGTCCACTTCACTATATTTTTTTAGATGCTTTGATTACATTATTCTGTTCTTCGTAAAAGCACGCTTGTTACTGGTATAAATAGAATGTTGGAAGTTAATATTCGTTTTAAAGACAGTGAAGGAGAAAAGATGTCACGCCAATGCGAGCCTCGCACCGGGGTCGGCTCGAATATCGCCACCTCGTGGTTATTTTGTGTTTTTGCATAGAGATTTATAAGTCATTCGTCATGCCACTCACTGTATTCTCGCTTGTTATTCAACAGAATAATTCCCCCTATATTGGCTCTCCTCTTTTATTGAAAAGGTTACCGAGTTAACTAGACAGAAATAAATATTTTACAGGTATCTGTGTGGCCAATGCCAGCCACTGCACACAGAAGAGGAATGTTTATGCTATCGGGAAATTTAGCCTGTCCAGGACCTTGGTGAAATAGAAGAGTCGTCAGCAGAAGTGCAGTGCATCTTCAACAGCAGTTCTTCTTGTAGTTTTGTATGTCAAAAATACTTAAGTATGATTGTAAGTTTTATTTTGAAAGACTGCCTCCAGATTGTGGTCACATATTCTGGATGATAAGATCAATACTGTAAAGGCAAGTTCTTATATAGCGCAGTATGCAGTCCTTAGAACCGTTCAAAGCGCTTTAGACTACTTCCCTGACAGACCTGTTCACTCAGACACCATCTCGGCTTCTCTGGGAAGCATCCAGCCATATGCTACAATTAATGCGCGAAGGCTGCTCGTACACATATCCACTACTGTCTATAGCCAGGTACTCATTTATTCAGCTGAGTGAACTGGAGCAATGTAGAGTGAAAAAACGTGCCCAAGGTTTTAACACCGCAGCCAGGATTCGAACCCGGGTTCTCGTAGTCGAGAGTCCGAAGCTCTACCCCTGAGCCACTGCGCTCTCAATATTGTGACAACAGGCATATCTCATCTAAACACAAAATTGACATAGTCAGTTACGAATCTCTCGAAAAACTAAACTTACCAACAATTTGGTCTAAGTCTAAGAGGGCTGCCAAAATCTGATGAGAGAGAAGCCAAAGATCTTGCCGACCAACTCTTCAAAGAGTGAAAGACATTGGTTGCCCACATGCCAAAATCAAAAACACAATTAGGCTAAGAAGGAAAGAAGAAAATGAAACTAGATCTAGACCACTCGGGGTCATAATAAAAAGGAAGCCAACGATGACATATCAGCAAAGGTTAGACAGGTCACAACAGGTACATACAATCCCAAGACAATTTTTCATCGTACCCGACCAAACAAAATTAGAATTGGGAAGCAGATATTTTCTTGCCCCAAAAAACCAAACGAAGAATCATAAGTTGCTCAACAAACCAACCAGTTTAAATGACGAACCACCATCAAGCCCAGAATAAAATGACCAAATCCAAGATGGCCACCAATCGAAGTGTGAAAATTTAGAAAAGGCTTTATCTTCATTAATAATTGACATAAAAAGATGAATGAAGTGTCTATTTCTATGTTTTCAGGTATGGGGATTCCAACGGAACCATCATTTGAATGGTAAAATGTAAATAATTAACATTTACAAGTAAAATGTAAAATATTGTCGTAAAAATGCAAAACGACAAGAAATTTGGGTGCAATAAATGGATTTCTGTTATTGCCAATCATGTTGGTACAATAGCTTGGAATCATATTTTTACATATTTATATTGTATATTTATTTTTACATATTTATATTGAATATAATTCAAAACGTTAGCATCGATATTCAATAATGATAATTGCTGTTATTTTATACAGCTTGACAAGATGAAACAAAAATAAATAAATAAAGCACCATTCAAAACAAAATGTTGAAAATAAGACTGGACTCATCACTTTGGCAAAAAAGCAACAATAAAAAATAAAACAAATATACAACTGAGTGACATAATTAATAATGCCATCACTCCTGTATTATTACAACATTATCCAATTGAAGCCTTCACACTTTACACAATGCCATACAATGACTGACAAACTGAATAAATAAAATGGACTAGAAACATTAACAAACAAATTTGGTAATTCCAAACGCATACAGTTGTGAACAAAAACAATAAATCTGATAGACACTGAACTGCTGCTCGACATCACATCTTAATAGTGATCACTGTGTTCAGAGTTGCCGAATACGCAACTGCTGCTAGACATCCCATCTTAAACAAAATGTTGAAAATACACAGACGACTCACTGCTAAAAGCCACCAATACAAATACAAAAAACCTAACATATATATAATATACAACTGAGTGACACAATTAATACTGCACCAAGTACCATCATTCGTGTATGATTACTATGCTATCTAATTGAAGCCTTCACAGTTGGCAAATGTGATACAATGGCAGATATATCGATATAAAATGGACTAGAAACATTAACAAAACAATTTGGTAATTCCAAACACATACAGTTCTGAACAAAACAATAACTCTGATAGACACTGAACAGCTGCTAGACAGTATACATCACATCTTAATAGTGATCACTGTGTTCACAGTTGTCACTGCAGTGGCACAGTGACGTGCACTTCATATTAGCTTTAACACATTTGCACTGCCCTCTGCATCCCTTCTTACAGCCGCATCTTAACAACTCTAAGCAGGACAGGACTGGGAGTAACGTCCACATCGGTTCCCATCCTCGCGTCGGATTCTTGCTCTATCCCCAGGACTCTGGAGAAGGAAGATCTGGATCTCGGACCTGGGCCTGACCCCATACATGGCCACCCTGGTATGTTGCTCGTCTTGCATGCTGCAGCAGTGCAGCTCTGGTTGGTGGAATGGCGTCGATAGATCTGGCTTATAGATCTGGCTTTCCATGTGCTTCCTGGCTGAGTCCACAGTAGTTTCGTCACTCCCCCGATCATACATAAGCACCACGTATGACTCGAGTACAGACATGCAGACATTGTCCAAACCTGTCGGTCGTATGACAAGTCTAGCGAAGACCTCCGTTGCAGCATTGAATGACCTCCACGTGTCGAAGGCTGTCTTTTTGCCTTTCCCAGCAAACGACGAGACTGTGTCACAACCGGTGAAGGCGTGGAACATGGGAAGAGTTTGTGCTTTCTCTGCACCCAAAGAGGTGGCAATTTCATGAGCTGGTATGTACCTCAGGTGTTTACCCGTGCCAAACGCTATCCACAGCTACGGGTTCTCCATTGATACAACAGTGGAGACAGCCAGGACGACAACGTCTGTATCCACTGTTCGCAGCATGATCCGCTGATGACCTTTTTCGGCCGCATCCTTGGTGTGCAGGAACATGCGCGTATCCGCCTAGCATGAGAGCATGGTGCCAAGGCCGATACATCTTGATGGACACGTGAGCACAGCACATGCTTCCCACAGGTTGAGAAGACTTCTTTCTCTGTAGACAGATTTTCCACGACTTCATGTGCTAGGAAGTTGAATAGTTCTGTCTTGTTCTCGTCCACTCGCAGGAACTCCTGCCAGTTTCCCGGGATGGAATTGGCTGCTGCAACACGTCGTCTGACGCCCTTTCCACGATTTTCTCTTGCTGTGGACTTCAGGCTATCTGGTATGTAGACATCCCAGATGATGTTCACTTTTGTGACTCTAGCCAACTGTGCTTTGGTGTATGGAAGGAACACTAACATGGTATAGTCTTGGAAGGTTTTCGCTTCAACTGGCTTCAGCATGTTGATGATAGCAGCTCCATCCAGTATGATGACGTCGACGACTGCAATCTGTGAGATCTGCCTTTGTACCGAACCGCAATTTTCCGAGCTGCGACAAGGATGGTGGGTATGCATGATTTTCATGCTTGAAGAAATTGTCCAAGTCTCCGTCTCGTGTCTGGCACGCGATGTACAGCCTGGAAAATAGTGCACAGTCGCTCTTGAGGGATGTTATCATCTGTGTAGCTTTGGATGGTGTCCTTTTGGATGGTCTGTTGAACAGTGGCATACTGTTCTTAGAGATGGTGTCTGATACGGGTGATGTACGCTCAACCAACCGATCCGTTACAAAGCTGTCATACTGATCATGCCCCTTCTTCTCTATCCCTCGCACAATATGGAAGGAACACTAATTACGGCTGGATCTGCTATGTCTCTGGTATCCAAAACCAGAAGATCTCCACTTTCCTCCATGAACGGATTCCCAAGGTCTTCGATCACTTCCACGAGAGCCTGAACTTCACTTGCAAAGGTTACTTGTACAGCCATTGTGTGTCCGTGGTGCCTGCCGTTGTCCCTGCCAGTGTGGTTATACAGGCATGCTGTTTCAAAGCCGTCAATGGTCCTCGCAATTTCTGGTCCAGCTACCATCCATCGCAGTAGAGCTCTAGGGTTTTGCGTCAAGCCGATTGCTCCACCATCACCTTTGATGACTGCGTTGGTTTGCTCATGCGCGTGGTCGATAGCTATGGCTGAGAAGGGACGGGTCGACTTGTGCACTACGAAGCTGCCTCCGTCAAACTCTTTCGCTACATCAGGGAGTCGTTCGTGCAGTGTTGTCATATCACGTATATGTACGGGAACCCAGCGAGAATAATGTGTGTGGTCCAGTGCAAAGAACCATGGAGCCAGTGCTCTCAATGCAGTGATGTAGAGTGGGAAGTTTCCTTCGCGAATTGATCGCACAAAGACCAGCATAAGGCATTCCAAGTGCATGACCATGTACCAGTAGTGGAACTGTGGAGAAGCCTCAACCTGCTTCACACACCAATCATCAAACGGTAGTGGTTCACTTGTGTCCAAGCAATATGCATCATATGCTGTACGAAGCATATTTGACAATGCACTGGAGGTGACTTGGTGTGCATGCCTGGTTCGTTTGACATGTGCGCCCTTGAGAAAGGAGTCAGCCGTTCCTGGAGTCGCAATACCTGCCTGAGTGAGAACATTTGTCCAGCCACTTCCGTCGAGCAAATCTCTCAAATATATTATGAGCATCACCATGTATCATGTGTATGTCTGGCCCATGTAGTTCATACGACAAAAAGTCAAATTGGTACTATGTGAAATGAATGAGGATAATAGTATACTGATGTGCCAAAACACCTGCAAAGTTATAATTGTAAAATTGAGGTGGGTCCAAATTCGGTAATCTTATACTTAACTGGCCTAAATTATTACGGCCTTTTAAAACCGTTTTTTTCACCTTATATCCATGTGTATGTATTCTCAATGTGATTCTGCATCACTTCCGGTACAAAAAGACAGATTAAAACAATTTAATTTGTGTTTTAGAGCAATTTAAACACGCCGGGTCCATGAAAATATCGCTATCTTTCTGCAGCAAATATGGCGCGAGCTGTAGGCGCCTCCCAGAGGCACGCGAACCGCGGAGGCGATTTCTTCGAAGTTTTTAAAATGTTCATTTATAACCTCGCATTGGCACCAGAATCGCGGAGGTGATTTCTTTCGATTGCGGGCATGTCCACGGCCCTAACACGGCATACTTTAGTATTTGTAATCATGACTTTAAGTTTTATTATTTTTTTAAAGTTTTTAAAATGTTCATTTCTTACCTCGCATTGGCACCAGAACAGCGGAGGCGATTTCTTTCGATTGTGGACATGTCCACGGCCCTAACGCGGCATATTTTATTATTTGTAATCATTATTTAATATAAAAAAACATTAAAGGTTTATTTATTTTTATAAACAAACTGTCACAAGGCCGATTCAAATCAATCTTGTCGAACAGGGACAGAAAAGGGGATGGAATGCTATGACGGCAAAGGTCAACGCTCTATCGACGACGTTGCGGAGTCTGGAGGACCTAAAGAAAAACTAGCAATGAGCTCATTTGTGTGTTTTCTTTTGATAAATATTTGAATAAAATTGATAATATTTGATAAATATTTGAATAACGTTGTTATTTACATAATTAAATTTTCAGGTTTTTGGTGAACCAGAGCTTATCGTTGCCGAACACTTTAACACGCTTTTGGGGAATACACAGATCCTGGCAGAAGCTTATGTATGATGTCACAGTATCTGCATATCTGCATGAATGTCGTTAGACGCGTTTCTAAGAGTCCCAGTCCGTACATGCTACACATCCTTGGATAAGCAGATTAAAAAAATATATAAATGTATTTACATGTTTTCTTCAATTAATGTGGTTGCATGTACTCTATGTTCATATTGTACGTAACACATTTATATAGTTAAAATGGATTAAGTGAGAAAAACATATCTGTAATAACAATGGAAATTTATGTTAAAAGAGACGTGTATATTAACTGAAATCGGTTATACGTAAAGATATTATGTTACTGTCTGGAAGAAATGATATTATGTTCGTGGGGACGATTTGTACCTTTTACCTTTCGAGGTAAAGGTTTAAAGCACTGATACAATCAATTATTCGGGGATTCGATCACAAACGAGGTAGCAACTCTTTATGTGTGATATGGTTGGCTCTGAAAAGAACCGTTTTTTTTCTTCTTTCTGCCTCCCTCAGCTCAACAGGGGTACTGTTGCCTGATGCACACCAGCAACGCCGCTAAGCGATGGTGGTGTCCTCTATGACGCTCCTGCCACACAAACTCGCGGAGGTATGTGTGGAAAAGTTGTCTGGTCGTTCCAAACTGGCGAAGCAACTTGCGTTTTGCCCACATCCACAGATTCTCCTCGTTTTGAGTGTGTATCTCCGGGTGTACAGGATTGACGAAGTTCTCCTGGTGTACCACTACGTCATGGAGATACACCCCCCCGTTCAGCTGCGAGAGGTTGTTATAAGCAGCCCAACCATCGGAAATGATGTGGGTGCCCGGGAGACACCATTGTTGGATCAGTGGCTGCAGTGTTTGTGCTGTTCTGTCGGGCACAACTTCTTCTTCTTCCGAGTACCGCCTAGCTTCAACATGCTGAAGATACAGGCGGGCGAACAGGAAAAATCAGAAATATATATATATATATATATATATATATATATATATATATATATATATATATTTTTTCGTTTTGGGTGCATTGCAGTGTATCAGAGCCGTAATTTGTGCATGTAAAAGTAATGCGTGCAAAAAAAAAACTAGTTATATCTAAAAGGTGGAATAATGGAAAGTCTGGATATTGCTCTTAAAAGAATCAAGGCTGTTTTTATTTACAATATGTTGGGGGAGGGAGTTCCAAAGTCGAATGGTATTTGGGAAAAAAGAATATAAGTGGTAGTTACATCTGGAGTGAGGGATAACGTAAGACAAGGAATGTTGCTTTCTAGTGACTGTGTTTGAAGGAATTAGATATTTATTTGCAGATATGCCCACTAGGTCATTTGATATTTTATATAACATGCATAGTTTTGCATCTTTTCTACGGTCTGCTAGGGATCTCCAGCCTAATGACTGGAGCATATTGGTGACACTTGACGTATTATGGTGGCGATGTAAAACATATCGAGCTGCTCGGCGTTGTATCATTTCAAGTTTATTTATTTGTGTAGCGGTGTAAGGGTCCCAGACAGTACAGCTATTTTCCAGGATAGGTCTAACAAAGGTGAAATAAGCAAGAGTTTTTATTTGGATTGATGATACGTTTAGATTTCTGCGGAGGAAGCCTAATGATCTATTTGCTTTTGAAGAGATGCTATTTATGTGGGCATTCCACCGAAGGTCAGATGTTATGGTTAGGCCAAGATATTTAGCTTGTGAAACAGTTTGAAGTGGTTTTCCGTGGAGAATGTACTGTGTTTTAGTGATAGTTTTATTTCTTGTAACAGGGATGACATGGCACTTTTCAAGGTTGAAACTCATTTTCCATTTTTGTGTCCATTTGTCGAGTGTGTTAAGGTCTTCCTGGAGTGCAGCTGTGTTTATCTTAGGCTTAAGAGCTATATACATTATGGTGTCATCAGCAAAGAGTCTAACTGTAGAAGTAATATTGTCTGGAATGTCGTTAATGTAAAAAAGGAATAGGCAGGGACCAAGTACAGAACCTTGAGGGACTCCTGATGTTACAAGGACTTCAGAAGAAGCCTCGCCCTCTATGAGTACTCTTTGTGATCGATCGGTTAAGAATGCTTTAACCCAGGAATTTGTTTTGCCTTGGATGCCATAGTGATGGAGTTTGTCAACTAGTTTGGTATGGCTGACCTTATCAAATGCTTTAGAAAAGTCCATCACTATGACATCCGTTTGTGCGCCAGATTGCATATTTGTGACTAGGTCGTTTGTGAACTGGATGCGTTGTGTCTCACATGACAACCTCCACCATGCAGCGCCCGCTGTCCATTTCTATGGCAGCAAAAACCCACAGGCCGTTGACTCGTCGCCCTCTGTTGAACTTCCGGCGAAAGAAATACGACTCGTCGATTTCGACAACAATGGGCTGGCCATTGTTGTCGAAACCGCCCAGCTGTCGCGGGTTTAGTCGCACATCTTGCGCACAGATGTCCCTCACAAAGTTACCCCAGTCCACGGCAGTTCTTGGCGATAGCGTCAGTTGCCAGGTAACATGGTGTAGCGGAATCTCAGTGGCCTATGAGAACAGAAACCAAACCAGTTTCCCTAGAGGAACCTTGGTCCGTGTATATACCGTTTTTTCGTTTTCAAATTTGCAAACGAAAAACGGATAACGAATTCCTTTTTCGTTTTTCGTTTTCAAATTTGCGAACGAAAAACGAAAAACAAATTCCTTTTTCGTTTTTCGTTTTCAAAAGTGAAGAAAAACGAAAAACGAAAAACGAAAAACGAATTCGTTTTTCGTTTTTCGTTTTTGCATTTAGGATGCTTCGGTCGCACTGCCACTTCGGGTGGCCGGTAATAATTGGTAGTTTCGGCGGGATACTTCAGTCGCTGGCAGCGTTTTGAAAACAAACTCGCAGAAATTGCATCGGCGAAGCGGTATATCTAAGTACCTACAGGTAAGTATTGGTCGTTTCGGCGCTGTTCTTTATGTTTCGACAATTTAATAAACTTTACTCAACCTTATATATAATAGATTGAAAGATGGATAAATCGAGAGTAGATGTATTTATTTTGTAACTGCAACCATGCAATAGTTAGTTTAAATTTAGTTTGTAAAATATTTGACTTGCCCCCATTATGATTAATAAATAGTCACTATATTAGGGGCCACTTTGGGTTTTTAAATTAGCAATTTTTTATGTAATTATTGAATTCCATTGACGGACCATTATGGATAGCTCAATTGTATTTAGGAGCATGTATATTCCTGAGTATTGTTTATTAACATTTGCTACTTTACGCATATTGTAAGTAGAGGATATATGGTAAAGATATAATACGTTTATGGCTTAATGTGTTGCTAGAGTTAGTGTTAATTTATTATAATTTTGCATATGTAGTAATTTATAAAAGTAGAAGTATGTTTGCATCCGTGTGTAATATGCTGTTTTACATAATATATCAGTCTTTTTAAAATTGTGATTAGTTATATTTTGATTAAACAAACATAGGTATTGTTTATTGTGTGAGGTATACTGTTTTAATACTCTTTTGTTTACAAATGTATATTATGTTCTGCTGTGTGCTAGTGTGAAATTATTATGCGTATTTCTGGTTTGTGTTATCTGCCCATTTTGAAAGTATGCGGGTAATGTTTTATGTTTATATTTATAATAAAATTATAATATAATTACAATAAGTTGGTATTCCACTTTGCTTAAGCATTAATTCTATGTGGGAGCTATATTTATTTGAAAATATTATTCTTACAAGTTGTTTTGCAATTTGTTTATTCAATTGCATTTGTGTCCCTAGATCAGTAGATGGTAATTAGTGTGAGGCAATATTATAGAATTATAGAGTGACATTTTTATTCTAGTTTGAATAATATACTTTAACCTAGTTATAGGTCCAATTGTTAGAGAACATCTGTTTGCTATTTCATCAATATTATGTTTAATCCAGTTTAAATGCGAGAGTAATGTATAGCCCAGAATGTTAATGAATGGTTTGGCGCCGTCTTATCTGGCAGAACTTGTTATACCACGAAAGCGTGACAGACGCCTACGCCAGAACTATGCGCCAACACTGCACCAAGGTATGACAAAGAAGTGTGTTGGTGATTCGGCATTTGGCGCAGCAGCACCGCGACTGTGGAATAAACTACCTCTGAACATTCGTGCATCCGGAACATTACCAATGTTTAGAAAGTATTTAAAGACATATCTTTTTATTACAAATTTCAATTAATTTAAATTGTTTTGAAATGACGGACATTGCAATATAATTTCCTTTTAGGAAAATGGGAAGACCCAAGCGAAAGGTTGGTTCAGAAGATCATGATGCACAAAATATGAGAACAAAGCAGAACTATTCGGCACATTATCAACCAGCGTGGACGACTGATCCGGAGTTCACAACGTAAGCTTATTAAAGCTTACTTATTTTTAATACAAAAACAGCTAAGCTAGAATATTTAAATTAAGCAAGGCGACACTAAACTCTTGGGGACTTTGTTATTGTTCCTTTCAAAATATGTTTTATTAAGGCAACTAAACTTGCTCATTTATTAGGCCCAAAAAAAACAGGCAAAAAAGAGTAGCAAATATTCACAATTTTAAGTTTAAAGTGCCCACCATTTAATGTCCTCTTCTCCAAACGTTTCTTGCTCAAAGAGGGGCCACCCCCTCTTTGAACCATCCCAAATCAGAACCTTTTGATCCATCCCCCGGCTCGGTCGCTAGGCTCCCTCGGGGTACCTCCCGGAAATGAAACTCTCCAAGATTGGCAACACTGCAGTTGTAATACACAACATTACATGTTGTGAAGTTACTGGTTGAACGCCAACGCCAAATCATCTCTGCTAAGGTAGGGATATTTAATTATTGTTTCATCAGAGTAAGTGATTACATGTTGGTATTTGTCATGGTCTTTGTCAATAGGTTTGGCAGATGTAACTTAACTTGAGGAATGTAGTGGTCGGCTATAGTCTGATGTGATGTAGGGGCCCTGGGTTCTGGATCTTTAATAATGCGTCGTTTCTCTCTTGACGCCCTCTGTGAATGGCTTTGCAGAACTGCCAGCTACATTGAACTTGGTTGTCGTGTCGGTATTTATTTCTGTTTGACCCATAATAGATTACGTTTTACAAATGTCAATCGCCAGTGGCCATAAGCGGCGTTCTAAAACAGGCTGCATAGCAATAATGATTTATTGCGACATATGTCTGAGTCGGTATAGGCTATTGTCGTGTGCTGCTTTCACATTCATTAAACAAAACACCTGCCAATTCGCCCTAAGATCGACTAGTCCCACCTGAATGTCAAACTCCCTGAGGCTGACGTAGTCATCCGGTTTTCAGACGGCGAGTCCTGCACCCACGTAACCCCGTTCCAATAACCCTTTCACAAACGACTGACCGTGAGACTGGCCAAAACACCCCCGGCCGTACATCCGAGTAACGCAGCACGACACAACAATTAAATATACCGTAAATACCATA
Source organism: Oasisia sp. SBJ-2009 (assembly GCA_964017155.1). NCBI lineage: Eukaryota > Metazoa > Annelida > Polychaeta > Sabellida > Siboglinidae > Oasisia > Oasisia sp. SBJ-2009. The sequence goes on from OZ024862.1 coordinate 22,510,687, forward strand.
ACTATATCCATTATGAATAATCACCTCTCATTGTGCCATATCCCACCCACTGCGACGCTGACCCAGACGCCGACCACGTGCGTACGATGGGAAGGGGGACATTTGCCCCCACCCGGATAAGGACCAGAACTATTCAAATGTTAAGCTATTCTTATATTAACGTAATATATTTATGTATAGCGTTTTACATTTTGTAATATATCATCAACCGTCTATGTGAAATATAAAATAATGCTCTGCCACAGTCGGACATAAACATGTCGTTGGCATTTCTGTAGCTGAGGTACGGAAATCTGTACTGGCAAATGCCCTGGAACAGATGCTAACCTAATATAGGCTTATATATCTAGTGGCACATACCTTTTTGAAAAATTCAGTCTTTTCCGAGCCACGTGGTCTTCAGAAGTGGCGCTGAATTACGTCCTGAACGCAATCTCGCAAATCATGGATCGTTGCGCTGGCTGCGTAGGAGTGACATATATACCGTTATAGCAATTGACTCCGCTAGTCGCTACTGCGTCAACCGGGGGGAGAACGAAAACGTGCACCCCAAATTGAAGACGGATACACGACTGGTGGGAATCCTAATATAATTATTCATTCACGTCCTAATCATTGCATGTAAGACGAGCAGTGCGTGGCTGAAATCCCCTAAAATTACGTCACATAACCGGGAGCTAACCACACTAGTCGTGGGCGATTTAATTGGCATATGTTAAAAGTAAAAGAGTTGTTCACAGGGACGTGCCAGGGTGGAGAAGAGCCATTAATAACGTAACTAGCCCCAGCGACACCTGGAGTGTGAGGATGTCTAAATTGCTTGATCTTCCATTAGGAATACTGTTGTCTTCTTCCAGAGACCCATTGCGGCTTCAGAGCAACCAGAGTCGCAAGTGACATGATATTTGCAGCTAGCTAACCCCAGAAAATCCCAGGAGCAGAACCGCGGTTTCGACACCAACTAGAGAGAACTGACCAGCCTTCGACAGGGCGACCCGCGATACCATCTTGAAAATAACGACAATGGTCTTGACAAGTTCACCGGCTCTGTCACACAGTTTCACGAGGGCATGCGAGCTCAGGTTTTGGGCGAAAGCGATGCTACCGCTGCATTCCTAGATAGTAGCGGTGTTATGTTGGGACTGACTGTTTAGCTTGATGTTATGTTAACGGTCATGTTGTCCGACGCCTTTCGAGGTGATGATGATGATGATGATGATGATGATGATGATGATGATGATGATGATGATGATGATGATGATGATGATGATGATGATGATGATGATGATGATGATGATGATGATGATGATGATGATGATGATGATGATGATGATGATGATGATGATGATGATGATGATGATGATGATGATGATGATGATGATGATGATGATGATGATGATGATGATGATGGTATCTACATTAATTAATTGGACTACAATTAATTGGATGACTTGAGAATCTGGTGGCCAAAAGGAATTTGACGTCTTCTAGGCTTGTGGCCTTGCGTGTCAGCTTGGCGGATAAACTAATAAACCTACAATACCAAAGCAGCCTTTTGGTCACACTGTGCTTTGTGACATTTTCTACTTTTACCACGGGGCGATCGATATCTCTTTCTAAAAAAATCCTCAGTATTGTGATTGTGTGGGGCATTTATTTTGCCAGACACCATTCATAAGCACAGAGAAATGGAACGTGCCGATAACGAGCCTGTATTGATGGCGTGTGACGGTCTACTGGCGCTTGTTGTGAGCCCGGCAGGTTGTTATGTTTTGCGGTTTGTTATCAATGCATGCATCTCCCAGAGCGACACGATCCGCAGCTTATGTTGCCCGATCACGCCAACAGTAACCCCCTCGTACTGTATAATCGGCTAACTGTGTGCTTACATCTCTCTCATCGTAAGTGGGCTAACTGTCTGCTTACATATCTCTCATCGTACTGTAGAAGTGGGCTAACTGTGTGCTTACATATCTCTCATCGTACTGTAGAAGTGGGCTACCTACGTGCTTACATCTATCTCATCATGTATGCGTCGCTTCTTCCAGATTTGTCTGTTGTCATCGAGGACGAATTTGAGCTGGGTCGCGTGAAATGGAACAACACTGAAATGTCGAAACGGCCGATCACCGATGTCACGGAGCTAGACGATGTTGGCATTTCCTTCGCAAACGTCAACCCTTGCTCCAGATCCTGGCCACGTTGCCGCTCTCAACTGCACAAGCGGAACGCACGTTATCGACAGTTGACCGCAATGAAAGAACTGCGACTTGTAGCACTGTTGCTTCTCCATATAGATCCACATAGGAATACCTGCCCAACCGTCGACCAGATCGTCGAGAAGTTTACTGCCACTAGCGCACGTCGACTGGCTGTACATATCTAGGCACGCTTCCGGCTGCATTCACAAATCGGAGTTGTTTATGCTAGTGAAATTCAAAAAATATCATGTCTTGCCCCCCCCCCCCCCCCATTCCTGGATTCGCTCATGACATAAGATGAACAGCACTGTTCATATTTCTAAATGGCGACCGATTGTGTGTGTTACATTTGTGCTCGTCTGTGATACACTGTAACAGCTAACACAATTCCTGCACTACAGGCCTTTTATTAGAGATTAGTATTCATATATACCAGTACCCAGCCACCGGGCCAATGAACGCTGCAAACCCATATTGTACGATGAATTGCTAGCCCAATGTAAACAAGAAGATATGCCCACCATGATTCCAAGAAATGCTACAAATGGGTTGGACATGGACATGGATGCAGAACCCATCACAAATGCAGCTGTCTGTTGGATACCAGAAGGGAACTAACCCCGATTATCCACGCTCCGTCAGGTAGCAGCACTTGTTAGCCAATCACATCCTCCTGATCGATTACTGCCCTGTCGATGTGGCCACCAGGGCGGCCTTATCCCAGAATACAGTAAAGACGCTGATTGGTTCTCCAGTCAACAATAAAGTCAAACTAAATTAGGGATATATTTTATAAGATAATAACATACTATTAAAAGTATTCAACATTAAAATTATATTAACAAAAAATAAACAAAAATACAAATATGCTGTTGTTTATGAAGCAGTAATTGTGGCAGGATTACCCAGGCTCCGTGAGGTGGCAGCACTGTCTGCCCCTAACAAGGATAACATACAAAAGCCGGCTAAGTGACTGTTTTCTCGGTGGAGTTACGCTGTCGCGCTTATATTTTGCCGGGCGTTATAAACTATCGGGAATGGCGTTTCTGCGCGTTCGCAATAAATGTAAAATCGTCAGTGTGCAGCGAAACGCAAAGCATTTAGGGCATAATTCCCATGGGCTGT
>OZ024862.1:22521512-22534012 GCA_964017155.1 Oasisia sp. SBJ-2009
ATACACATTTAACATCACAGTGATAACAACGCAACTTCTATTCTGCCTAAATCTTTGGAAAACCAGCTAAAAGGCACTTGAAGGCAACACAATTGGTAAATTACAAAATCGATAAGCAAATGTCAACAGGTAGATGGACAGTGATATATATATATATATATATATATATATATATATATATATATATATATATATATATATATATATAAAACAGTGTCCGACTATTGTTAAACTAAGTGGGATAACGTGTGTTCATACTGTATACCACAAATACAAACCATGTTGGTAAACTGTAGCAATTATATCGCATATTAGCCAATTTTTTGTTGGGCTTATTTAATTTACAAAAGGCTGTTTAAACTACGATCAACTCCATTTTCTACTTCTTTGGCCGACCGTCGATACAACAGATCATCACCATGGCAACCATTCCCATTACCAACAGCGTCTTCATCTTGCCTGGAGAACAGAACAATATTGTGAATACTGGCATTCTCGCGTGACGCAAAAAATAGAAGATTTAAATGATTATTAGCATCATTTATATATCTTATGCACACACTATTGTTCATATTTCAATATTAAGAGTAACACAACAACAGGTGTCCTGCTATTGCACCAGACACCGGTCGGTACTTAAAACTGAACTTGGGTTTGTGTTGCCAATCACAGCGGTCGTTACGTTAGACTAAGTCTGTAGGCAAGTTAATAAACTGTTTGAACTTTGTTGGTTGTTCTATATGTTTAATCAGTATATTATTAGTTTTGTTACAAGATGTAAAGACTAGCACTTGTTGGTTGCGCGTTTTGTCTACGAAAATTACGACTTGTGCAACTCAAGACAGTAGAACAATGGTTGGGTTTCATAAAACGAAAATGTTTAATGAGGCGAACGATTTTTTTTTAGATTTGTTCACAACATTATCAGTTCACGACATCGGTACCCTTATAAAGTGTCGCGTGCTTAAACAATGAAATGACCTTAACCTTTGACATTTGAAAGCACCTGGTGGGTAGTCTAGCGTAGGGTATGTCCTGAGAGCGGGCGTGCATGCGTTACACACGGCCGTCTCCAGCCGTAGCCTCCGGGGAGTGTGAACGGTTGACCCAAATAAACAACGTGTAACCATGATGTTGGACAAATGTCACGGTTGATTGAAGTAAGGTAATTGCAATATTTATAGGAGAGTTAATAATAATAATAATTAGGTAATAGGTTTACGTCTCATTAGCTACGTCGAATGCAAGTCACTCTTTAAACCAACTTAAACAACTGCCTCCAAGACATGTTCTTTAACATGACTGACCGCAAATTAAAGTTAAACGCAAGCAAACTGAATTCCTTATACTTGGTATTCCGATCCATGATGAAAACTAGATGATCATAACTTTAACTTTAGACAACATATCTCTGCAACGTGGCATTGCTCTTTTTTATCATATCCGAGATCTTCGTCGCTTAGCCCGCATTCGTAAGTATATGTCTCTTTCCGTCCCTAAAACTTTCGTTACAGTTCTTGTTAGTAGTAGGCTTGATTACTGTAATTCCCTCCGTCATAATGCTGTAAAGACAATGCAAACCCCATCCACAATTATATGGCAACGGTAGTTTCCCAGTCTCCTCATTTCTCTCGCTCAGTGCTACTCCTAATATCACGGTATTGGCTCTGCGTGCGAATCCGCAACGAGATTTGCTCAATCCCATACCAACGTGTAGCCGCGCTGTAGGACAAATGTCTCGGTTGATCAATCACGCATTGAGAATTGCGCTATTTTTAGGATAGTTAATAATAATAATAATAACTTCTGTTGCGCCTAAATCCTTAGAAACCAAGATCAGAGCACATCAATACAAAAGAGTTAATCGATTTCAGGGTTAATATCCTTAAAGGCAATATTCTGAAAACAACAATGGCATTAGTCTAGTCCACTAGACTAGCGCAATTGCGATATTTTGGCCACAGTCCCAATAACGAGAATCTTTGTTTTTATCAACACTCAGCTGTAATCTACTCTCAGTAATCCAGTAAAATATAATCGAGACAATTTTCTAAGTTGTTGTAAGGAAAAAAGTACATTCGAATATATAAATTTGAGTATCATCTGCATAACGATGGTGACTCAAATGATGACTATTAATAACTGAATTAAATGATGCCGTGCGCATTGTAAAAAGTACGGTCGCAAAACCAAACCCTAAGAAACATCACATGAAATATTAAGTGGTGATAAAAACAATCATCCAGTCTTAACACACACACGCACACGCACACGCACACGCACACGCACACGCACACGCACACGCACACGCACACGCACACGCACACGCACACGCACACGCACACGCACACGCACACGCACACGCACACGCACACGCACACGCACACGCACACGCACACGCACACGCACACGCACACGCACACGCACACGCACACGCACACGCACACGCACACGCACACGCACACGCACACGCACACGCACACGCACACGCACACGCACACGCACACGCACACGCACACGCACACGCACACGCACACGCACACGCACACGCACACGCACACGCACACGCACACGCACACGCACACGCACACGCACACGCACACGCACACGCACACGCACACGCACACGCACACGCACACGCACACGCACACGCACACGCACACGCACACGCACACGCACACGCACACGCACACGCACACGCACACGCACACGCACACGCACACGCACACGCACACGCACACGCACACGCACACGCACACGCACACGCACACGCACACGCACACGCACACGCACACGCACACGCACACGCACACGCACACGCACACGCACACGCACACGCACACGCACACGCACACGCACACGCACACGCACACGCACACGCACACGCACACGCACACGCACACGCACACGCACACGCACACGCACACGCACACGCACACGCACACGCACACGCACACGCACACGCACACGCACACGCACACGCACACGCACACGCACACGCACACGCACACGCACACGCACACGCACACGCACACGCACACGCACACGCACACGCACACGCACACGCACACGCACACGCACACGCACACGCACACGCACACGCACACGCACACGCACACGCACACGCACACGCACACGCACACGCACACGCACACGCACACGCACACGCACACGCACACGCACACGCACACGCACACGCACACGCACACGCACACGCACACGCACACGCACACGCACACGCACACGCACACGCACACGCACACGCACACGCACACGCACACGCACACGCACACGCACACGCACACGCACACGCACACGCACACGCACACGCACACGCACACGCACACGCACACGCACACGCACACGCACACGCACACGCACACGCACACGCACACGCACACGCACACGCACACGCACACGCACACGCACACGCACACGCACACGCACACGCACACGCACACGCACACGCACACGCACACGCACACGCACACGCACACGCACACGCACACGCACACGCACACGCACACGCACACGCACACGCACACGCGGGCGCGCTCAAAAACAACTAACACTGACTCGTTCAAAATGTGTATGATAAACCTACCTTAATGTCAGTTGTGACGACGCAAGACCTAACCAACGACACGTTTCTTGTGAGAGACCAGGACGCGATTCAAAAAAATCGTCACGCGTCAGCCTGGTCACGAAGGCTTGTATATGAACTGGTGTGGCGACAGAGATTATATAGCCGACTGTATGCAGCCACTGTGACATCATTTATATTTAACTGCACATTGCATCCAACGTGATGTTATCTTAAACCAGCTTTTCAGGTATCAGCTAATTTACTTGCAGTTGTTTTATTTGAATTTCTATACAGTGCAATTGCATTGTATTTTTTTACTGAAAAAGCTCTGCAATGGTGCTGTAATTTTTATTATTATATTATTGCTGTTATTATAATTTATCATAATTATAATGATAGGCTATAATTACAGTACGAAAACGTATGGTAACTGACCAATGGAGCTTAAAGACATTGTGTGGGATTGCGATGAAATCAGGATCATGGCTAATTGTCAACGTGAACTAGACCTCAACAAGAACTAAACGCTGTGCCACTTTGTTTAGTTCGCCAACAATGGCAAATGTATTTTAGGTAGTTTATTGAATTAATTGAAAAGCTGACCTCTGTCAGTGAGTGCTAAAGCGCCAGAACTGGAGAAAGTATTGTATGAAGCAGAAAATCAAGCAAAGCCACAAATATAGTCCTCAGTCTAACTATAACTATGTTAGCTTAATAATTTATGTAATTCATTTTACATTTTGTAAGCTGGCAAGTGTCAACATTTTGAAATCAGAAATGCAGGCGCTTTCGTTTAACTCGGCGTCGAGCTCCATTTGCTGTACTGCTTTTCATAATCGTCACACGCCTGGCAGGCGCATAGTCGGCTGCGTAGCTACGCTGAGAAGACAATTTGGTGACTTTGCCGTCTTTTGAATATTATCCGTGTGGAGCTAAACAATGCTGCCACCTCACGGATACTGGTTAATCCTCCCGTAATTCCTATTTCATAAACAACTGCAAATTTTTATTTTTATTAATGTTTGTGTTAGTATAAGTTTAATGTTCAATAGATTTTATAATACAGCATTATCTGATAAAAAGTATCATTATTGAATGTGTTAAATATTTCAAATTCGAGAGCCTGAGAGCTAATCAGATTCTCGACCCTAATCTGGGGTAAGGCCGCCCTGGCTGTCACAACGGCAGCCCATTAATTTCCCATGCAGAGTTGAATGGCTGAAAGGTGCTGCCACATCACGGAGCCTGAGTATTCGAGGCTACCACGTGCCTCATTCCCACCCGTTGAGCCACCTGCCGCAGGCTTCAGAACCTAGTGACAATTGAGGTGACATTTGTAGCTTATTAACTCCAGAAAATCCCAGGAGCAGAACCGCAGTCTCTACACCAACTAGATAGAACTGGCAAATCTTCAACAGGTTGAGCCGCGATAACCTCTTGAAAATAAAGACAATGGTCTTGACATGTTCATCGGCTCTGTCACACAATTTCATGACAGCATACGAGCTCAGGTTTTGGGCGATAACGATGTCTGCGCTGCTTTTCTAGATAGTAGCGGTGTTGTGTTTAGTAAGTTGGAACTTACCCTGTTTAGCAAAATGTTCACAGCCATGCTATCCGACGCCTTCCGAGGTCATGATGACGATGGTATCTACATTAATATGCCATGCCAAGTGCTGACAGCTTGTAGAGAAATATCTATGTTAGACCAAGTCATAAAGAAAGCTGAGAGCCTTGCAAAATATTGTCTGAATGAAGAATGAATGTGTTAATGGGAAATATATCAATCAGATTTTTACAAGTTCCTTTTTCAAAGATACCTTTGTTGTCAGAAGTACATTACAGAAGTACAAGTTACTGCTATTCAAAAATAATTATTAGTGGTTTCATTCCAGAACACATTTTTAAAACAGAGTGATTTCTTCTAATTCTGTGTGCACACAATATCGTTTTCATGATAGATCTGCACAGTTCATACTGTAGCAAATCAATGTTTCCTAAAATAATAACTAGGGAGTATGTTTTTTGTTTGTCTTATTCATTACTGTCGACCTGTTGTGTGAAGCTACACAAATAAAAATACTGTCACTTTGTAATTAGAATTATTCACGGCTGCAATATGTGTCCAGAGAACAATAAAAATGTATTTCCTTTTACCTGCTCTTTTTGTGTGAAAATATTTATTGTCATGCCGATGACATGTTATGTCACCATATATACATCACTTTTTTACTTGCAACACACAACCAATGAACGGCATTGTTTTGTTAGGTTTTGAATTTTAGTGACACTATCTTCAGGGGGTTGCTACCGAGTGTAACAGGCCTTTGATGTTATGTACATATCTGCCAGCAGTATTTCTTTTCAGGTGAAGCTGGAAATCCAGGTTTCTTTGGGGGCAGAGTTGGTTTTTCTGGTACCTAACACAAGTATAAAACTGTACAGTATAGTGTAATAAGAACACCTCAGCACACATCTACTGGACAACATGTTAGTTTTACAAGTAATGTGTTGTTAGTTTTCCAAATGACATAACATTGATTGCTGAATGGCGAAATAGAATTGAATGGACATGTTAATTATAATCCTGTTACCTTTTACAATTACATACATTTACCCATAAATTATGCCTATAATGGTTAACGTGATGTGTGAAAATAATATGTTAACTGACATGTTCACCTATAACAGTGTCTTATTACACGCCCAAATTGGTAGAGTGTTGAATTAGCACTACCATGGCGACCAAAAGGCAATTTTAGTGGATCCTAGCAGAAATCCTGGCTAAGTGCATATGGTATGGCACACCACTTTGCAGCAGATGGGTTGTGGTTTCGACAAAAGCGTGGCCTCATAAAAGTACACACAATTTACTGGTTCATGCATTAACACACTTTGATACATTGATGAAATAGGCATAAGGATGGAAATATCTTGAATCTCTGTTTATATCTATGATGCACTTTCTGACCCGACCGTAAAGCCAAGGCCAAAATCGCTCCACACAATGCAAATCGGATGCATGGATATTAAGTTCACAGGTGTCTTTTTACGAGGTTTGTTTTTTGTCTGTAGCACTTTATCAAAAGCAACTTTCAAACTATTTATTTCCACGCATTTGACGGAATATATATTTGTTGTGGATGAATCGGTAAGGAACTATGTTCAAAATGACCCGTGGAGAGTAGTAAATAATTATATTGATGCTTGTCATGGTTGAAGGAATGAAGCTGTTATCAGAATGCCCAAATTAAACAATAAATGTGTTCTTTCATTCATCGGCCTCCTTGTCATTCTAATTCTTTGGAATGCCACATAACCGATCCATGTACTTTTAGATTACTGTTGAGGCATCCCACTACACAACGACGTTTTCCTCACATTATTAAACTCATTTGAAACAAACAACGTTTACGCCATGATTACGCGGCCCTACGAATTTTCTATGCCGTTGAGAGCCCGGCAGTGCGAGGGACTCTATTGATATCTAGGTTATAATAAAAAAGGGCTAAGAGGCCCTGTAGTCCTAATGATTATAGTGAGTTTGTGATTATGAATGGAATATATGTTGGTGAATCATAGTCACTGCCTAGTCTTTTCACCATAATCACCTATTTGTCATTTTCTGATCGACCGATCGATCGATTAATCAGCCAGCCAGCGAACCAATCAATCAACCAACCAACCGATCAATCAATGCGTAGAAGGAATGATAATCGAATATTCGGTTCTCAGATACCAGTTCCAAATTTACTGAGTGTGTATGAAATCCAACCGTCAAGACACTAATCAGTTAATTGTGCCTTTTTGCTATCCAATTAATAGTTACATTGAGAAAAGAGTCTGGATTGCATCAGAATATTCACAATTTCCGCTATTCAATATGCAGTGATATCGGCGATCTGTCATTTCGACAGGTTTGTGTCAACTTTGACAGAGATACACATGGACATGTGTGTTGAAAGTAGTTGCTTTGTACACACCACCAGAGTGTTATGACCGTTGCTTCCTCGGTTTACCGAAAAGCACATCAGTTCCTTCAGCCAGATTTCTTCACCGGAATGTTGATGCGATGGGCACTGCGCATTCAATTGAATGAACGGTATTATATGGACGAGACATACTGAACACTGTCTCATTAGTTCCAGTGAGGAAGTTCCATGCACTTATTACTCCTCAGTTGTATCATGTGTTTATGGCTGCACGTAGGTGTTTGTCGGGATCACGTTTTCGAATACGGCTACATGGGACCATGTCATCAGTTTGATTCAACTATTTCGATTCATTTCTTTCTGCATGCATGTTGTAATGTGAGGAGGAGGATTGTTTTGCTAGTTGACTAAACGCTATGAACATAGTGTAAGTAAGTTCATAGACGGGGAAATGTTCTTTACCACAGAACACTCAAATATGTTCCGATACAACCACATTATTATATTTAAACACAAAACAATGTTGCTATTGTTTGCCAGTTCACGTACCAGTAATACACATGAGGCTAGTTGCTATCTTTATTCGCTAAACGATGCACATGTGTGTGTGTATATATATATATATATATTATATATATATATATATATATATATATATATATATATATATTAATACTATACATATATATATATATATATATATATATATATATATATATATATATATATATATATATATATGTAAGTATATATACTTATATTACAGTTAAATTATATAGTTAACTAAATATGTATAATGAACTATAATGTCCCTTATTCTATAGTACATTGTACTGCAAAATCGTTGTCATAAGTAGATATAATATGATAACATTATTTACAGTATTTCTAACAAATCTACACGATGACCTAGTTAATACTAATTTATATATTTCTATCCAGCAGCAAACTAAGGACATACTAAATAATCAAGCGACATTTCTCCGTCGAAAGTTACGTCTTATGCAATACGACGTAGCCTCATACACCTCAATGTATATTATATATATATATATATATATATATATATATATATATATATATATATATATATATATATCCATTAATTATTTCTGGAGTGTCATAAGTGTCAGCTTTGTCACCTTAGGTGACGTCAGATGTTTTAAACTTGACGTAACCTCTGATTGTCAACGTTGTGGTAAGTGTCACAGGTCGATCACGTGTTTTGAAAGTTTAAGTTGTAGGTTACATGTGTTGATATCACCATGGAGATTCTGCGTGTTGTTGTCTCGGTCTGATCTTGGGCATCCGTGATGTCAGATGTTGTCATCGGTCAAAGACATCGATGACGTAAGAATATTGACGAGGTTGCCGACTCTGCCAGAAGTTACATCCCGGCATACTTTGGTGAGTTTGATGGCTAACACTTGTGACGTCGATGACGTCATATCACCTTACCCTCCGTCAAATGTGTCACGTCAACGTAATATATTGTTATACCATGAACTCTGTCGCAGCAATGGCACCAGACAGCCTTCCACGTATTGTTTTGCTGTCGACACACAACTACAAAATATGTTTTCATGTAACTGGCTTCATCGTGTCATCACGTATAGCCGATACACTTTGATGACAAGAATTCACGGTCCCGTGACTGTGTTCAATTGATGAAACGACGACACGACGTCACGGTCACGTGACAGCATGGCTGATGACACGACGTCATGACCCCGTGACGATGCCCACTCGATGGCAAGATGTCACGGTCCCGTGACAGCTTAGTTGATGACTGGTTTCTGTGGACTTCTGCACTTAGGTGACGACACGACATCATGGTCCCGTAACAACTTGGTTGAGGACATACGTTCATGGCGCCATGACTGTGGTCAGTTCGGTTGAGGTTTGCTTTGAGAAGAACAATACGACAAGTTGTAGGTGTACGTAAAAACGAAAAGAACTAACGCAATGTGATATACGTAGGACTATATTTCACTATGCATGTTACAAGTAATATAATTACTAAAATTCTTCATTTCGGTTTCCATATTGTATACGTTATACACCGCATTCTACATCCAAGCTAACGTTCTACATTCACAATATTATACACGAATATATACATATACATAAACATTCCGCTTCGAAATTAAATATGGTGAATATGTTGTGAATATAATGCCCTAGTTAACACATATTAAACAATAATATGTTTCACACAATGATAAGTTTAATGCCCGATCTGTGAAAGGTCTGGATGATATCTTGAAACTGCTAGTAGCTGTCACTGACATCTTCACGCAACTTGTTTTACAGACTTAGTGGCTTGTCGTCCATTCCACGAAAGGTGTAAATTGTATTTTGAAAATAGCTCTAATTTATATATCATCAGGCAACATTCTACTGGTTCATCGCCCATATTAAAGCAAGCAAACTTACAAACTATTAGACAAAATCACGGCTGACGGCTGATTAACACAGCAGCGCACATGAAACATACAACTTAAACAAGACACCGCCGTTTTGAACTTTGAACACGCGAATTACCACTATGACGCGCTAAACGGCTGTACCGAAGTAAAATGAGCCTCCGTTCGGGACGTACTTTGATGTCTCGCTGCGGTGTCTTTTGTTGTTGATCGACATCACCGAGATGATCTTCGGGTTGTAGCACTTCGGGTCGGAGATCATCCGCAGCAGCTTGTTGCGTCGGCGATGCGGACTGACGATGGGCGTCTCCCCATCGTCGTCTCCCGTCAGCACGGGGATGGACGGGATCGACGGGATGTTGTTGTCGTACAGGAACACGTCGTCGTCTTCCCCGAATGTGTCCTCGCTGCTCCCCAGGCTGTTCCATACGCCCGTCGCCGTCTCGCCGTTCTCGTCCTCGCATTCCAGCTTCTCCAGCTCTTCCTCGATGCTCTTGTCCGTGCTGAGATCGCAAGCGGCGAGGACGTCGGCAGCCGTCTTGCAGATCGCCGTCCACGCGTACGTGATGTCCGCCTCGGACGCGTTCTGCGCGCACACGGCGAAGCGGATGACGTAGTCGTCGCCTAGCAACGCCGGCACCATGTGGATCTTGCCGGACACGTTGAGCGCGCGCAGGAGGGTCTGGGTGCGGTAGTTTGGCCCCTGCAGAAGACGTGCAGAAGACGTACAGAAACACGGCTATTTGGCGATCGTCTCAAATGTTCGCACAGTCCACGTTTGGTACGGGTTCAACCACTCCCACCAGAATTTGGCGATGGATATGCGTTTTTATGATTTGCATTACCATATTTTCACTCAGTTTCACACGGTGACAACCATATATCACCATTCAAGCGTATCGCGTCACATATTGTGGAATTTGCTAATTATTGTAACCATTAGTTAACGTTCATATTATTCCGTATATCGGTGTTGTTTTATCAAAGTGTTCTAAAAATTCCGATGAACATAAGGTCACACCTATGTTTGACGGAAAGATTTCCTTTCTATAAAACAACAAGGACAATACTGTAATATTGAAAAATGGGCTATGCAGTTTTTATTTTAACAAATGACGAATTTGCTAAAAGTTAGGCAATTGAAAAAAGGAAAAGGCTAATGCTATGCAGTTTTTATTTTAACAAATGACGAATTTGCTAAAAGTTAGGCAATTGAAAAAAGGAAAAGGCTAATAGACTGTGAAAGATCCCCTATTGCTATCCCATGAAACGTTCTAAAACAGGCAGATTTTTACATAATAGAACAACCTTGTGTAGGTGAAATAAAAACACTTTCTCTGGCAACGCTACAGGTATTTATCAAGTATATGACAGGGAGGCCTAGATGCGTCAAACAATACGTTTCATCAATAAAGGACACTACCTGTCAATGGTTCTCGAAAAAAACCTTTGTGTTTCTTTTTTATGGAACACATGTATGTTTTTGTTATAGTATGTTTTTGTAAGAAAAATATACTTGACATTTTTTACTTTCTATATGCAGGAAAAATTCATTGTATGAGAATCCCAGCTGCCTTATTACAAACACATATTGAACCAAACCACGCACAATAACAAGTAAATAATTGTTGATTTAACTGAAATCGTGATTTTGTCGACTGAGTTTTACGAGTGCTAGCAAACGGGCATGAACTAACCTTGAGGCGGAAACAGACAAGACCCATGGCGACCTTGCCGAGCACGATGAATCGGTCGTCGTTCTTGACCAGTCGCTCAAACATCTTCGCCAGTCGACAGTGCTGCCGCACAGCGAATCAAGTATGCGTTATACACTAATAACGTTTTAAAGAAATAAATAATAGCTCTATTTTTACATTCATTTCCAAAGTACACCTCTGTTCAATTGTGCTAAAATGTTTCTAAAATACAAAAACTTTTGATTTGCTTCCACAAGATAAAAAAACTGTGCGAAATATATAAATTAAGGCTTTAATTACAACAGAACTTTACAGTATCATATTACATTAAAAAGAATAAATATACATTAAAATTGTAATAAAGGGTATACATTTACTAACAATAAAATTGCTGAACAATCGTCATGTAAAGCTAAAACAACAAAATAGAATATAGATCTAAATAGTATGATTTGTTTAAACATTTTATAATATAACAATGTTGTCATAGTTTTATATATAGTATTTGTTAGATTATGATTGTAAATATAAGCTAGACTAATTTCAGAATTTACCTGACAGTAATGATTCCAGTTGGTTTATAGACAGAAGCGATAACTACTTATATCAATGTTTGTAAATGACATGGTATTGCTTGTTTACAATTCTTCTTGTACTTCAATTATATTAGTCACTTAATTGTGTTACACTTACTTGATTAAATTACATTCATAACTCTTAATTTACCATTATCAATACATAACAATGAGTAAGATATATTTCTACAGACGTACATGGTGAACTTACTTATAATGATGTAAAGTGTATTATATTGTACATAATTGATTCGAAATAATTACTATATCTATATATCTGCAAG
>OZ024862.1:22539012-22594012 GCA_964017155.1 Oasisia sp. SBJ-2009
GTGATTGATTTGTTGACATAGACAAATACATGATACTAAAATTAAACTTGCATGCCACTGATACCGTGCAGTGCACTAGCAGACCCAGTGATATCACGTTATAGACGGCTCATAGCCTGACGAACAGTAGACATGCGCAGAGGCTCAACGAAAACCAGCGGGTATTACGGAAGTGACGTAACAGCCGCAGACATTTCCGGCCGCATATTTAACGCAACCATCTAATCACATACATCTTGTATACTGGATTAACCCGGAATACGACGTATCTGGCAGCGTAGAACAACAAGCAACGCTATACTGACGACTTGGTAAGATGACGTGTTATGTAAGTTGTATGTATATCACGATATATGACGGCATCTAGCGTCATATTGGTTGCTATAGTACATACGTCAATAGCAGTCTGTAGTGTTGTACCGCGCAGCGAGTAGTCGTCGTCCACGTCCAATTCGTGCATCTTCACCATGCCTATCATCCCGGCCTTCTCAACACACGAATGAGCCTACAACACGATCAATTCATTCAATTTCACATTGCCTTTAACGTCGGTCTTCTCGACATGCGATTTCAAGACTTCAAGAATGTACTGCTAAAAAGTGATGTTTCACTATCCTGCAGTTGTAACGTGACTGTGTACTAAAGTAAAAAGTTAATACAATAAATATTACAAATAGATAAATATAATTAACTGTACATTAAGTGTATATTAAAATGATGAATAAATTAATAAAATAAATATAATAAATATATAAATAAATTGTTTGTACATTAAATTACACGGTCATGCAATGTAAAGGATACGACCCTGTGAGGTAAAAGTATTGTTAAATATAGCCTAGAACACGACTAGCTCATACGTATTCCCCATACCTACCTTGTGGCATCTTGACAGAACAATAAGTCCAAACAATCCATGTCTATCGTCGTAGAATTACATTTTCATAAAACTCTAACATGTAATTTACCATTTACATTACAATTTAAAGTAATACTCTTGTTGCATTTGGCACTTTCTTTTCAAGTATAATTCTTTATTAATGCAGTTCGCCTTAACTGTGGAAAAATGCTATCTCTAAATCATATGCATGCGTACCAACTTAGAGCAATATGCGACGAGTTTAGAGAGCAGAACTCCGTCAGCCACTTCCGGGGGTGAGGTCTTGCGCAGTTCGGTGATGGCTTCATGTCTGGCGGCCAGCAGACTGACCAATACACACTCACTGGCCGATCCCTGGACACAGGAACATAAGCACAGACACTATTTAACGACATTTAGTCAAATTAGCAAAGATTGCCGTTCAGATGAAGACAAACATATGACCATTGGATAGGGCAGTATTTATGTCGCTTGTTGATGATCTTAGATTTGTGTCAGAGTACAGGAGTATTTCGAAATTGTTCTCATTAGGTTTAAACGTATTCCTTCTGGTAACCCTTTCAATCAGCAGATTATTAATTTTGTTTAATTAATGCACAGACAGTGCTTCATTAGAATGTATACAGTCTTGTATAATTTATAATATCGACCGTTTTTTAATTAGCTGTTTTCATGTTGTAAGCCTTGTTCCCAACGCTTGTTCCCATTCAAAACCTAAATCAGTTATATCTGATTTTCGCTTAATCGTGTTTTCTCAACGGTTGCTAAATCGCATCCATCGCATCCACATCTAGTGCATCTGTGTTCTGTAATAACCTTAGTTGTTCTCCGGTGATGAACAAATTAGAAAGCCCGATCCTTGGACGCGAGAGCTTAATTACATAGGATAATGACCAAACGAGAAGCATTCCATGCTCTCGGAAACTAGAGATGTGATATCTACCATACCTCAATGTAGTACATTATTCCCAATCTACAGTGTTCAATATAATTACTCGTTCCAGTAATATATAACCATACAGGTCTTACGTGCATAGTTCAAATAAATTGACGAGCTTTCTAATGACATTTAGGTCCACGAGAAGACACGTCAGACGTAGGTCTACTTACTTGTATCACTCCGCCCCCAATTCCTTGCTCGTGCCAGAATATCGGTGGTAGTCCGATCATTTTTGCTAAAAACAAACCAGTATTCATAAAACTGCGGCATTGTTGAAGCCATCTGGTCATTCCAGTAAGCCTATATCTGAGTTTTACGTTTAGAACACCTTCAATTAACTGAAGTGTTGTGTAGCGTTATGTATAATAGATAACTTCATCGATGTACTTATTTGAACGTTTTCACGCATCTATGCACAGACAATCGAGCATAAAAGTATGCAGACAAGCAACCGCACCGTGCAGTGTACACGACGGCTGTTTTGCCAATATATTCATGCGACAGTGCAATGCATTAATAACCATAAGCGATGATACATATATCACTTACCAAGCCAATCTAAGACGATTATTTCCAGTTCTGTACACGCCGGACTTGCAGCCTGTAATCAGACGCTCGATTTGGCAAATTGATCGTCGTGTTCTTCTCGTTTACAACGTGTTCAAAACTAAACTCCCTGTTGGCCCCGTTTGCTACTTGTACGCCGGAAAGGCGGTGAACCCCCAATAATTTAGGATACGGTACTGGATACATTAGCACCCAATATATTGGCAAGGATAGGAATGTTTATGAGTCGGACGTGTGGATACAATAACGAAAACACAGCCGCCCTGTCGACAATACGAATATCTCCAACATTTCTCAGTCCATCATCAGTTTTTCCGAGTGCAATTTGTGAACCCCAGCCTCCCATATTCAATACCTTCTTGTAATATATGCCAGATAACAAAGAATTATGCACACGAGATGTAATATTATACTTTAAGTTAAAACTAAGGTAATCGTGTATTGGAATATAGCAGATGATTCATGAAGTCATCTATAATTATTCGTTTTATGGATTATAAAATCTATATAATACTAATTCATAATCCAGGCCACATGAAATGCTTTGTATTTGGATCTCGGAAACTATGAAATTTTAATACATATCAAAAATTAACAATCTTGGCCCTATTAAGATCGCAACTGCCTGGTTTATTTTATATATATATATATATATATATATATATATATATATATATATATATATATATATATATATATATATATATATATGTGTACATATGTATATATATATATATATATATATATATAATATATATATATATATATATATATATATATATATATATATATATATATATATATATATATATATATATATATATATATATATATATATATATATATATATATATATATATATATATATATATATATATATATATATATATACATACAAATGGGCGTGGCAACTCACCCATGAAAAGCCCATGATCCCTAGAGCGTCCGAGAGCATGTCGCCGAGGATAGACGGGTAGGAGTTTCCCGCCGGGAAGTATGCATGGAAACGTGGGTGCTGCCAGTGGGTTATCTGCGGAGTTCAGCAAACGACGACAAACGCGTTAGGAGAACGTCAACCTCACTGTTTCTATTGTATATGACTAAATTCTCATCGTTGAATAAACAAATACAAAGGATTTTGTATTATTGTTGCAATTAGTGTTTTACTTGCATTGTCATAACATAAATGTTTCAATATTTGTTTCATTGTGTATGTGATAAAGCAAAACATACAATGTCATGGTTATTCTGGTGAAATATGGTGAAGCTCTTATTGTCGATTAAATAGTTAGTACGGTATTTGTTTTTGCAAATTTGTTATATTTATATTTATATTTATCTTATATATATTACGTAGCGTAATGGTTGCTGCTGTGTGTGTACTGTTATTTTTGTAAGAACGGCGTCATGGTTGTTTTAAGTTTGTGTGGTTGGTGTGGGCATAGTAACGTTGTTTACGATATATATTTTTCCTGAGCTTGTCAAGATCATGCCGTGCTATATATTATCACCAGGAGACGTCATGAATATAGTAATGCAAATGTTACCTATATTAAAAACATCCAAAGAAACAACATTGTTTGTTTTCATCTTACCCCGATCATGATGGCGTTTTCAACGTCTTTCCATATGTCTGTCCAGTTTTCGCCGTTCTGTGGCGCTTTGTTCGGCAGCAACTCGCGCAGGTATCCCGGCTGCACTTCCGGTAAGACGCGTCGCTCGTGGATGTTCTCCATGTAGTCGCCATGTAGTCGGCGATATAGTCGACCATCTCCCGACCCCGTCGGCGGAACTCGTCAGCGTCCATTGAACACCTGAAATGAGGTCAGATTAGGTCAAAGGTCAGACCGCAGTTAACCGTTCCTGTTGTGTTAAAAAGAGAAAAATAGTGCCCACAAAATCGTTAGTCGTATTTGAAAAATATTATATTTGATAATAAAACAAAATTGCTCCGATGACTGAATGCACCAAGGATGATTTCAGGTTCGGTGCTAGAATTTATTGACAGTCAAATGGCGCATATTTGAAAACATGCAGTTGGCGGAGAGATTTGGTGATAATTTATTCACTATACGTGGTTATAGAAATAACATGGCGGTTTTGGTCAATGTGATAGTATAAACATCGTGCAGCAGGCGTTTTAAAACAGCTGGGGGAATTATGTGATTTAAATTACATTTGATCATTATATTAATTATGCAAGTATCTGTACCGTGTGAATAGCGAAATCATAGTAATTGAAAACGTTATGGTTGTTGCTAAATAACCTTCCATGTCACGTACCGTGTCTCAACAAAGGTACACACATTTCAACGTGGATAATTACTCATAATTACTGAGGGAATAAAATGTAAAGCGTTTCGAGCAATCCTGACAATCGGATACTGCGCTATAAAAACTTACCTTTACGTTTACCGCGCTATAAAAGCTTACCTTTACATTTTAATAATTTAAATAGCAATTCAGTGGGAGGGGGTCTAGAAAGGAGTGCGCTTTTTACGAAAAGTGAATGTCAACAATTTGTACTGCTCACCAAAACCCTCCACCTGCGTCCCCTTGACACTCAACAAAACCATCAAAATGCAGGCTTACCAGAAGCCTCCTAAATGGTCAGAAATCCATCAAAAGACACCGCTTTTGAAGCTTACCAAAAGCCACCCGTTGTTCACAGAATCTCTCAAAACCGTCCAGTCTTCACGACCACCGGAAACCACAAACTGCACTTTCTTGGAATTCACCAGAAACCCTCTTGGTACTCGGTAGACTTGCTTAACTGTTATCTCTCCTTCAGTCCCACCAGAACCTGTTCTCTCTCCTTCAGTCCCACCAAAACATGTTCTCTCTCCTTCAGTCCCACCAAAACCTGTTCTCTCT
Source organism: Oasisia sp. SBJ-2009 (assembly GCA_964017155.1). Classification (NCBI taxonomy): domain Eukaryota; kingdom Metazoa; phylum Annelida; class Polychaeta; order Sabellida; family Siboglinidae; genus Oasisia; species Oasisia sp. SBJ-2009. The sequence goes on from OZ024862.1 coordinate 22,544,274, forward strand.
CCTTCAGTCCCACCAAAACCTGTTCTCTCTCCTTCAGTCCCACCAAAAACTGTTCTCCCTCCTTCAGTCCCACCAAAAACTGTTCTTTCTCCTTCAGTCCCATCAAAACCTGTTCTCTCTCCTTCAGTCCCACCAAAAACTGTTCTCTCTCCTTCAGTCCCACCAAAAACTGTTCTCTCTCATTCAGTCCCTCCAAAAACTGTTCTCTCTCCTTCAGTCCCACCAAAAACTGTTCTCTCTCCTTCATTCCCACCAAAAACTGTTCTCTCTCCTTCAGTCCCACTAAAAACTGTTCTCTCTCCTTCAGTCCCACCAAAAACTGTTCTCTCTCCTTCAGTCCCACCAAAAACTGTTCTCTCTCCTTCAGTCCCACCAAAAACTGTTCTCTCTCCTTCAGTCCCACCAAACACTGTTCTCTCTCCTTCAGTCCCACCAAAAACTGTTCTCTCTCCTTCAGTCCCACCAAAAACTGTTCTCTCTCCTTCAGTCCCACCAGAAACTGTTCTCTCTCCTTCAGTCCCACCAGAAACTGTTCTCTCTCCTTCAGTCCCACCAGAAACTGTTCTCTCTCCTTCAGTCCCACCAAAACCTGTTCTCTCTCCTTCAGTCCCACCAGAAACTGTTCTCTCTCCTTCAGTCCCACCAAAAACTCCCAACTGCATATCCTTTTGGGCTAACAAAATACCTTCCAACTCAACTATTCAGGAGCAATCCTTTTTCCCTAAACTGATCGTTGACGTATTCACGTTGAGCGTTCACGTTCATTGCTTCCCCATCCTACGGACCTGGGCGGTTTTACTCGTTTTTGCCTTCTGTGACGTCAACATTCGAAACGACGTCATATTTCCTATCATAGTTTATTCGCAGATGTGACAGAAACCGCAGCGGCCCGAACCATGCTAATTTTATGCGCTTAATATATGTGCTACATATGGCACATGTGGTCATTATGTTGGTTTTCAGCGCTCATATAATCAATGAAAAGAGATTAACATGGGATGAGATTGCGTGGTATGCGACGCGTACCGAAAAAGCACAGAAAAGGTAAAAATGGACGTTCTTATATAAGGCCACATTAACTCCGTAGGACCATCCTCGCACGCCAGGAGTCGCTGTTGCTGATTACGTCAGTACCACCCAGGAGTATCACTGGCTGATCCCTTTGCAAAACTTTGAATAAAATCACCCACCTGGAGTATGTTCGACCTTCGCTCATGTGATGATAATTGTGGGTGATTTCAGCCACAAACTGCTCATATTACTTGCCATGTTTGGGATGTAGCGTCAAATATTCGAATACCGACAACCGTTGAGTTATTCGAGCGATTGGGCGGATGGGTGATTACGCTTGGATTCCCAGCACTTGAATTTCCACCATTAAAATAGGAGATCTGAGCTAGATTTGGCATGGCAACCAGGTGTGGCTTGCGAGAATGCCTACGACCGCTCAAAGCATTTTTTACTCGTTAATAGTTCAGTCAAGCATGGTTGCGACTTCTCACGGGAACAAGTAGCCATGTTGTTAGCACTACTGGTGGAACCTCGGTATACAAAAAGCCTCCACTGTCTTAGTGGCTGGCCACTGGCCTAACATCGACACAGCTATGTGAACTGGAGGAAGATGGAGTGAACGAACTCCTCTGCCAGTGGATTCCACCCAGGAATATCCCGATTATAAGTCCGATGGTCTAACCACTAAGCCACTGCGCTTCGCACTCACGTCTGCAGAGTCTAACATTTGACGCATAGAAACAGACGCCGATATCAGAAAGAGTAAGTAAAAATCAACTAAATTAGCGAAGTATCAAAATACGAGGAATAAATCAAAGATAATAATTTACAGCTTCCATTATCCAAACACACTGACGGTACTCGTATGTGTGTACAGAGAAGAGTAACATAATATAAAATAACCACTGAAAATTATACTAAAAAGAAGTATAAATAAAACCAATTTAGTGTTCTCGGTAACGTGCCACGGCGATATTTCACACGAAGGTCTAGGCATACAGCGATTCACACTTCGCCAAATGTTATCAAATACAGGAAGCTTCGCTCCGGCAGGCTTGGAAGTAATATTGCTTGTCTGATGTCTGTGTTTCTTTTCTGCATATTGGCATTTTCTCGTCAAGTGTGCACTGCTATCGATAATTATTATCTTATTAAATATCCCCGTTCCGACGAAGGCGGCACAAACCCTGTAGCAAATCGGTTTCAGGCTATTGCCTTACGGATAGCTGTTTTTATTTTTACGCATGATTGAACCCTTTCGCGAATTTGTTCCGATTTGTTCCTTACGACAAATGCAATTTAATCGATCCTTGCTCATCAGTCTTAACATTTGTCTGGGTCAAACCTATAGTCATCAGTCTTAAGGCCGGACGTTTGCTATGATCCAACATTTAATTCAACCGACTGATTGCGACATTCCGCAGTTATGTATTCGAAACGCAATTGCGAAGGAAGACTATTACGTCAGTGCGACCGACTGAAAACGTCTAGCTGCCCCTTTCGAGATTAAACATGTCTGTCGTTTAAGATGGAGCTTTACTTCTTATGGATTTACTCTGACCTCTTGATACATTCATGGAGCAGCTGTGTGTTGTGCCTCGTGTGTCCTATCTTTCTGGACTCAAGCCTATCAAACAATCTCAGGTCAACCAAATTGGAAATGCAAAACAAACTTCTGAATGCAGGTTTACCGATAAACCACTAGAATGGTTGTAGGGAAACTCAGAATTGGAAAAGGCAGAAGAGACGATGGAACAACTGATGTAGCCACCGTATGAGTTATTGCGTAGTTATGTTAATATCATTAGGCAACAGGTTTATTGTTGCTTTAGATATCGTATATATATATGTTTACAATATATTTTGTAACCACAAAAGTTCAATTCAAGATGTCCGACAAACTATCATAAACTGACGTAGAGAGTTCGAACATTCCGTCCGAATTTTTGAAACTCTAACTTCAAAGGTTTTACAATGGCATAAACAATGTATTTTAAGCGATAACTGTATGCTTAGCAAATTATAAGCCTCTCTAGTAATGTAATGCGCACAATAATATTATAATACCGTTATCGACACTGTTGGTAAGGGCAACCTTTCACACGCGTAATTGTGGTGTATAAAACCGCGACGTTCCAATTTGCCTACGTCACGATCAAAATAATACATATGACCTCCTCCGAGTTTTATATTTGCTAACAACGTTGATAACGAATAAGAACGATATAGAAAATGAAAGCCTCAAACAGAGAAGTATGGAAATGTCAAGCAAATGGTTAGGTTAGCGGTGAAACATACCATCTTCCTGTACATGTTGGTTGTTCAACATTAAACACAACGTCATTGCCAACTAATAAACAGTTTAGTCCAATAATTGCCCTTCATAGTGACCTGGCCACAGTACATTTAATTAAAGTAGGACAACTCTGAGTAAATCACGCTACAACATTGAAAATTCAGCCTTAATTAATTGTGTATCGTGTCAATTTGCTGGCCCATACAAATCAGCACAAACGCGTCCTTCTCGGCTCCGACGATTTTTTCCATACATTACCGTAAAATTTCATCAGTATGGAGTGTCACTTGTCGCATGCATCTGGTGCTGAAAAACGCGTGTCACCAAATAGTATCCGCCGACGAATTGTCCACGTCCATGTTAGTGAGGAGGGTTAGGCACGTGGAGAGAATGGGTGTAATGCAGTTGGCCCTGAGAGCAGAAAGCCCAAGATGGGCCGGCCCCTATGATATCTACTATATATTAGTTATATTAGGTGCCTGCTAAACCAAATAGTATACAACCCAAACCTAATTTAAATAAGCATTGTCATACATAGTTATAGTTAGTGGTTTATGCGTATGTCTTATTTATATTACTGTTATGTATTGTATATACTATTTGGAAAATATATGAATACTTTTATCTATCTATCAGTCATATATATATATATATATATATATATATATATATATATATATATATATATACATATGTATATATATGTGTGTGTGTGTGTGTGTGCGCGTGTGTGTGTGTGTGTGTGTGTGTGTGTGTGTGTGTGTGTGTGTGTGTGTGTGTGTGTGTGTGTGTGTGTGTGTGTGTGTGTGTGTGTGTGTGTGTGTGTGTGTGTGTGTGTGAGTGTGTGTGTGTGTGTGTGTGACCGATAGATATAAGATGGCTAGATGGGACGGAAACGTAGACTGCGATAGGAAGAATCCTAATGAAAGTGTCTGGAAAAAGTCATATTTAAACAACTGTCCCTCGACTACTGATAAGTTTGGACGTTAGAGACGTGATAATAAATACTAAGGTCGTCAATTTCAGATACTACTAGGAGCTAAGACAGTCAACTCCTGGGTCGCGAGCAAAATTTAGATGGCCAAGCAATTTTGAGTGTGGGTTGCCAAGTCTCTTGTGCAGCTGTTTGAACTTCAGCGTCTATGATGCCCGCACTAGGTGCATACAATTTATGAGTCGCCAAGAGTTTTTAGTATAGCTGTGCCAACGTTAGTATCCCCGTTGTCCGTACTAAGTGCATATGCACAAGATATTTATGCCAAGTATACCTTGTATTTCAAGTGCCGTTTGACATAACAGGAATAAATGTTCGGATTCAACTTCAGTTAATCAAATGAAGACGTGTATTGCAAACTGAACCCCTCAACTTCAGTTTGGATCGCAGCCAAAACAAAATTAAGAATCATTGTTGTATGATGTCAGTGAAAAACATTAATGAGATATAAACCTGTTTACGTGTCACATAATTGAACAATTCCGATTTTAAGTATGGCAATTTAAATATATTTGCACATGTAAGACTTAAACCATCCGGTCGTGTTTTGTCGTGTTGCTGTCTCAAAGTTGGAGAACAATGTACTGCTGTCAACAGCGCGGGTGAATCACTCCTCGTACACATTAGACATGCTTAGGCACTACGAAGGCGGGAGTAATAGTATAAAAACGAAGTATATAATATGGTAAATGCTTTTATTTGGTATTTTACCATAATGGGACGGAGTATAAATAGTTAATTGTAAGTGCGGTATCATTCAAACTAATAGGGCAATTTTGTTATTAATAGAAGTTACAACATTTAGGTGCGATGGCCTGTTCTCGAAAATTGACCTTTCGGTGTTTGTTTTCTTATACCATACTCCCACAGTGTTTGTCGACTTGATGCATGTGTTACAAAGGAAAATCGTCCATAGTGCAGAATGAACACAAAGGACTTTACACCCTGGCAGACTTGCTCAATCTAACACCAAATTGACGTATTCGGTGAAATTCAGCCATGCACCAATTTTGCGACGACGTTCGCACACAAATATCCACCACTGTCTTTAACCAGTTGCTCATTCACACAACTTAATGAGCTAAAATAAAACATAGGCTGTATTAATTTGGACAAATGTTCTACGCAACAGCGCAGGATTCGAACTGGTGTTCTTGTGATTGAGAACAATTACGGCCTAGTCACTGTGCAACAGCGCTCCTAACTGGTGGGAGAAAATTATGTTTTACATGTTTTACATTTACATTGTTTTATTCTAACTTGATTTGCTTCACAAAATAACTCTCTGAACATATGGGTAGCCGGACAAGTTCCCGACAAGACTTTGGGTGGCAGTCATTAAAGGTTACGAATCGCTAAGCTAAGGTAAGTGTTTAAACAGGATAATGTTTGCAAAGTTTACAGCTTTTCCGTAGATTAGAAATAATCGCATTAATAAACGGAGTGCATTGATATATGAAATGTATTGACAAACATTTCAATAAAGTCACATTCCTTGACGCTTTGCTTTGGGTGGAATTTTAAATCAACGTGAATTGTCGGCGCAGACTGTCCAGTTTGTAGTTAATGCCAAGCTAACAACTCATTCGACTGTTACTATTGTTATCATGTTTAAATTAGCGGATTTACTTGAGCCCCAAAAAAATAACACAATGCACAAGACAAAAGTATTGTTTTATGACTAATAATACTTCCAATAATTGAAATAATAAATACAGTAGATTATAATTTTGTTAATATATACAAAATATATATATATTGGGACATGAACGACATAATTATTAAGAAAAGAAAATGTAAACTATTATTAATAATTACCAAAAACAATGCCTCAAAAGAGGTGACTACAACGTGTTATTATTATATTACTCGTAAAACACAAACTTTGGTAATTTGTGGGAAAATGGTATATAAGCAATACAAACAAACTTACTGTTGAAGCAGACTGAATCCCAAGTTGCTGTATGTGTGTATGTGTGTCCCAATTCGTCCCAGTCGTCACGGATAAGCAGACGACGAATGTCTCTTGCAGATCTGGGCCCGTTGAATGCGCTGTCAGCGGTCGACAGTCGCTTTTAATATAACACCATCATCTAGCTGTCGGCGGCACGGCCCGGCGGCCGTGGCAGCGACGGCAGCCATTAATTGACGATTTCCGGAAACTGCCGCGTGCGCAGTCACTTGTGTGATGCGCCTCCCACTTGAGCTCTGAGTGTTGGTGACATATGGTCCCGGCAGGTCGCAGGCCGAGGAGACAACCTACTCGCGTCATTCCCGCCGGCTCAACGCCTCACCCACCGGCGCTCAGTGCGTCTTCATCGCAACCGGACCGACTCGGCAGCGAGCCGTAGGAACGGGTTAAGTTTTAATTGCATTCGCACGATGTCTGGATTTTAATTAGCGACATGTTGGCGGCAGTGATAAAATGCGGACATCGTAAATCGTCTGCCTCATTTCACACGCTGAGACGCGCCAATTCATGCGCGTGCCCACCGGTTTTAATGTCGCGCGGATATTATAAATTGTGTATGACAGTCTGTTTTATGAAATGTTCCCGAGTCGGATGATGAATGGACAGTGTGATCATAGGCAGACGCGGATATTCACCATTTATTTTCAGTTCTTCGCGATCTTCAACGTGAGAATCTCAGTTTAACAAAATGGGCAACAACCTTGTTTCACCAGCGCGTCATTCTTATGCATAACGATAGTACTAAAAACTGTTAAAAAGAAACGATCTTTCGTGAACGTATTAGTGACTGGCAAACAGGCCGAATTTATTCTTCAACTTCAGCATCTCAGAAGCTGCTTACAACGTAAAAGTCGCGTTTGTTTCTTCTTCAGAAGGCAGCCGTTTTTGCCAAGAGCGAGGTATTTCGTCACGAAAGAAGGAGGATAAACAACAGCATCAATCTGTGCTCAATTACTTTACCTTTTCAATACGTCAATGACAAGACAAACCGTCGTCGAATGCCCTCAACCAATTCCTGATTATTGCACTCTTTCCCACTCTCTTGTTATATCGTTGAAGCATAACAACAGAATCAGTGCCTTTATAGCAAATCCCTTATAATGATCCACATTATACATATATATTTCTTAGGGAGCAATTTGTTCTTCTTTGGTGTCGAAGCAATAGTTCTCCACTATTATTACTCTTTCCTGGATCTCTGTTTACAGGTTTATAGTTTTTTCACCTCGAGGTTATTCACCTATTATCCAGGGCAGTCATCTGTTACAAGTTTAGTTCACCAGTTGGCCTAGTTCTATTGAATTATATTAAAAAAATTGTGTGATTCACAGATTTATGAGATGTTTGTTTTATGTGTCTGTCTGTGATGTCCTGATATTCCCGCAGTGAATTTCGGTAAGCAATTCAGATCTGATGAAACACACACACACACACACATATATATATATATATATATATATATATATATATATATATATATATATATATATATATATATATTTATATATATACATATGTATATATATATATATATATATTATAGCTGAATATACATATATATATATATATATATATATATATATATATATATATAAATGGTTGTGAAACAAGTTATATTAAACAAAATCATTTTGGATTTTAATGTCAATTTAAACGTTAACTTTAGCGCTTATGACATCTTATCTATGTCGACGGTTACATGGCACTGCTATTTGCATGTAGAAATCCTTAATTTTAACAACTGACCCTGATTAATGATGAATTTTCATATGTGCTGATTATATCATTGGAATAATCCCATGATCATCTGACAAATAACATACATATAAGTGTTTCACTTCACGTCTACTCCTTTTCAAAATATATTCTTAATTGTAATTCATTCGTAACATGTGACGTATTATTTGTATTTGTATTGCTTGTTTTTAATGTTGTGTGTTTTTGAAACAAAAGCGCGATATTAAGTCGTCAGGACTGCTCAGAGCTCTTTTATACTTAGACTATACTGCCTGGTAGACCTGTACACTCGATCACCATCTCTAGTTATCTAGACTGCATTCAAGGATAAGTAGCAAGTGGTAGAGATGAACTATTGACAATCTCCAAATATGACGTATGTACAGTGTATGTACGTCATATCGTAAAGCGAGACTACGGTGGACCTTTCGTCACAAGTAGACGACCCTAGCTAGGCCCGCCGGCACTTTGTTGCTGAGCAGTCATTTGTGATCGCGCTGCCGACGTACTTGAAGATGCGAACGACGTTTGTGGTTTTCTTTGGCGCAGCGGATATTCTCTGGACATAGGACTCTCAATTGATGGAATCCGTTTTCGAATCTTGTGCTGCCGTGTCGAATTTTGGCAAGTTTCAGTCACAAGATCTAGATACTACGCTATGCAAGAACTTGCCTTGTATTCCAATTAACAGTTTCGTTGGTTCATTACTGTTTGTTGTGGTCTAAATAATGGAGGACCTCATTCATCTGAAGGTTTCCCGAAGATACGGAAATGGTGGTAAGCCATTTGCCAAATAAGTACATCTTATAAAATATAATTATCGGGTACATGGCATCAACCACTCATTTAGCATGTCTTATTCTGCATCCTGATGCTGTTTTTTGTCCGAGGATATGAGCGTGTTGCGTTTTGTGACGCCGTATGGCAGTTTGTAATATATAACATGTCCCCGGGTTATTGCAATAGATTGTCTAAATTACATATATACGACGAACCGCGGCAGACATGTGTTTACGAGTACTATAATTAGCTGTTAAATGTGGTTCATCGTGTCAAAGCAGTGCTCAGCTGCGGTTCTAATATTGTCATAATTATTTTTGTCTATGGTCATAACGTCGTTATTTCATCAGACATCCATGCCAAGTAAACTGTGTTAATGACGGTCATAGTTGGTGTGGCCGATACATATGAGTGTTTGAAAATCGTGTCAACAAATCCACCAGTCAATCACGTTGTCGTTGTCGTTGTCGTCGCTTTCCCCACTCACTTCCCTCTCCTAGACCTCGCATCAGCAGGCGGATGGAGGTTGGAAGGAAGGCATTTCAATACCATTTGGTTCTTGGTGTTTCCGATATGGAACGACATTCAGATTGAGCAAGATAATATAACTCGAGTCGAGTGTTTAATAATGTCTGCTCTCTTCATAGTAACATATGATTCATAAAGTTTATTCACAATTTGTAGCGCTTGTAGGATTTATCACTGGACAACGCGATTGAGCAGCACATTGTTCTTCACCGAGAAACTAAACAGTAGCACAGAACTGGCTGAACATTGGACTGACAGAACAGGTGACTATATGTTCCACACACACATTGAATTGTCTTAGATTTCACACAAAATAGTTCCGTTGGCAGCATTTCTTCTGAATCCGCTTTTGTGTTCAAAGTCCACTCGAGCTATTTGCAGATTTCGATGTCTAGGTAGTAATATGAAGGAATTCCATCTACTAGGAATGTCGTTAGCAAAACTAAGCAATAGGAAAACACATACGATTATATTATACTTAGTGACTTCATGGTCATAGAGCAGAGCGTAAAGCGAATTCCATTGCACTTTGTGCGGAAATGTTTTCTTCCATCGTAGCACATGGCGCTTCGGTAGAAGTTATCTTGTCCAAGCCCAATAGGAAAACATACTTTTGCACATCACGTTTGGACAAGCGATCTGAGGATCATTTCGCTGTCTGGTTACAAGCCTAACTTATTTCTTTAAAACAGATTTCGCTCTTTTAGTAGGGCCGTATCAAAGCATATTTGAAAAGATTGCCTTTGCTGATAAAGCTGTCAATTGGCCTACTATCGAAGGCAGTTTGTCATGATGATACTAGATATGGTGTTATCGACCTTAACCCACTATTTCCTATACGTGAGAAAGTTCCAAATCCACATGCACAGAGATGGATTCAGTACCATGGCTCTCTGTTGCCTGAGTAATATATGTGGCTGAAGATTGTTGAAGGCACTCTACAAGTCCAAGAAGAGAATATTTATATACGTTAATGCTTCAAAAGCGGCCACCTTGAAATAATAGCAGCTATACTGTATCTTCACTTATATTTTGAATTCGTAAGACACGACTTGAAAATGGTCTGCATGTAAAATAAAAGGTATATTTTTTATATATTTAAAAAGGCCATTTTGAAAACAAAACACCACCTGGAATTTTTATTTGGTTCGTCGACTAATTTTAAAGAATGACCTCATGTGTACACCCATGCCAGCCTTCGTGTTTGAATGATACATTTGAATGATACTTTGTCTAATCTGACCCAGTATTTGTTTACGAGAATCACAAATACATTGTCGTTTTGTGTCGCTTTGCTTTTGAGAGGTCATCATCATATCACGGACCATCGTCGCTCCCCATTGGTCGAGCGTAAGACAGTGGTTTCTAATATGCTACACAGAGCGAGAATATATAATTGTATTCGCGTACACTGTACAAGCGTGTCGCATGTGCCACCGTGAAACGTCACGAATCACGGCAAACCTTTGCGGCGGCGCCATTACCGTAACTCACGGTGCATTGTGGAGGCGTCCGAACACCAGCTGCGTTCCGTCATTCATGGGGACGCTCGTACATCGTCCGGTAAAAATAGGCAGCAGCTACCATACATGGCGTTATGGTCATTTCGGAATACGTATTTGAAACCGGAAGCGAGGACTTGTATCCATCACGGTTCGATCCATCATCGTATGTAGTCGTGAAACTTGCAGGAAGTGTTGCTAAAACGGGGCAGTTTATTTTGAATGTTGACCTGCGAAACGAGATATCGGTAACATCGATGGTATGGTCACCAGGTCACGACAATGGAACGAGAATGACTGTTTAATGGCGTTCTGGATTGAAATGAAACATGATCTTGCCTTTTGAATGTGCTGTTATTGAACAATCATTCTTGTTTCAATATTCATATTATTTCAATTGGAATATTGTGTGTGTGTGTGTGTGTGTGTGTGTGTGTGTGTGTGTGTGTGTGTGTGTGTGTGTGTGTGTGTGTGTGTGTGTGTGTGTGTGTGTGTGTGTGTGTGTGTGTGTGTGTGTGTGTGTGTGTGTGTGTGTGTGTGTGTGTGTGTGTGTGTGTCATTGACAGCGATACAGGCGGTGCGTAATGAGTAATAGTAGCGCATCGACATGATTTGAGTTGCTTATAAATTTCAATAACCAACTAGCAGTGTTTGAAAGAAGCATAATATAAAAATGGCAAAATCGTACTTTATTCCCGTTCGTTTATTCCTACCTATCATTCAGTTAATCCGGGGTTCTACTGCCCTCATGCCGGCGACGCATGTACCTTGGACGCCGCGACCGCTAGCGTCAGTACTGCAGGCTGGAGGCACACAGGAACGTTGGCAGGACAACTGGCATCTGGGTGAAGTCGATTCCATGGATAATCCCAGCAGCTTTTTATATTTCATGTCGCTATGGCCCTTGTCGCATCTCCACCAATGTTCGTCGTTGTTGTGAGTCGAAGAAATTTCATTTTATTCGTCAACGTTCGGCGAAAAAGACAAGCCGTCGAAAGCTATTCGGGTAACTCCTAATCTGAGTATTCCTACACGTAACCATTAAATAGTCAGTTGTATCAATTTCGTCAAGTAGTTCCATGGTCGGTAGTCAATCTGTCACTCTCATATAACTGTCCTCCTGTCCCTGTCTCGTAATGTAAATGTCAGCCTGTCCCTGTCTCGCACCTCAGTGGGTGGAGAGTGTTGTCTTCACCTCGCCAGAGGTTACAGTACAGTTAGACTTACTAGTCTGACCCACGCTAATGTAGTTTCAAAATAATTGTATTATTTAAAATGTAGAAAAATAATGTTGATGTGAATGGTACAATACAGCAGGCACACCAGTAGATTCAGTGCTACATTTGGTCAATATTGACGGGCAGAGCACATGCATGCATTTTAAAAGAGCCGGATATATGTGATTTTGACGAAATTTGATGAGCATGTCAAAGACATTACTGCAGTGATTGTGCAAAAATAAAGCAAATTCTGAGTACAGTTTTCTTATAATCTGACAAAACGTTAACATGGCCGCCAATGGGAAAATTTATTGTGCTCTGTGCCCGCTACGCGCTAGCCTTAATGGAAGTGTGATGTGTCCCACGCCCGCAGGCGAAATGCCCTAATTGTCAGCCTCCACAGAGGCTCAGTAATTCTCCCTAAACACTTACTAAATCATCTAAGAATTAACTAAAGATTGTTGGTTTTCTACGGTTTTAGCCAGATATAGGACACGTGCGTATTAGTAAAACACCCTAGTACGCTAATTAATAAATACAAAATGTGTGTCCCGTCGTTTTTTACTGATCTGTATCGACTGACAGGAGTGCTGATAAAGAACAAATCATTTACATGTAAAGCAAAGACCAAGAGTTCTAATTACACAACCACGTCCGCACTAACCACTGACCGCTGACCACTGACCACTGACCACTGACCACTGACCACTGACCACTGACCACTGACCACTGACCACTGACCACTGACCACTGACCACTGACCACTGACCACTGACCACTGACCACTGACCACTGACCACTGACCACTGACCACTGACCACTGACCACTGACCACTGACCACTGACCACTGACCACTGACCACTGACCATGACATTGGTGAGTCAACTGTGCCACTTGTGACAACACTGACCGCGTGATTTACTTAAGCTGTCAAAGCCTGGTCCGCGTGGCCGATTTTCTACGAGATCTACGGCGACTGGTTATCTAAGGCACACTACAGCATGCGGAACCGGACTCATAAACAACGAATTGACGGAGCAATTAACATGGTTACCACACAAAACGTGCCGATCAAGGTTAATCCGGATTTTCGAAAGCGGGTTAGCTTCACTGAGCATGCGTGCAGATAAATACTCTGGTAAATCAGTAATCATCAATGTGGCAACAAGCGCAAAATTATTCGTATAAACTTAATTTCTATCGGGGATTTTCGCACCGGTAAAACCCAAAGAAAAACCTTTAAGATGCAATAAATGAGTGACAGAGAACGTACTTGTGGAATGTGATCATTGTATGCTATTAGCTTAAAGAAATGAGTGGCTCAGAAAGTACTTATGGGATGTGATCACATTGTAGGCTATTAGCTTAAAGAAATGAGTGGCAGAGAAAGCACTTATGGAATGTGATCATATTGTATGCTATTAGCTTAAAGAAATGAGTGGCAGAGAAAGTACTTATGGAATGTGATCATTGTATGCTATTAGCTTAAAGAAATGAGTGGTAGAGAAAGCACTTATGGAATGTGATCATATTGTGTGCTATTAGCTTACAGAAATGAGTTGCAGAGAAAGCACTTATGGAATGTGATCATTGTATGCTATTAGCTTAAAGAAATGAGTGGCAGAGAAAGTACTTATGGAATGTGATCATCGTATGCTATTAGCTTAAAGAAATGAGTGGCAGAGAAAGTACTTATGGGATGTGATCACATTGTATGCTATTAGCTTAAAGAAATGAGTGGCAGAGAAAGCACTTATGGAATGTGATCATATTGTGTGCTATTAGCTTACAGAAATGAGTTGCAGAGAAAGCACTTATGGAATGTGATCATTGTATGCTATTAGCTTAAAGAAATGAGTGGCAGAGAAAGTACTTATGGGATGTGATCACATTGTATGCTATTAGCTTAAAGAAATGAGTGGCAGAGAAAGCACTTATGGAATGTGATCACATTGTATGCTATTAGCTTAAAGAAATGAGTTGCAGAGAAAGTACTTATGGAATGTGATCATTGTATGCTATTAGCTTAAAGAAATGAGTGGAAGAAAAAGCACTTATGGAATGTGATCATTGTATGCTATTAGCTTAAAGAAATGAGTGGCAGAGAAAGTACTTATGGAATGTGATCATTGTATGCTATTAGCTTAAAGAAATGAGTGGCAGAGAAAGTACTTATGGAATGTGATCATTGTATGCTATTAGCTTAAAGAAATGAGTGGCAGAGAAAGTACTTATGGAATGTGATCAATGTATGCTATTAGCTTAAAGAAATGCATGGCAGAGAGAGAGAGAGAGTACTTATGGAATGTGATCACATTATATGCTATTAGCTTACACACAATGCTTTAACAGAACAAATTATGCACGGGTAGTGACTCCACCAGTAAAATCAGTCTAAATATTTTCTTAAGAAGAAAGTTTTACTTTTGAACTTGTCCATTGCAATGGCGCGCAAGTAACACAATAACACAAAAGTTATGCCATTTTGACCGCCAGTGTCAAACATCTACGACATAACCAAGCCTCAAATCTTGTCAGGGTCCCTGCTTTTGAAGGGTCTTGTTTAGCAATGGCGACGAGCGGTGGCGACGCATAGCGGACAGTTAACCGGAAGATTAGTGCGTCACACGCGGAACTGACGTGTTACCTTGGTTATGTCTGCACGACGCAACGTGAAGAAAAGGAAAACATTCAAGGTATTTACACTACTGTCAATAATGCAGGTGGACACGTGAACACTTACGCTTATACATATATATGATATAAAGCTATGGAAACTATTTAAGCAATATTTTTGGAATGCAATTTTAGTTTGTTCAGTAGAAAGTATGTTTAAATGGCGCGGCCATAGGAAAGAATATCCTTTGATATACAATGCCAATCCATCATAGCACCTTTGTCTCGCTTAAGCGAATCTCGGTCGGCTGCGTAACTTCGTCGAGAAAATAGTCTATTAAAACATACGCATTGCTTACGTAATCCTTATATTATGTGACTGCTTGGAGCCGTCAGACGGCATCACTAGTTTGGATTAATTCACAGGTTTACGTGTATAATAATAATTAATGTTTAACTAACTAACAACCACAATTTCTATTTGTTTATTTTGTGTGTGATATGTTTCAGAATTAGTTTAATTTTGAATGTTTTTTAATATAATATTCTCTTATAAAAAGGGTGTCCTTATGTAATGTTCTCTTAACAATTCGGCATGATCGCAAATAAGCGTGTCTACCCTAATCTTGGGAAGGCCGCCCTGGCGGTAACAAATACGGGGTAGAAGTTCGCCATGCAGTGGCGAGGGGCTCAAAAGGTGCTGCCACCTCACGGAGTGTAGGTAATCGAGTTTATCATATGGCTCACTCACAAGTGTTTTCGTCAGACAGTATTCTCGCACGCCATGCGTTATTGCTGTTGATTACTTCAATACCAGCCTTCACTACCCCTGGCACACCCCTATGCAAAACTCCTCTTTAAGCTGAGCCAATGAAATCGCTCACGATGAGTGTGGCCGCCCTCTCCAGTCACGTGATACCATTTGGGCGATTTTAGCCACACGCTGGTTGTGTTTATGATTATGATGATGATTAGTATCATTATTATTATCATTATTAAACACGTAAACTTGAATTAATCCCAAAACAGTGATGACATATGCCGACATAGAGAATGACATTTCGTCAGTTTCACCAGACTCTTCTCGTTGACTGCCGAGACACGCTGGTACTGCCACCTAGCGACCACAGCAGCAAGTGTTAATGCGTTGAATTTCCACTTGGTATCGCGCCAGCGATCCCTGCAGCAAATTACGTCAGTACCAGCGTACAGTATCCCTGGCACATCCGTTTGCATAACTCCCCTGTTAACCTCAGCCAATGAAATCGCTCACGAGGAGTCTGGTCAACCTCGGGTATATAATTGTGGGTGATTTCAGCCACACGTTGCTCATTTTACAAACAACATGTAGGATGCGATTGGGTCATTATATTCGAATTCCCACCAATCATGTATCCATCCCCAAAGTAAGGCTGGTGTTTGCTCTGTTCTCACGCCTGACGCAGTAGCGACTAGCGAAATCAATTGCTATAATTTATAGTTTCACTTCGCTGACTTCCACGTTTTGTGGAGACGATCAGCGCAACGATCCCTGCTTTGCCCTGATGCGTGGTATCAGACTGAAATTATTATCTGTTCCATCGATTTCACGATTAACTAACATTGATTCCAGCCACTTTTCATGACATTGAACATGTTTCATGGACATTGTGGATGACGTAACATAAATAAACGTATTTGTGATACAAACACAGTGACAAAGCCAGTTTAGACAACGAAATTTGCATTTACACTTCTTCTGAGTTTCAAATTTTGAACTAAATATTCAATTGTGTTCTATTTATGTACTGACGTAGACTAAATGTGGAGAAACACGTACTATGAACTCGTACGAGTGGCTCGGATAAAGACCATCCGATTCACGTGTATCGGTGAAATCGGATAAAAAATCGTACGTGTATCGTGTCGTCCGAGTCACTCGTACGAGACACTCGTACGAGTGACTCGGACTAAACGACCAATCAGATGAGAGCAATAAGTTGAACTTCGACCTCCATAGAAATGGCAGATAACGTTTTGGCAAAACTCTCACCTTAAATTTGTGTCAAGCTTTACCGTGATAAATTCGTTATGGAATGGTGCGAACCCAGCCTTCAAGTTCTGAATGATGACGCCCTTTGACGTATTCTTAAAAAATGGAGCATTATATCACAGAAATTTGGCGCCAACGCCCACGGGGCAACGCCGTCGGCGTCGAATGATGGCTGGATCGTTCAAACTACAATGTCAGACGTAAGTAGAGACAGCGACATCGTGAAGTTAGAATCACTCGATTAACTGCTTCTTAGTTCCCACGATATTTGTATTTAAAAACATTCAATCCACAAAACAGTGCTCGTATGAACCCACATTACCAAGGCAATGAGTGAATGACACTGTCACTGGTGACTGGTGGCAGTGTGACTGTGAGTGTATAATTAAATACATAATATACACTCATGACCTGCAGTACGTGATACGTTCTACCTTTTGTCACGTCACAGAAAAGTGGTATAATGTGCTATCAGTGCAGATAGGACACACGGTTTTTGAACATGGCGTCTTTTATCAGCTTTTGATTCTGCCAGTCTATTTTCTTAAGAAACATATGTTCCAGACCCATCTGTCTCCGTTTGTTGCCACCAGTCTCCCTCTATTCCTCCTATATATCTGTCTCCTATGTCACCGTCTGATCTCTTCGGCACTGTTTTTCCTCACTCCCTATCTGTCCTCATTTGCCCCCATTGGTTTCCGCCTGTCCTCGTCTGCCGTCATCTGCCACGTTTGTCCCGGTCTATCCTCGTTTGTCTCAGTCTGTCTCTGTCTGTTCCCTATTGTCCATCCCTATTTCCGTCAGCTCCCGTCAGTTTCGAACCACCTCTATACCATATCTCCCCGTTTGTCCACGTGTGTTTCCTATCTTGAAAGAGATTGTTAAAACCTTAAAGAGACTGCAATACATACCTGTGCAGCACTGCTTTCATTACCTGTGGAGCACTGCTTTCAGTACCTGTGGAGCACTGCTTTCATTACCTGTGCAGCACTGCTTTCATTACCTGTGCAGCACTGCTTTCATTACCTGTGGAGCACTGCTTTCAGTACCTGTGAAGCACTGCTTTCATTACCTGTGGAGCACTGCTTTCATTACCTGTGCAGCACTGCTCTCATTACCTGTGCAGCACTGCTTTCTCTCGGAACCTTAACACTCCTGCGGCACTGCGATGTTTGTACGTATGCTCCATGTTGCTATGACGACCGCCCCGTCAACTACGAGAACTGTTCCCTTTGCGTCTACAGAATGCATAACCTTCTGTAATGTCTACCAAAGTAAGGTCAAATGCTCTGTCTATTCTCATGCTCATGCTTCAAAATGGTGGACAAAAATGTCTTCTGTCGTCATTACTCCTCACAGTGTTGGCCGGCCTGGAGTGTATATGACTCGTCGCCACTTGTTCCGGTCTTGCGTGTCTTCCATGTCCATCCTTCCTACTATGTCTGTCCGTCTTTTTGATGGTCAGCGTCCGGCGGACAGAAACCTTCACTGCGATATTGTCACTCATTGACGCTTCCTGTCTAAATATGTAATGTGTACGTATAGTCATATACTCCTACTCATTTATCGATCTCTAGTTTCTTTCGTTTCATAATCTGAGTTACACACACTTACAAGAGGAGCCCCCGTCGACTACGGATTAAAAATCCCACAGTTTACATACAAACAAATCGTGATTAATTGAAAGTGGCCAAAGCATCTAAATGCTAAAAGGCCGAAATAGATGTTGTATCTTAGTCGTCGACAGGCGAACTGAGAAGAGTATAAACCCGTGGTGACGTCAATCTTTCTACGCAAACGATAATGCAACTAAATCCTGGGTTTTGTATTAGTGGAATAATATGTGTATTGTTTCCTCTATCCATACTGCAATAGGGGTCCATTCCCGACACTGATTAGACCATCGACACCGACGTTTGGCTGAATCCTATTTAGACATAACCAGCTCGTGGCCGTTGAACGAATACATATCCTGGAGTAGTCATTAATCCATCATTGTATGTCTGGAACAAAACCGTAACGTAATGACAGTGCGTGAAGTCGTAGACCATATGATGGCCACCGCTAGCGACCAACTTAAAAACCTAAAGGTATGTTAAAAGGTAAGTTTTTACATGGCGCAGTATCCAATCTTCACGATTGCTAACAAAGGGCTTTGCACTTTACTCCCCGACAGATATGTTCAATGGAACGCCATCTCGACTTCCTGGGAAACATTCAGCCACGCTGCAATCAATGCGTGAAGACTAGTCGTACACAAATATCCGCCACTGTCTATAGCCAGGTACTCGTCCATATAACTTAATGAACTGGAGCAATGTAGAGTGAACGAACTTGTTCAAGGTTTGACAGGGCAGAATATGGATGGCCCGTGTTTCTTGAGAGTGTGAAGCCGTAACCACTGCGCCACTGCGCCACTGCGCTACCACATAAAAGACCCTGAACACACATAGAATGACACGCTGATTACATATTCTGCTATCTTCTTAACACACCGAGCTGCACATGTCTGATAACAGAGCCATACTCCCACGGGTTGTGTACCGACTAAGTGTTCTTAAGGGTAATGTTGCGTTGTCGTGGCAACGGTTCATTATGTCCCGTTTCTGCCTGAAGTGTAGTTCCACTTGTGGAAGATCTGCGCCATTGTTGTTCTAATCCACTCTCGGCCTTTCAATCCCAGTCTATTCACATAAGCGTATAATCGAATACGTCCACTGATCATCCAGCGACTGACTCGAATTATAGATGTCTCAGTGATTCCGACACGACAGACCGAGTGATATGATTTGATTACAGCGAAATCCAGAAAGGGACATTGCTTTTGTTCATCCTATTGTGGGCTTAACGGTTCGATTATCGAAGTGCTGTAAAAGGCACGATGTGCCCGCGGCGTGTATGCTTACGAGTGCGTGTGTGTGTGTGTGTGTGTGCACGCTAGTTCTAATTTGATAGACGTTGTACTGCCGATGGCAACATTCTCCAGCAAGAGCGTATCGGCGCTGTGTTAAAATAAATTCCGCAGAATACCAACCGTTAACACGTACCACGCATGTTAGCTACACGATTAGGTTACATAAAGCATGCACTGTGTAGTACAGGCATAATGCTTTTTGAGAAATAAAAGGATTGTGATAGGTGATAGTAGAAACCGTCTTGTAATTTGATTGTTTCGCCAATTTCGATAACACATTCACATAGAAAACGCAATAACGAAAATCTTCTTGGCAAATGCAGACTATGGTGATTTAGCTAATATTCTAGTAAAGGAATACACGTTTAGGCGTCAGTCAATGTAATACCTATCTAACTACAACGTTCGTCGATTTGACACGATGGCTGCAGAAAACGCAGATAAGTATGCTTATTGGGCTAATTTTGAAAGAAGTGTTCTTGTTTGTGCGCAAACAGTATGACGCGAAGAACCTTTATTCGTGTACATTCACAAGTGAAACTGCGATAAATGGAACGTCGACAAAGACATGGAGACGTGGTCGTACACAAGCGTGAAGATATACTTAAGAAAATACGCTATTCGTTTGTCGTATGTAGTAACAATTTAGGCAATGCAGCAATCGCTCTATGAATGTTACAAGTCTCAAGAATATTTTGTAAATTGTAACTGATCGATCTCGGGAATTGAGAATGAGTTCCCTAGAAATATCGCACAGAAAATGTGTCTTATCTACAGGTTACAAATCTCGCGAATGTCCTATGGGTTTTGTTCACCATCTTCAGACCAGTAAACGGTTCAGAGAAACGATAGCTTGAAACGTTAAAGCGATCACGTCTTCTGGGAATCGTCTCTCTGACAAAGGTTCGTAAATGTATTAGCAGTAAGTTCACTGAACCAGTCGCATTTTGTCCCACTTACTGCGTAGTGTACATGGGAACTAAGCTCAAACACAAGGCTGGTGCGTATAGTTTAAACGTTTGGAACACAATTTGAATGTTGTTTCGTGAGCGAAACCTTTAAATTGCGAACTACACTTCTGGCGTATTAAACGCAATGTATACCTTTTATATCCCTGTTCTAGTTTTAAGAACATCATATTAATACATGGTAATAAACGGCGAATCAGTAAGATTGGCTAAATTCGGTCCAAAGCATGCTCGGTCATTCGCAGCTTGGAACATGTGTCAGCGCATTTGTTTCGTGAGTTCGACTATTCCATTGCTGTTCGACGATCACATTCCTACGACCCGATCGACTTCGTCAGATTTCACTTTATCGTGACTACGCCATGGACCGCCGTTCCGCATGACTGACCCGAGGTGGCGTTTGTCCGGTTGTCGTTGATGCACCTCGTTTTCGACGTATTTCCCGAGTGACGCCACCAGGTACCTGTGCAATGCGGCCGGATGCACGTGCACTTTTTTCCCTTCGACCGCGCGCAACAGCAATCGATGCTTGTCAATGGCGTCGTCGGCGACCTCTTTTCCGTACGTGTCAACGTCACTTCCGGTGGATTCGTTTGTGTTTGCAGTGCGCTTCTTGCGCCCTCCGGCCCAGTGGTCCCAACTCGTGTGCAGTTCCGCGCCAAAGATGCGCCTGGCGCGCGCAAAGCCTGGTTTCTGGGCTGTCTTTTTCAACAGCAACGCAAAGAGACGTCTCAGCAGTTGGCTGTCCCTGGCCCACTCACTCCGGCCGTTGGATGGCCGGTGTCCATCGGTGAAATCATAGTGCACCTGGAGAAGGAGAGCGTCACGTGAGTAAGTGGGTGGGTGAGTGAGTGACTGAGGGAGGGAGGGAGGGAGGGAGGGGGAGGGGGAGGAGGGAAGGAGAGAGGGTGGTAGGGGGGAGAAAGGGTGTCAGTGAGTCAGTGAGTCAATCAGAAAGGATGAACGAGATAGTCAGGGAGTGAGAAAGAAAGAAAGAAAGAAAGAAAGGGAGAGAGAGAGAGAGAGAGTGTGTGTGTGTGTGTGTGTGTGCGTGCGTGCGTGCGTGTGTGTGCGTGCGTGTGAGAGTGCGTGTGTATGTATGTGCGTGTGTGCGTGCGTGCGTGCGTGTGTGTGTGTATATATGTGTGTGTGTGTGTGTGTGTGTGTGTGTGTGTGTGTGTGTGTGTGTGTGTGTGTGTGTGTGTGTGTGTGTGTGTGTGATAGAGAGAGTAAAAGAGCGAGAGAGAGAGAACGAGAGAGAGAGAGTCTGTGAGTGTGCGTGTGCGTGTGTGTGTATTTGTGTGTGTGTGTGTGTGTGTGTTTGCGCGCGCAGTTATAATGACATTCAAAATGTAATTTGTAACTAGATTGGTATTTAATATATAACTTAATTAAATAGTAGCGAGACAATTATTCACTTGTTACAATTATATTACATAATCATTAACTAATGTGTAAAAGGTAATAGAAACAATCTTATTCGAAAATCAATTACAAGGGTAAACATTGCTGGAGCAGGTCTGAAGCTCTGACTTCTGAGATAGAAAGGGCATTACGGCATTACGGACGTAACGAACCATATTGTCCCTGTTTCCGTCGACCATGTCATCGTCCACGTCACTTCCGGTGTCGTCGGTGTCGGGTATGACTACGGCGCCCCTCTTGTGGCCGTTCCAACCGCGCCGTTCATCCGAGTCCCGTTCTGCTTCCGCCCAAGGATCCCAACTCTTGTGTATTTCCGTCCCAAAGACGCGTCTGACGCGTACAGCTTCCGGTTCTCTGTCGGGCAGCTGCGCAAACAAACGTCGTAACAGCTGATTGGCTGAATCCGGGGAGCGCCACCGATCAGATGGCCGCTGCCCGACATATGCGGAATCATATTGCACCTGTCGGTAAAAAGTTGCACTAATAATTTCACTGACAGTGTTAATACACTTTTCATTATTACTGTTGTTGTTGTTGTTGTTTTGTTAACATTATTTTAGTTATTATAATTATTAGATTATTGTGGTTAATAATTGAAGCTAGGTTTAATGTATTAAATAATATAACATAATTTCAACTCTGTGCTTTTATGATGTATAGCAATCTTAACAAGTATATCGTTGGTGTACGCGCGTGCGTGCGTGCGTGCGTGCGTGTGTTCATATGTATTGCATATGTAGTTTATGCCTATATTATTATTTATTTTATGTCATTTATTAGCTGTATGTGTGCATCATGATGTCTATGTGTGTGCAAGTTCGACACCGAAACATTCCTTTGTTTGTGTTGTATGTTTGCAACGTTGGCACATAGTAATAAACTTGTCCTGTCTTATATTGTAGTAGGGCCTACCTGACACACAATGAAACCATTCGAAATATTTCCATCTAATAAGCCTACCGTCCATTGTCTTATATCTGGCAGCCATTTTCGGTCGACTGTTGCCTGATCGCCAATGCCAATGGCTACCGTTTACTAGTAACCGGTAATAAGTACTTCACTAAAAGCTTTCGTAACATCGGAGTAAATAATTTATATTGCCGAACCATCATCAAACCACTTAGTGCTTGCTTCTGCACATCATAATACATTTATTATTCAAGATATAATGTTAAACATGAATCCATACTGGTAGGGATTTACTAATTTGTACCCAACAAGATTCCGTGATCGATAATTATTAGTAGAAGTCAGTTAATGGATTGGATGATAATTATTAGTGGACGTCAGGTATTGGATTTGGGGTGATCTGATTCACGTCACTAGCATTACGTTTCCAGCAGTCACGTGACTAGCAGTACCTTTCCAGCAGTCATCGTTGATAACGGAACTGTCAGCAAGAACCAGTTGCTATGTCCACGAGTTCGGCAACAGTTTTTTTCAATGCAAATGCTCAATGTTGCAGTATTTCATAGATGTCTTAATCAATTTCTATTTCGTTATTTAACCAGATTATTTGGTATTTGACTTTATTTAACTCCCTGGATAGCAGCCTTCATTCTTATGGGGGCGGCCATTTGACACCCGTTGCGCCAAAGCAATCATAAACGTCTTTATCTTAGATACTGATGTTCGGTGACAATGTCTTACTAATTCGTAGCAATGATAATGCACATTTCCTCAGCGCAGCAAAGATATTTCCGGTGGCTTGACGAGGTTTGCGTATAATGCAGTAGGATGATAAATATAGGGTAGACATTATATTGCCTACCGTTATAGTGCCGGCTGGGTTTATTAAAATATGGCTGTTTTATTTGCTATCCGCGCGCCAAAATCTCAAAAATGTGCGCTTATTAATAAACAATTGGCAGGAGTATACAATCAAAGCACATATCTACTATTAAGAAAAGCATGCTTAAAATAGAAGCAGATATCCTCGTATTGAGCAGTAGCCGCACCAGCAGCAGTAGAAAAAGTAATACTTATATCTCAACATGCTATGTACCATTAAAAACGTTCCCGATCATGTTTCACCCAATCGCCGTCTCACTGAGCTCGTCTTTCCTATTTCTCCGACCTATGCCCCGTGTCCCTGTCTCCCTCTCAGCCCAACGTGTCGCTACTTACCCACGGGGTGACGGCCGACACGACAGACCCAGAGAGAACTACGAAGAGAAGACAGCTCAGCGACATCGTCGTCTCGGCTCTGTTGATCGTCTGCGGTGAACTGGCGGCGCCGGCCTGTCTACCCTCGCGCTTGCGTCACCACAAGTCCACCAATCAGCGAACAACATTTCTCGGACGAAGGTTCGATTAGTTGAAATACAGACTGGCCGAGAGGAGTGAGGAATATATAAAACGCAAAAGAAATGCTTATTGAACCTGATTCTTGTGATAACGTCACCAGTAATTGCTGACAATTATACAGTCAGAGAGATATGTAGATTACGAACATAGAGCAAATCTAGTATACATGGTCACAGTGATCGTTAGATTGTCTTTAATTATTAACGTGTAGCTGTGTCTCCTTTTCGAATGTTGTAAGCATAATGTGATCTATGGACTTTCTTAAATCAAAATGAATAATGAACACTATATATATATATATATATATATATATATATATATATATATATATACGGTAGGGATATATATATATATATATATATATATATATATATATATATATATATATATATATATATATATATATATATATATATATATATATATATATATATATATATATATATATATATATATATATATATATATTGAAGAGTGAGAGAGTAGAACGAGTTAGCGAGCGAGCGAGCGAGCGAGCGAGCGACTGAAGGAATGCATGCATGCATGCATGCATGCATGCATGCATGCGTGAGTGAGTGAGTGAGTGAGTGAGTGAGTGAGTGAGTGAGTGAGTGAGTGAGTGAGTGAGTGAGTGAGTGGGTGGGTGAGTGGGTGAGTGGGTGAGTGGGTTTGTGGGTGAGTGGGTGTGTGGGTGTGTGGGTGTGTGGGTGTGTGGGTGTGTGGGTGTGTGGGTGTGTGGGCGTGTGTGTAGGTGCGTGAGTGATTGATTGATTGATTGATTGATTGATTGATTGAGTGAGTGAGTGAGTGAGTGAGTGAGTGAGTGAGTGAGTGAGTGGGTGGGTGAGTGGGTGAGTGGGTGAGTGGGTTTGTGGGTGTGTGGGTGTGTGGGTGTGTGGGTGTGTGGGTGTGTGGGTGTGTGGGTGTGTGGGTGTGTGGGTGTGTGGGTGTGTGGGCGTGTGTGTAGGTGCGTGAGTGATTGATTGATTGATTGATTGATTGATTGATTGAGTGATTGAGTGAGTGAGTGAGTGAGTGAGTGAGTGAGTGAGTGAGTGAGTGAGTGAGTGAGTGAGTGAGTGAGTGACCGAGCGAGCGAGCGAGCGAGCGAGCGAGCGAGAGGGAGGGAGGGAGTGAGTGAGTGAGTGAGTGAGTGAGTGAGTGAGTGAGTGAGCGAGCGAGCGAGTGAGTGAGTGAGTGAGTGAGTGAGTGAGTGAGTGAGTGAGTGAGTGAGTGAGTGAGTGAGTGAGTGAGTGAGTGACCGAGCGAGCGAGCGAGCGAGCGAGCGAGCGAGCGAGCGAGCGAGAGGGAGGGAGGGAGGGAGGGAGGGAGGGAGGGAGGGAGGGAGGGAGGGAGGGAGGGAGGGAGGGAGGGAGGGAGGGAGGGAGGGAGGGAGGGAGGGAGGGAGGGAGGGAGGGAGGGAGGGAGGGAGGGAGGGAGGGAGGGAGGGAGGGAGAGTGACAGAGACAGAAAGAGACAAAGATAGAAATGAAGAGAGAGAGAGAGAGAGAGGGGGGGGGGCGTGTGATTGAATAGCTTCCACAACATGCAAAAAAAGTGGCTACAGGGGGACTGAAATCCCCAAAATATCTGACGAAGTCTCCCCTCCTCAAAATCATGGACGTGATGACACGTTGCAGTGTAATTGGCTGGATATAGAATTTGCCCCCAGTAATTATGGAAGGATATTTCGGTTGAAGTTTACCATACGAAGGGCCAACATGGAAGACAAAAGGAGAAAACGGGAAAGCCGGCACCCTTTTGAAACCATTACTGAACAGACCCCTCTGGGAGGATTTGTTTATCTCGGAGGCGTCATCTTGGATAGGTTTCATCAGCCATCATCGTGTCTGCACCAGACGAAGACATCCTCTTTCAAGAATCTTCGTTCCCGAAACAAAGCCATGATGATGCTTCGTAAAGGTTGAAAAACCCAATTCCCCTTCTTCCGATGTTATGTCAAACATTTCCTATTTAATTCTTGTGGTCAAACGCCAGTGGACGACGTTTATTATTTAAATGCGTACCTTTATGTGCGCGCAATGGTCGAACTGCGAACAATACTATGTACGCAATGATTTGATCAAACATATTTATTCTAAAGTATCATGAACATCACACTAAAAACAGTAAGCATGCAACATCGGCCTAACCCCTAATCGCTGCTATTATTTGCGGCAATGCAGACACAACATAAACAGATCAGTCGCCAGCAGCTCTTAAGGCTAACCGGCTTACTTGCACAAAGTAAACCCGTGTTTATGCCGCATGATATTACGATAAACCGATGTAGATGTGCATGTTTTCCGCCGGCTGTGTGCCTGTTTGCAGCTGCGTAATGTCTACTGCTTGCGGCAAATATAGAGTACATACTTGCAATTTGGTAATTACAAACATCTTCCGTGGCGTTAGGACGTAACATGTAATAAGAAAGTAGTGCGTCACGTGATTGCCACGAGCTGTTGTCTGAGCTTTCGCGTATTCGCGTTAACACCAAAGAATGCCCCTGTGATCTTCAACATAATGCGATATCTTGACTCAATCATGACCTACCTTTTATCATGACATCCCCGATGGTGTTCGTGTGACTCCCAAGAGAACATATAATATCCGTTCCTATCATAACACTCCTTTCATTAATAACAGACGTAATACGTATTATGTTATGCACACAAAATGACCGCCGTTGTTTAATTACGCGTCTAATTACCCAAGTATACACATTGGGAAAACATGTTGACACCACGCAGCCCACGCAGACTTCCATATGGGTCAACTAGTCCACCGGATAGCCCACCAGCCTACCAAATTACTAAACCCGTCAAGAAGCCCTCACAGCCCAATGAATTCACGTAGGCAGCGACGTCCAAGTACACTACCACTATCATGTACGCTGATTTGAACAAAACATGAATTATTTTGTGACAAATTAACAGATTGCTATTATCAAAGTGTTCCGTTAATTTATGTTGCCCCCCCCCCCACATCCACACCCACACATACAAACACACCCGCACACCCGCACACGCGCACACGCGCACACGCGCACACACACACACTCTCTCTCTCTCTCTCTCTCTCTCTCTCTCTCTCTGACACACACACACACACACACACACACACACACGCGCGCGCATGAACGATGCACGCACGCGCGCGCACACAACACACACACACGCATGAACGACGCACGCACGCACGCACGCACGCGCGCGCGCAAACGCACACGCACACACACAATAATAATCGTCAAATTGTGACGCGCATATTGTGTAGCCTTCGTTTCCTTTCGATTGGCTTACAAAATGACATTACATTTTATTCCCCTGACGGCGTCAACATTAGACGATGCATTAGTCGATGCATCTCAGTTGCAGTGTAGCGTGACGAATGACGTCATTACAATGTAAACGGACACAGTGCACGTAGCAGAAGCCGCTCAGAAACCACTTTATGGATCAACGACAAGTGTGTAATTTTGGCCGTCTAAACATGCATTTATGTATGCTACATGGACATATGAAGCAAAACAATTATTTGTTTACGTTATTGATTGTAGATGCGACATGAATGTCTCCGTAGCGCAATGGATAGCGCGTCGGACTTCTAATCCGGAGGTTGTGGGTTCGAGTCCCACCGGAGATGACTATTACTTTTTTTGTGTGTTAACCGACATCGCGTGTAGCAGAAGCAATTTGTTTGACTTGCCTGTGTTTTGAAGTGCCTCCCATGATGCGCTGCAAGGGATATGGATGGGACATTTATGTGGAACAGTGGCGCCACATTGTGGACAAAGATATGCTAACACTACTTAATTGTCTTATGTCATATATAAGTAATAATTTATACTGTGCTATATATATATATATATAATAGTATATCTATATATAATATAGTATATCATGTTATTTTATCATCATCATGCTGTCGGTCGCGAAGCGACAAAGACTGCTTCCATCACTTGACTGTTGCTCTCCATTTATCTCTCTGCTGTGAGAGTGATGTCCAGGAGTCGATCTTTATGTCTCTCAGCTTCAGGTTTCTCTTGATGGTATCCTTGAACCGGAGACGAGGGCGCCCTCTCTTTACATTTCATGGAAGCTGCTAGCAAAAATTGTTGAAGTGCCGCTGGCTTTTGCAAGTTACTAGCGACACTCTCTCGGGGAACAAATAGAGGTCTCACACCGGCAAGAACATGTCAAGACAGGCGCAAACTATTTGTCCCTGCAGTGGCTGGTCGAGAGATGTTGGGAGTTCCATACATCAACCGCCCTTGATGCTGCCACAGTGACATGGTTTTCTGTTTAGGGTTTGCTCCCTTAGCCTTCGGTTCTGATAAGAACCTGTACCACAAGGCAGTGGTTTACAGCTCTGCATGGCAGGGGCGTCAAACTCCCTGAGGTATTGCAATACCTGCATTGCAATACCTGCATACCAGTTATTTTATTTTATAATATATGTATATATATATAATATATATATATATAATTGTATATATGTAGATGTAGGAATAGATATATAATATTGGTGTTTGCTACAAATTACTCCCAATAAAGTGTCCAATTTATTATGGTTGCTACCTTCCGCACGAAAAAATACGAGACGGACTCCCTTTTCCATGATGAAGGATGCAGTATTTGTATCACAAATATTCTGACTAATGCACTGGTGGCAACCTAACTTCACTCAGTTCTACTGCACGGTAATTACTTATTATTATTAAGGCATTATCATTAATAACATTTCAATAAATGATTATGGTATGTTACGTGAAAACAATCGTAGCAAGTTTGCTTTTTGTGCCCACACATGACTTCCTTCGGAAACATGTGCAGAGTTTTAAATATATAATATTCGTTAAACTATGATGCGCTTGTAGAGTTTCTTTCGCTTCCATTTGACTGCAATACACATGGATATTTATTCCCCTAGACGGCGTGAATATGAGGCATTACAAATGCATATATATATAATTAAATGGCTGTCTAAACCTCCTTTTCTGACGTCATTCAACTTTTTCAAATTCCTAAATAAATCATACTGGTTTTATATTTATTTATAAAGTAACATTTCGCTCCCTGTCTACGGGAAGCCAGACAGGGTGAAGAAATGTCGGTCTCCCTGGCAGCGGCCGTCTCCGGTAGGACTCGAAAACACAACAATTTCGGGATTCCAATGACGTTTGCATCTGGGAAGCACGTTTTGACTCACCAGGTAGGTTCCGCAACATGGCATTTTTCGACCAGTGAGTAACGAGCAAGTGTCCACGTGGACAGCATCTGTTTACACGGTACACGTGACAATGTTTCCACGTGGTTCTGCTAGTGTTTATATTGTACACGTGTTGGATAGAGGTCATCAAAATAACCTGACCATGACTAAATGATGGTCAGAATAACCAAAAATATGGCTGATTTGTAACATACATTCATTCCAATGCTAGAGTTAAAGGAAATCGGCCTCTCTTGAATGAAGAGGTTGACAACTTGACATTATATAATCTTGCCCAGCTTCCTATTGACTGGAAGAGTTTACCTCCACAATACGGGGTAAGGCATATTTATATATTTAACATATTTGAGTTCAAGGTTTACATGTAATATAGGAGTCGTGTCGCTATGACGTAATAGAATGAATGACAACGTGTCGTGTACATTCCATACTTTGTAATGATATTACAAATGTTTGTCGCCAAAAGCAGCGGCCGTCCCCGGTGGGACTCGAACCCACAACCTCCGGATCAGAAGTCCGACGCTACGGAGACATTGGTGACAGAACATTGTCAACCATGTGGTAACAACATCAGCAAATATACAGTTTCTGCGTGCATTGTTCAAAAACTAGTGTGCCACTGGTGTTAACCGACATCGTACCAATTTGTTTGACGAGCCTGTGTTTTGAAATGTCTCTCATGATGCGCTGCGAGGGATATGGATGAGACATTTATGTGGAACAGTGGCGCAAAGATATGGTAACACTACTTAATAATTATCTTACGTCATAAATAAGTAATAATTTATACTGTGCTATATATATATATATATATATATATATATATATATATATATATATATATAATATATAGCGCAGTATAAATTATGCTATATATATATATACATACAACCCTAATAAATGGAACACTTTATTGGGAGTAATTTGTAGCAAACACCATTATATATATATATATATATATATATATATATATATATATATATAATATTGGTGTTTGCTACAAATTATAGATATATATATATATATATATATATATATATATATATATATATAATATTGGTGTTTGCTACAAATTACTCCCAATAAAGTATTCCATTTATTCGGGTTGTTACATTCCGCACGGAAAAATACGAGACGGACTCCTTTTTCCATGATGAAGGATGCAGTATTTGTCTCACAAATATTCCGTCTAATGTACCGGTGGTAGCCTAGCTCCACTCCACTTATTATTAAGGCATTATCATCAATAACATTTCAATAAATGATCACTTATGGTATGTTCCGTGAAAATATCGTAGCAAGTTTGCATTCTGTGCACACACACGACTTCTTTCGCAAACATGTGCGGCATTTTAATTATATAATATTCGTTAAACTGTGATTCGCTTGTAGTGTTTCTTTCGCTTCCTTTTGACTGCAATACACAAGTATTTTATTCCCCTAGACGGCGTGAATATAAGGCATTACATATGCATATATACTAAAGTGAATGGCTCTCTAAACCTCCTTTTCTGACGTCATTTAACTTTTGCAAATTCCTAAACAAATCAGGTTTTATATTTATTTATTTATAAAATAACATTTCGCTAGTTGACTTGTAGGAATGCACAATATTATATGAAGAGTTTGCCACCAATTATGTATTGCAAATACGTTATATGAGGTAAGGCATATTTACATCATATATTTTAGTTCAAAGTTTACATGTAACTTGTACGCAATTGAATGCTTCAGGAGTTATGGATTTAAAAAATATTTATGGCACCGCATTAATGCTGAAATATAGGCAAATAATTATAGTCATAATGCTCCGTTAGAGCAAACGATGGCTAACGCTCTATATTTTGTTGATGCTGTTATCACCATTACTATCCAATCCACACATGGATGTCATTATATGCTGGTGTATTTTGTATGTGCGTGCGTGCGTGCGTGCGTGCGTGCGTGCTTGCGTGCATGTGTAAATCATTGTGACAAACATTTGGGGAAATTTACTTGTCCAGGATAATTTAAAAGTAAAATGTTGTGTATTAGTCTACAATCATAAATGTATGTTACAAATCAACCATATTTTTGTTAATCTAACCATCATTTAGTCATGGTCAGTTCATTTTGATGACCTCTATCCAACACGTGTGCAACATAAACACAAGCAAAACCGCGTGGAAACATTGTCGCATGTAAACAGAGGCTCACCACGTGGACAGAGGGGGTACCGTGCACCCCGCGGAAATATACTTTTAATTGCTATCACTAGATCGGAAAAACACGTAGAAAACGGTTTGCTATGTTAACAAGTCAGCAAAATGTCCCATGTAGCATTGTTATGCAAATTAGTGCCGCCATCATAGGCTGATATATAGTGAACAATAGATTTTTCAATACTGGCGGCATTCATTTGCATAAATATGATACGTGGGACATTTTACTGACTTGTTAACATAGCAAGCCGTTTTCTACGTATTTTTCTGATCTAATGATACCAATTAAAAGAATATTTCCGAGGGGGTACACGGTACCCCCTCTTCCGACAAGACTAACTGCTCAGTAACATGACAGTATGACAGTATAATATATCACAGGACGCAGTGTTGTTCAACCGTTGACGTCATAATGACGCACCAGTTGACGTCATACTGACTCACCAGTTTTTAAACCATTCACACGAAAACTAATATTTGCTTGTGTTGGCAACGATCTGTCACGAATGTCTCCGTAGCGCAATGGATAGCGCGTCGGACTTCTAATCCGGAGGTTGTGGGTTCGAGTCCCACCGGGGACGACCGCTGCTTTTGGCGACACCGAATGACGTCTGTCCAACGTCGCAAACATCGTTCGAAGCCGCGAAATAAATTCGTGTGGATGAGTGGCGCCACACGGTGGGTTGGCGGACAAAAACGCGTGTTCTTTACGTACCTGTAAGTTTGTGTAACTGCTATGCACATCACAAATATTCGATAGACTGAATGAGGTGCTTGACCAGTCCGTACTGCCAAGTGCACATGCAGCATAGCTATTTTATGTACCTTCAAATAAAAACTCCATATATTTAGTATATTTTTAATGGGAGGGTGCTAGCTCATTTGTCCAAAATTTACCGAATAGTAATTTTTAAAATAACGGGAAGTCTCCTGTTTAGAACTTGGGAAACTTAAACATCAAATGGTATTGTGGTCCATCGTCATCATCGTCATTGTGCAGCCAGTGTTCCGTGGTTGGGCGAAGGCCTCAGCATGCTGCTTCCACGTCTGCCTATCTTGCGCTACACTCTGCCAGATGGTACCCTTCCAGTAGTCGTCTAGTTCGTCTCTCCGCCGTCTCGCCGGTCTTCCTCTGCGTCTTTTCCTTTCGCAGGGTTTACAGGTGGTGATACGCAGTGTCCATCGATTATCTTGTATCCGTTGATAATTGTTGTCACATGACAGTATTGCCAATCAATTCTGTTTTGAAACTGGATGCTTTGTTTACCACATGAACGTGTTGCAGGCGGAATGTTTCAAATTGCGAGTATTGTTCCCAATCAATGATGGCAGGATCCTTACCCAGTCTGTAGCGGTGCCTGTACATGTACGAAAACAAGATATTGTTTGGGGTTTCATAGATATGACTCTGAACGTCTGTTCCTATTGCACTTGCGACTTACAAACTCCAAAGCAAAGGCACTGCCTTGTAGCTTGTTTATCAATCTCGCTGAAACAAGTTCGGTACATCAATGATCAGGGGCATTAGCAGCTCCCTTTCTACGGGAAACCAGACAGGGCGAAGAAATGTCGGTCTCCCTGACGTAGATCATTGGGTACGGCCAGAAGCAGCGACCGTCTCCGGTAGGACTCGAAAGCACAACACTTTGGCGGATTTCAATGACGTTTACATACGGGAACTAGGGTCAAGGGAAGTCAATCTCTCTCATTCGGTGTGTCCAAAAGCAGCGTTCGTCCCCGGTGGGACTCGAACCCACAACCTCCGGATTAGAAGTCCGACGCGCTATCCATTGCGCTACGGAGACATTCGTGACAGAACGCTGTCAACCACATCCGCAAATACAGTTTTTGCGTGCACTGTTCAAAAACTAGTGTGCCGCTATGACGTCAACGGTTCCACAACACTGCGTTCGAGATGAATAGGCCTGTAATGTACGATGCTGCCAAATTGTTGCGGAATAGTCAACGTCAGGACTGGAGTTGTCTGCTGCAAGTGCAGCTTACCGCCTACCTGTGCTCAAAGCCTACTACAAGTCCCTGCCCACATACAAGAGGTCTTCACAACCGCACCGTCACCGTCACATCAGGAATCTAGATAGGGTCAAGAGAAGTTGGCCATTCCGTGTCGCCAAAAGCAGCGGTCGTCCCCGGTGGGACTCGAACCCACAACCTCCGGATTAGAAGTCCGACGCGCTATCCATTGCGCTACGGAGACATTCGTGACATATGGCTATCAACTCTTTGGTAACAACATCAGCAAATACAAGTTTTTGCGTGCAGTGTTCAAAAACATGTTATTATGTCAACGGTTCCACAACAATGCGTTTGAGATTAATAGGCCTATGACGTAGAATGGAGTCATATTGTCGTCTTGCGGGACAGTACCGAAAATCTTCCAACGTCAGGACTGAAAGTGTAGTTCTTGCTGGAAGTGTACAGAACGGTTCTTTCTCCTCAACATTCTCCTTTTCTTCTCTTCTGCTGGTTCTCTGTGTTTGTTTTTGTTTTCGAATGATTGAGTTTCACTGAAGGGCAACAGTTCTGTTTTACAAAGTTGTGCGCGATTGAAGTAACCCACTGAAGGAATTCAAGTTTAGGGCCAGACGACACCAATGTTATATATGTTATATATGTGTGTGTGTGTGTGTGTGTGTGTGTGTGTGTGTGTGCGTGCGTGCGTGCGTGCGTGCGTGTGCGTCTTGTAATTAGTGACATTAACAAAACATAGATATCAATATATGATAAGACAGAAATATATGATACGGAGGACGGAAATGAAGCAACGCGGAAGATAAAACAACACGAAAACAATGAGTATCAGACACTCCTCTTTGAGGATGTGGTTGGTTATGAAATGCGCCGATTTTCCTCTTCTTGTACAAGGGTTTCATCTAGTGGACAAGCTAGAATCACCGCCTGGATGTTGGGCAGTACACCGCCTTGTGCAACGGAAACGCCGAACAGGAGTGTGTTCAACTCCTCGAGCGAGTTCAAAGTGACGGGAGATGAGCCTCAGTTTCTTGCTGTCGCTGGCTGCCTCTTCTGCCAGCTCGAGAACCTCGGCAGCCAGTTGGCCCACGACGGCAGTCAGGCAGTCCTGCGTTTTGCGGCGTATCGGCGTAAAACTCCCCCCGCTAATTGCTACCCTCTCCCTTCCGGCAATATTATGCCTGAACGACCCTGCTGAAAAGCAATGATATACTAGAATAAAACTGCCCCACCGTGACACTAATATACCAGTAATATATAGCCCTTCAAGTATAAACACCTTCAAGTATAAACAGCCCACATGCAACAGTTGTATTCCTTTTTCAAGATGACTGTAATGTAAGTTCTAAAGGATAAGTAGGAAGCAATATACACGATTGACGAAAATGCACTATTTTCCGACACACGCGCCGTCCTGACAACTTGTACACGCCCCGTGAATCACCGGATTGCCCGGAGATTACTTTGCATCCAGCCAGGCTTTCGCTATGGGGGATTTTGTTCGCGATCGATACTAAAGGTCCTGGGTATTCTAGTTAATCAAAGGAATCCTCTTCATACATCAATCGATATTGGTATAACCGGCCTACAACTGTCACTGTTTGGTAAATGTATATAATATATCTTGCCAAATAAACACATTCGCATAGGCGTGCATGCAACCGCGCGCACATGCACACACACCCACACACACACATACACACACACACACACACACACAAATACACACAAACAAACACAAACACAAACACAAACACACACACACACACACACACACACACACACACACACACACACACACAAACACACACTCACTCACTCACTCACTCACAAACACTCATCATCGGAACTTTGTCAAAACACAAACACACACACACACACACACACACACACACACACACACACACACACACACACACACACACACACACACACACACACACACACACACACACACACACACACACACACACACACACACACACACACACACACACACACACACACACACACACCAAAACACGCAGTAACAAATATATCGGACCAGACGGTGGAGACTTTTAAATATGAAACAACAACATTAATACACCGACCCGCGGAGGCACATTTAAATACGATATAACAGTTACGTAATAGCTGCGACGACAGATGTGTCGACTCAATGGGCAGCGTGCGCGCCGGGTGCTCCACGGACCGGAAGTGACGCGAAGAGGGATCAATTAATCGAACAGGTAAGACGTGTCACGTCCAGCGACACATACCCTGAGAGCTACACTCGGCTGACTTAACCCTGGCCTGTGGGGTTTCTGTGAGGGTTACTAGTACGATGCCGGCGGCCTGCAACACCAGCAAAGGGTTGCTACTGTTGGTGCTGTACCTGGCGTGTTCTCCCGCGGGGACTGACGGAGGCGGCGAGGGACGACACGGGACACAGAAGGTGGACGTGCAGGACATTCACGTACATCGGTCGGAAGAGCGTCGTCCGTCCGTGCCGTCCTCGAGTGTCCCGCCAGCGACGGAAACAACGCGAGAAACGGCGAGACAGGAAGCGAGGAACGAGACGACGTTTAATTCAACAAAACAGCCAGGTATACTAGTCATTGGAATTGTTTCTGCAGTAAAGATGGGTTTTATAATGACGAAAGCGACGCCGCTTTCTCTTTCTGTTTGTTTGTTTGTT
Source organism: Oasisia sp. SBJ-2009 (assembly GCA_964017155.1). Taxonomy (NCBI): domain Eukaryota; kingdom Metazoa; phylum Annelida; class Polychaeta; order Sabellida; family Siboglinidae; genus Oasisia; species Oasisia sp. SBJ-2009. Next base: position 22,580,679 of record OZ024862.1, read on the forward strand.
TGTTTTTAATACACGGCTATGTGAAAAAAAATCTTTCCTCATCGTAACTTTGTCAAAACTCAGTGCGGGTGCTGTTTTATTTTAGTATACTGGTGGTGATGTTAGCGAATGCGTCCATGTGATTATACAAAAGAGAAATAATAATTATAATATTTGTTTTGGTTTTATTGAACATAATGTTTGTTACGGGGTTTCAGTAGAACACCATTATAATGCAAATGACCATCACGATGTCTACATGTTTTAAACTACATTTGACAAGGCATCGTTTAAGCCAATGTTATATTTCCTTAGCATTATCCAGTGCAACGTCCGATGAATTTTCCTTGATAGTTCGACAATCGCGGGTACGAATTGAACCGATGACTTATTTGGAGGGTGGCCGGTTTAAGATGGGTGTGAATGATCCCCACTCGCAAACCGGGGAATACCCAGTGCGGTGGAGCGAAGTGAAGCCGTTTAAGATCGACCGATTTCCCGTCACCAACGGCGACTTCAAGTAAGTCGGATAAGGATAGATGGGTCCATTGTGGGTAATGACCAGAGACGTACCTGGGTCGTACGCATCTTCTCAAAACCGACGACCGTTGACTACGAAATCAACCAAGCTGCCATCTTTGTTTGTCTGAGTATTGGGTTAGGGTTGAGCGGGCCTTTGAGCATACTCAGGATTTAATCATGTCATGCTCAAGTCTGAGAACGATTTAATGATCAGAATGTGTGTGACCTATGAGTATTTACTTAGTTTCTTAGGTGGTTTCCTCCAAACAGCCCAAACGTGGGCTAATGCAGGAGTTTTCCTTCTCTAGCATTAGCGAGTCCACTGCAGGTTACACATTTATCCCCTGTGTGGGATCTTTTACTTCCCCTGGCATAGAAACCAGATAGAAGGGATCACCGGCTTTTAGTGTCTCTTCCGAAAGACACAAGCAAACGTGGGGTGAACGAAATTTCCTAAGTTTCGAAACGGCGGTAGGTGGGATTGAACCACTATCCCCTCGGCATGTTGTGACAGCGAACCTTGAGCGTAGAATTCTGAGCACGGAGCATCGAGTAAGATTTTATAACCTCAGTTTAAAATATTATTTAGCAATAGGAATAAAAAGAGTTACCCACTGCAAATCTGGAAGGTGTCATGATTCCTAGCAACCAAAATACCAATAAAGCACGTGAATTAAATCCTGTAATACATGTGAATAAAGAGGCAGAGCACTTGGTCATACGCCATCCTGATATTGAACAGATAGCGCCGCCTGTTGCTCCGAGTTAGTATTAATGTGCCGTGTTCAGGATAAAAATCCCGGTATTAAAAGAAATAATCCAACACAAATAGCTTAATAATCACATTTTAGTGCAAAATATGGTGCTCCAGAAAGACTCTGTTTCAGCATAGTTACTGTTGCATCAGCGTATTTGAATCAGAGAGCAGATTCAAATATACTGATGCAACATTGTCTATGCTGAAACAAACACAATAAAACTCGCACTGCGGTATTTCTGTATATACTGCTCTTGTACACCTTGATAAAGGTTAGGTAAGTTCTTATAAGGCGCAGTATCTAGTCCTCAGGACTGCTCACAGCGCTTTACACTTTACTTTCATGGTAGACCTGTTCTATCAAACAACATCTCAATTTCTATGGGATAATTTAGTAGTTCCTGTTCCTGTTCAAACTCAAATGGTTTTATATGGCAAATATTCGATGTTGGACTTGTTTGACAACAATAGAGACAAGGAGATTAATGGAAGATTAAGAAGTGTCTTTAATATTTAATGTATATGAACAGATGAATTCAAATTGGTTGGACTTCCGATAATCTACCGGCTACCATGTCTACATGCTATCTAAAATAAATATTCTGGATGACAATCTTGTTCTATCTAATAAAGCCTGTTAAAAGTCAATTTCACCCTCCGTATATGTCAAAACGAAGTACAATTGAAATGTGCTTACGTAAGAAGTATGAAGAAAATGGAACTTACCGCAATATCCGCATCACCTCAACATATAAGACAGATTGGATTGTAATCATCGTTTGCGTATAATTTACATGTCGCTGCGTTTCTGATTGTTGACGCCAGTATGACGTACTATGACGTGATTCAACGTCCGAAATCGAGTAACGTTATTTCCACAGTTAGCCTTTACTGTTATTTCTCCCATACCATAGCACATACAAACTGATGATATTTTACATTTGAAATAATTATGTTTAATGGACTACTAGTGCAATAGATCAGGCATATTAGCAAGTTGGGTGCTCGCATATATTGGCTATGAAACGACCCATACTTTGAATATGTTTTGAAGAGCTAGAACTCCATTAGCCCAGAAATATCAAACTGTTACAAAATAGAAACTTTCTAGGTATTGGGAACCATATGATCAGCATCCAAATGCTAAAGGATTAATCGCATTACTATTATTATAACTTTTTCATCCTGTTATTAAATAGCCCGATACTGTCCATGGGGCGACCACGTGATTATAAAAAAAATACCGAATAGTTCATCCCGTTATCCATATAGATGTAGAGGTCTGTGATGTTTACGAAATATGTTCAGTTTATCATTGATATGATGGATCGTGTGTGTGAGAAAATAATTTCAGATTGTTATCGTACAATTTTTGTATAATCTGACAACACACACACACACACACACACACACACACACATATATATATATATATATATATATATATATATATATATATATATATATATATATATATATGTATATATATATATATATATGTGTGTGTATATATATGTATATACAGTATATATATGTATATATATATATGTATATATATATATATATAGATATATATATTATATGATTCAAACATTGCATTTGTCTGCCAAGAGGTGAAGAACTTTAAGATTAATAATAATAATAACTTATATAGCGTCCGATCAATCGAAATATTATACATACATACATACATACATACATATATACATACATACATACACACAAACATACATACATACATACACCTAAACATATGTACATACGTGCATAAGTAGATAATAGTATTTTGTATCACAAAAATGTTCAGAATATAAATAATAGTATTTTATATCAAAGAAATTTTCAGAAATTTTCAGAAAGTTTTTTAAATATACCTGCTAGAAAGATCATCAAAACTGTTAAAGAAATAAAATACATATATTAAGAGATATTTCTTTTAAAATACTGGTTGCCCGTTTTCATAATCACCAGAATCATAAAACTAAGTTAATTTAATAATTCAAGTTGGTCGATAAGTTTACCAAAACTACATGTTATAACGGCAGTGTACTGGTCAGTTGTAAATTTAGTTACTATGAAAATGTATTTACTATGTAAGTTTTTTTTTTTTTTTTAAATGAAACTCGCGAACAGATCGAATAGAGAAGGCCCCTTAGACATTGCTCTGTAACATAGTGTTTTGACAGACGATTCAAGAGAGCGAAGATGAAGTACCGAACCACTGCTGAGCGTAACAAGTTCAGCTGGGTGTTCTTCTCCCACATGTCGCGTGCGGCCACGCGTGTCGACAACACGTTCTACACGGACGCCCCCTGGTGGTACGCCGTGAAAGCAGCCACGTGGAACAAGGTGTTTTACCCCTCGTTGTGTCCTCGTAATATAAATACTAAGGGGTGTTTTGTCAGTTATGCTTGGTCAGGGTGGAAAGTATTAAAAAGTAATGTGCTTAATCATCTTGAAAGTGGGAATATTAACGACGCAGTTATTTATACTCTGAAAACCGACAGATCAGGAAACAGCATGCAGAGGACAACCACGGGACACTGTATTATAATACTTCTAGTCTTACAATTGCATTCAGAGATATTTTTTCTTCTAAATACAAATGCCCATTGAATCAACATACCACACACAATCTTTACCCATTTTCTCAACTCCATTGAGAACTTTTTCGTATAATATGCATTCATTTTAAGATATAATGAAGATAAACAAACAATTATTCCTCTGGCTATAAATAGTGACGGGTAATTTTGCAAAGAATATTTTAATCAAGTAACACATCAAATGGTAAAGTGACATGTAAGGTAGCGAGCATGATGACATACATAATTTTTATTCGTGTTGTACATATAACTTTTTGAAATCAACTTATAACTTGTAACTTTAAGAACGTTAGACCCTTTATATTAATTAACATCAAAATAGGAATAGAGTACTTCAAGTTTAAATTAGTATACTACGGAAATGCAAAAATATTGTTGTTTGGAAAGGTAACTATATTGAGGCTCTGATGTCCGTCGGCAATGCATGTTGCACATTCAGTAAGTTTGTATACGTTGCCTTCAGCCGAATGGCTTCGACTTTGACATCGACAGTCGACTAGACTACCCCGTCACTCATGTCAGTCAGCATGACGCTGTTGCATTCTGCCTGTGGGCCGGGAAACGTCTTCCCACGGAGGTCGAGTGGGAGTACGCATCCCGGGGTGGTCTCAAAAGTGAGTCCAATATGTGTGCGTGCGCGTGCGTGCGCGTGCGCGTACGTGTGTGTACGTGTGTGTACGTGTGTGTGTGTGTGTGTGTGTGTGTGTGTGTGTGTGTGTGTGTGTGCGTGCGTGCGTGCGTGCGTGTATGTATATGTATGTATGATATACATATATATGTATATATGTTATTATAATTATATATATATATGTATATATAAATGTATGATATATAGGTTATTATAATTATATACATATACACACATATAATATATATATATATACATATATATGTATATATATGTATATACATATATATATTATATATATATATATATATATATATATATATATATATATATATATATATATTATATGTGTGTATATGTATATAATTATAATAACCTATATATCATACATTTATATATACATATATATAATTATAATAACATATATATATATATATATATATATATATATATATATATATATATATATATATATATATGTATATCATACATACATACATACATACATATATATATATATATATGAATGACTGTATGGTATATATAGGTTATTATAATTACATATATATATATATATACTTACACGAATGTGTATAAACATATAACTATGTAATATATATGTATGAATGTATGTGTATATGTATGTATGTGTGTATATGTATAATATTATATAAATATATTGATATTTGCAGATTTGAGATATCCGTGGGGAGACAGGTTTGAAAAGAAGAGAGCAAATTTGTGGCAGGTAAGAAGAATAGCGATAATTTTAAGGACAGCAACTGCGATAATAGTATTATATGGCATTCTCTTATAACTGTGTCGTAGTCGGGCGTCGTGGATGTCACGGTACAGTGTGACGTATAGGACATAATCTTTGTAATGATATACTGTGACCCACAGAGACAAGCAGTGTCAGACTGTGTCATATTGTGTCAGAGCGCTTTAGACTGTGACCCACAATGACCCCGACTGCTTGGTGCTTGTTTTCAGGGTTTGTTTCCTCTCGAAAACCCAATGGTCGACGGATGGGAAGGCCTAGCCCCGGCGAATGCATTCATACCACAAAATAACTACGGTATGCTTGTTCGTTGCATGCCAAAACAACAGTAATTATTATCAAACGAAGTAAACAACGATGCGTGATATTGCATCGAGGCAAATGTAAATCATTGAGGTCAATGCTTAAATACATATCATCTTATGCGCAAATGTCGGGAATTTTGAAATAACTAGATATGATGTATTCGTAAATTGGGATTTATTTAGTATATTAAATATTTATTACTTTAAACTTTCTTTAACTTAATCTACCTGCATATGGTTTAATATTTTAACACGAATCAGGTACTTAACATAGTTATTCACTTATCTGTTTCGCGTATGTATTTCACATAATAGTATTTGCAGTTGTCTTAAAACACTTTTAGATTAAATTTAACATATCCGTTTCACGTATTTATGTTATAGTTGTTTATTTATCGTGATGTAATATATATATATATCGATATCGTGATGTAACCAAACGAACGGCATCAAAGAGCCTGAAGAAAGAAGAACGCAGACATTTGGCCAACACGGACTGATTACATTCTTAGATAAGCAAAGTAGATAAATCCATGATCAACATAAGATCATAGAACAAGGAGGAATTATTTACTTTCGAAACTTAGGCAATTTTGTTAACCCCACATTGCCTGTGTCTTTCGGAAGAGACATTAAAATCCGGTGGTCCCTTCTAACTGGTGTCTATGCCAGGGGAAGTAAAGGATCCCACACAGGGGTAAATGTGTAGTGGACTCACTAATTCTAGAGAAGGACAACTCTGAAAAGCCAATGTCAATAATGGTCAGCAAGTTGACCGGTGGTCAGTTAATGGAAGAAGAAACATCGATACATTAAAAGCAGTAGAAGATACCATCGCGAAGACATTTGCTAAGCTGTACACTACATGCTTATCAGAAAGACATATACGCACAGCGCGGAAGACCGATAAGATGGTCATCATCTTCAAGAAAGAAAGACATCAAGAACTACATACCGATGTGTCTGCTACCAAACGTTTATAGAGAACTCAAGAAAGCACTAATGAAAAGGCTAGATAAGACACTCGACGAGAACCAGCCACGAGAACACGCTGGAATCAGAAGCAGATACTCAACGCCAGACCACATCCACAGAAAATATCCCAGTCATCTTCATTTCGCCGACGACATACTTGTATGCGCTAAAACACCACATGAACTACAACAATGTTGCAGGAGCTAGCTTATAAATTTATACTGTTGATTGAAGCGTATATTTGAAAAAATACAATCGTCACACATATAACGTAATCATGTTACATAAATATAATTAATAACGTTTATCTACATTCACTAATATAATCAACATAACTGTGAAAACCGACAGGTATGTACGACATGCTGGGAAATGCGTGGGAGTGGACGTCCAAGCAGTACCTGGGCCCAAAAGGTAGCAAGCCGCCCAAAAACAAACTCTACGTGGTGAAGGGAGGCTCGTTCGTTGACTCTCGCGACGGCCGAATCAACACAGAGGCCAGGTGTGCTGCTAGGTGAGTCATGTCAATCTAGAGGACAGGTGTGCTGCTAGGTGAGTCATGTCAAACTAGAGGCCAGGTGTGCTGCTAGGCGAGTCATGTCAATCTAGAGGACAGGTGTGCTGCTAGGTGAGTGATGACAATCTAGACGACAGGTGTACTGCTAGGTGAGTGATGACAATCTAGAGGACAGGTGTGCTGCTAGGTGAGTGATGTCAATCTAGAGGACAGGTGTGTTGCTAGGTGAGTGATGTCAATCTAGAGGACAGGTGTGCCGCTAGGTGAGTGATGACAATCAAGAGGACAGGTGTGCTGCTAGGCTAGTCATGTAAATCTAGAGGACAGGTGTGCTGCTAGGTGAGTGATGACAATCTAGAGGACAGGTGTGCTGCTATGTGAGTGATGACAATCTAGAGGACAGGTGTGCCGCTAGGTGAGTGATGACAATCTAGAGGACAGGTGTGCTGCTAGGTGAGTGATGTCAATCTAGACGACAGGTGTGCTGCTAGGTGAGTGATGACAATCTAGAGGACAGGTGTGCTGCTAGGTGAGCGATGACAATCTAGAGGACAGGTGTGCTGCTAGGTGAGTGATGACAATCTAGAGGACAGGTGTGCTGCTAGGTGAGTGATGACAATCTAGAGGACAGGTGTGCTGTTATGTGAGTGATGACAATCTAGAGGACAGGTGTGCTGCTAGGTGAGTGATGACAATCTAGAGGACAGGTGTGCTGCTAGGTGAGTGATGTCAATCTAGAGGACAGGTGTGCTGCTAGGTGAGTGATGACAATCTAGAGGACAGGTGTGCTGTTATGTGAGTGACGGCAATCTAGAGGACAGGTGTGCTGTTATGTGAGTGATGACAATCTAGAGGACAGGTGTGCTGTTATGTGAGTGATGACAATCTAGAGTACAGGTGTTCTGCTAGGTGAGTGATGACAATCTAGAGGAGAGGTGTGCTGTTATGTGAGTGACGGCAATCTAGAGGACAGGTGTGCTGCTAGGTGAGTGATGACAATCTAGAGGACAGGTGTGCTGCTAGGTGAGTGATGACAATCTAGAGGACAGGTATGCTGCTAGGTGAGTGATGACAATCTAGAGGACAGGTGTGCTGCTAGGTGAGTGATGACAATCTAGAGGACAGGTGTGCTGCTAGGTGAGTGATGACAATCTAGAGGACAGGTGTGCTGCTAGGTGAGTCATGTCAGTCTAGCGGACAGGTATGCTGTAAAATGAGTCATGCTAATCAAGAAAGCAATTATGCTGGACTCCCGCTTGTTCCAATTCATGTAAATATATGAATACGTACCTGGCTAAAGACAACTGTGGATGTTTATATGCACAGTCTTCGCGCAGCAATTGCAACGTAGCTGAATCCTTCTAAGAGAATTCGAGACAGCATTCAATTGAATAGATACGCGATGACGTGAAGTTTACAGCTTTCTGAAGAATCCAAACGACTGTACACAAATGTATAATTATGTAACGTTCTGGAGATTCCTAACCACTATATACGGATGTACATGTGAACTCACCTTCACACACACAAAGATGTGACACAACTGGTTGCAGACTCGGACTGTCGCCGGACTACACAGCGGAGAATGTCGGCTTCCGGTGCGCCTCTTCCGCCCCGGCCCGATCCCTGCCCACGCCTCCCCCGGCTCCTCCCAGGCCCGTCCGGATCCACACCCTGCAGGAGACATGGGCCTACAAAGTACGACAGGCCATCCGTAAGATCCTGGGCCGCCGCAGTGGCATCTACCTGCCGTACAGGCGGGAGGAACTGTGACAGCGCCGATAATGTACACCGAGGCGTGCGTGCCCGTGTGCCTCTGAAAGGAAGGAAATAAATGTGATATACCGTCCAACCGTTGTTTTATCGGTCAATACTCATACGTCTGGCATTCCAAGCGCTAGTCGTGCAAAAGATCGGCGTGAAACACGAATGATAGCGCGTGCGCAGAACAAACAACAGCTAAACGTTGACGGGCATCGCAGTGACATAGTAACGCGTATCAATCCGAATTCGTTGGCAATTGTAAATGTTGTAAACAAATTTCAGCGAGGTATGAATGAATGTATTATTCAACAACAACAACAACAACAACAACAACAACAACAACAACATGCATACATACATACATACATACATACATACATACATACATACATACATACATACATACATACATACATACATAAAGGCAAAAAAAGGCAAGTTCTTATATAGCGCAGTATCCAGTCCTCAGGACCGTTCGAAGCGCTTTACACTTTACTTCCCTGACAGACCTGTTCACTCAGACACCATCTCGGCTTCTCTGGGAAGCATCCAGCCATATGCTACAATTAATGCGCGAAGGCTGCTCGTACACATATCCACCACTGTCTATATGTAAGCCCTGCTTACTAAATACAAGTCAGGCCTCAGCAATAATTATTACTGAATAGTTATACTATAAACAAAGTTTTAGCGCAAGCACCAGGATAAAAAGATTTAGGAACAGCAATGTTTAATGGCAAGCACAAATTCACAATAGTCACAAACAATGACTCTACTCCTGTATTTTACCAAACACTTGCTAATCCCTAATTAACTGATACCAAACAAATAACCTAAAACAACAACCGGTACTCAGTAAGATGGCCTTGATCTGTCAGGTAAGCCATAACCTGTAGAATAAAAATGTATTAGTTGTAGAACTAGATACTGCAACAAGGCAACATACAAAACTAAGATACCTGTCTATAACCAACATCTATAAACTAGCAGTGGATTACAAAATCCCACAACACATTAACAACTGTCAACTGTCACTTAGAATAGAATAGAATTTTATTCACTCTAACCACATATCGTGGTACATAGAGGATCATAGTTTTACAAATACATATATACAACATGACTAACAAAACATCAACATTTACGACTGGGTAATATAATTACCCAATTGTACTACTACTCGTATACAAATACATTTATACAGGTTTATAGATAACACACAAGTTATCATATCATTGACAATACAATTTTAACCCATACAAGATGAATTTTGCTAAATCATTAACTTGGTCTGGCTCAGTGGTCTGTAACATACGAGTAAAATTATGTATATTTGCACTCGCTCTGTTACATGAAGGTATATATTTATTTCTCAGATCATCCAGCTTTGTGCATTCGTATAAAAAGTGAATTTCATCACCTAATACACCTTCATCACAAATGGTACAAATTCTCTCATTTCTAGGAATGTTGTTGTTTTTTAGATTATTAGCAGGTAATTTATATGTACCTATTCTGAATTGGAATAATGCTTTTTTTAAATGTTCAGGAAGTATTTCGGTATACATTTCTTTACAGTGGGATGTTTTAAATAGTTGATACATCACATTATTATTATTTGTAATTCTACTGTGCCATAATTGCTTAAATTGATCACATTCACATTTCTGTATACTCTTGGCATCAATTTTATGATCTTGCATTAACCATACATAATTAGTGCCATTTGTTTGAAAGATGTTACTAATGCATTTAATCCAGGGTGAGTAGTGTATATCTTTACAATAAAGATGATACAAAATTAGATACATGACTTTGTTAAGTTTTTCCTTGCTGCTTTTTAATAGTTTTGTCCAATAACTAACCATTCTCTGCTTTATTGTAACTGAAAGTGGGTATCTGCCTAACTCTCCATATACTGGCATATTATGAGAGAATTTGGACACTCCAAAAATAAATTTACAAAATTTAGTATGCACTTTCTCCAGGATGTCAACATTTTCACATCCCCACACTTCACAACCGTACAGTAAGATCGGTTCTACACACTTGTCAAATAATATAAGCATAACATCAGTTGGTAGATTCAGTCTCCTTCCTTTTTGTATAAGTGAGTACATAGCCTTTGAGGCTTTATCATATAACACTTTTTTAGCTTTAACAAAGGATCCATTCCAATTAAAGCAAATACCCAGATAAATGTAATCCTCCACTTGATCGAGATTCATGTCACCAAATTTAAATGTACGTATGTTACGTATCCTTGTCTTTGATCTGGCAAAGACCAACATTTTTGTTTTACTGATATTAACCTTTAGTTTGTTACAAATACAGTATTCATTCAATAGGTCAAGATTCCTCTGCATGTCACTCTCATTTTCAGCCATTATAACAGTGTCATCTGCATACAAGAGAACAAACATATTTAACATTCCACTAATACCACCATTACTGTCATTATACAGTTTGTCAATAAATTTTAGAGTATTCCATTTCTGCACTGGGAAGAATGTTTCCAGATCATTGAGAAATAGTGCAAACAGAAGTGGTGATAAGTTTTCTCCTTGTCTTAATCCTACATGTGATTCAAACAATTCTGACTGCACACCATTGTTCATGACACATGATTTGATTGATTTGTACATATTCAATATAACATTAAATACTTTTCCCGATACACCATATGATATTAATTTTTTCCACAACATTGCTCTATTGATCGAGTCAAATGCCTTACTATAATCAACAAAGGTGCAGAACAATCTTCTACCTTGACATAGAAATAATTCAACAATACACTTAAGCGTAAATATTTGGTCAGTTGTAGAATAACCTTTCCTGAAGCCAGCTTGGGCTTCACTCATTATTTGTTTTGAGTTTATAAAGGCTGTTAGTCTTTTATTTATGATGGACGTGAATAGTTTATCTAAACAACTAAGAAGAGTTATTCCTCTGTAACTGTCTGGATTATTAATGTCACCTTTATTTTTATATATCGGTTTTATTATGCCAATTAACCAATCATTTGGCATATGTCCACTCAGTAAAACAACATTAAAGATTTGTGTTAGCATATCCAGATGATTTTCTGAGAAAGCTCTGATCATTTCATTAATAATATTATCTTCCCCACACGCCTTCCCATTTTTCAATCGTTTCACAGCTGTCGTCACTTCTACTCCAGAAATTGGTACATTTAATGTATCGGACTCTGAGTATTCATTAGTTTCATTGCTTGACATTTGGGTTCCATTCATGTTACATTCAGACTCAACTTCATCTTCTGCAGCAGCATTTAATTCTGAGAAGTGTTCAAGAAACTCATCAATAGTTACATTTCCTGTATTTACTTGCTTAGTGTTCTTATTTATTATCTCCCAGAAAGCTTTGGGATCATTAGATTCCTTTAATTTTAAATCCGCTACAAAACTTTTTCTGTGCACTGCCTTACATTTATTTATGGTAGTTTTATATTCCACTTTGCTACAAATGGTGGCACCATCTAGCGACTACTGGTGAACCAAACACTACACCATAACTTGACAATTAAGTGTCACCATCTAGCGGCTAATCGCGAATATACCGTCCACATCGTTATTGAAATAAAAACAATGCACAAGTTAGATCTTAATCATTTGTTATTACTCTACTGTGCCACAAGGCACATATGTTAACTTGACATTCACTGTCAATCTCCTTAGATTAAGGAGTTATCAGAAACGGAACATTCTGCACATTCTCTGAACAAATTTCATCATCGCCCATCTGTATGACAAGCCTCACAAGGTCAATACTCTAAAACAGTGAATACGATACATGGCGAGACTCCGCGCGATTGGAGCTGATTTGGGGACTGGTCATTAGAATAATATTCGATGGATGACAGTTGTAACTTCCGACTGATGAATATTAGGAAAATCAGGACATAAATATCTTGTGTTATACCTTTCTTATCTTAAATGTCCGATTTAATATTGAGTTTACCACACTATCATAGACATAGCGATTTATGTAGTGCAGATAATAGACACTCCCCACAAATTTAAGCCGTATGTGTTTTTTTACGGATTTTGCATTTTACATAGCTGTACGTTGTGGTTTCGATAAGCACTTATATTTGACAAGTTGTCTAAATGCACATAATCATAACACATGTATACGTTTGCCCCAAACAGGTTGTACTGCGCGAAAAATGGCACTTTTCATTATTAGTCAAGATTGCCATGCAAGTCGGCGATGCCATGGCAACCACCATAACAATCGATTAAAATTCATGATTTCCGTGAGCATTGTCACCGGCAAAGTGTTCAACTGCTTCTGCTTTTAATAATCCTTCGGACAGTGTAACTGAAATAATTAGACTGGAACAGTTCGATTATTACAACCAAAAAACAAAACGAAGTCCTATACGTTAACATGGAGAATATGGACTTTCTGCCCCCAATTGCCCCCAGCCTCGTTTTCGCGCGCGAGACTTACACGCCCTAGGCTATAGTACAA
>OZ024862.1:22596512-22861512 GCA_964017155.1 Oasisia sp. SBJ-2009
CCCCACAAGCAAACTAAATCAAAACCAAGCCACCCATGCGTTGACTGTGAAATCAAGAAGCTGATCCGACGGAGGAACAGGATTTATAAACGCTGAAAAAAATTGTGGAGATGAAGACCTGAAACAGGAATTCAAATTGCTGAAACGGCAAGTCTAGAAAAGCCTGCGCCGCCTTTACTGGAGACGTGTAGAAAACATTGGTCCATGAGCTTCCATCCACAGAAATGCTACACGTTGAGTGCCACCCGAAAGAAAAAGAAAATTGTACCGTCATGCCACTTACACGGATACATACAGGACAACCTGAATTGGGGACTCCACATAGACACCATCACCAATAAAGCAAACAAGACACTTGGCTTCCTCAGAAGAAACCTAAAAATCGGAAACAAGAATATCAAAAAACAGCATATAAAGCCTTTGTCCGCCCAATCCTGGAGAACTGGGCCATTGTCTGGGACCCACATTCTGCAAACGATATAAAAACGATAGAAAAAGTTCAACGCCGAGCAGCAAGATGGGTTACAAATAGACACACCAGACCTCCTGCGTCAACTCCATCATCGACTCTCTTGCCTGGCCTACACTCCAACAACGCCGTAAAAAAGCTCGACTTGAAATGTTCTATAAATTTCACCACCGTCTCGTCACCATTGATTATGAATACCTACCACAGCCAACAGAAAACACATCGAGCCACAGAAAGAACAACACACACTGCTACAACATCCCCTACTGCAGGACACAATACAGACAAATGTCATTCTTCCCCCGGACCATACCTAAATGGAACAGCCTGCCCCAGGAAATAGTGGCAGCCAAGTCCCTGGACTGTTTCAAGTCCAGGCTTGCTGCCCACCTGTAACCACGACAGACCACCCCCTCCCCTTCCCCCTGCCCTTCCCTCCCCTTTGTTTCTTATGTCTACTACCCCCCTCTACTATGCCACACACCCTTTCGCTACACTTCAGAAGTGTCTACTGCAATCTCCACAAATCAGCATAATCATCACAACATTGATGTTGGCTGATCAATAGAAGAAGAGGAAGAAGAACTTCGCAGACTGTCGATTTTCTTTAATTATTATGGTGCAGTGGCTCAGGGGTAGAGCTTCGGACTCTCGACTACGAGAACCCGGGTTCGAATCCTGGCTGCGGTGTTAAAACCTTGGGCAAGTGTTTTCACTTTACATTGCTCCAGTTCACTCAGCTGAATAAATGAGTACCTGGCTATAGACAGTGGTGGATATGTGTACGAGCAGCCTTCGCGCATTAATTGTTGCATATGGCTGGATGCTTCCCAGAGAAGCCGAAATGGTGTCTGAGTGAACAGGTCTGTCAGGGAAGTAAAGTGTAAAGCGCTTTGAGCGGTCCTGAGGACTGGATACTGCGCTATATAAGAACTTGCCTTTACTTTTTACTTTTTTACATGCGAACCAAATTTAAACTTCGATTACTCTGTATAATATGCCACACAATGAAACACATATTGTCCAAACTATGCATTATTCACTACGAATTGTAATAAATTAGTTGTACAATTTTGTGCTAACCGACGTATTTAGGGGAAGCGAATGGTGCAGTCCAGTCACCTCAGATAGTGACACATGGCGACGTAGCTAGGTCACGTCACCAGTCACCACTCCACAAACGATTGTAGCCAGAATCGTTTCGCCTGTGAAAAAAGTGCGCCCCCCATGTAAAATCATGGCTACGCCATTGTTTGTACGTGAGTAGTTAGCATGTAGCCACCTCCCCTCCTTAGCCTCAGTAACCTAGACCCATCCTAGTTTAGCCTCGATTGCCAAGCCTCCGTAAGGTGGCAGCACTTTTGAGCCCCTCACTACGGCCTGTGTAACGTATGCTCTGCGTTTGTGACCGCAATGGTGGCGTTTCCATCCAGAATAGGGTAGAGACGCTGATCGGCTCTCAGACCGAATTTTAAATAAAATTAATGAAAATTATATTTTCATAGGGTACTAGTCAGAGTCATAGGGTATATTATAAAAATCTTTTCAAAAAAAAAAAAATTACACTGACACATGTCAAACACAAAATAACCATAAAGTAAAAAAATTCGTTGTTAGTTTTTCATCCCAGTTTTAATGTTCAACTTTTTATTGTGTGTATAGATATTTTATAACTCGCTATCAAAAACTCATATACTATACATTAATTATTTTTATACACGTAAACCTGTAAATTAATCCAAAACAGTGATGGCGTCTAACGGCTTCGAACAGTGACACTGCATAAGGGTTACAAAAGCAAACCGGAATATCCTCTCGGCGAAATTACGCAGCCGAGCGAGAGTTTGCAAAGCGAAAATAGGGGTTGTTGCACTGCGCTAGATCTGATAATATCAGCCGCAGCGACCCCTACCGCGCGAAGATACCTAGGCCCCATAATGGGTTAGGCGGACATCGTTCTTATGGGAATGCGACATTTGATCAAATGCTTACATACATGATATGCCAAGTACATAAGAATAACTACGCAAAATAAGCTGGCAACTTACAGCGGCGATAGAAGCAATGCATGGTCACTCCATTATTCTTTAATGTACGTTTCCCTGTATTATCTGACGGGTGAGAACAGCGCCATAAATTTTGAAAGTTAATCTAGGCAGATCACTATACAGAGTAAACGTCAGGAAATGGCGCGTGGCAACAGTTACGTAACTTCCGGGTGAAGGTCTGACTTCCGGTCGTGAGTGCATGTGTTGTAATTGTATTATATAATAATCTACGTATGTATGTATACACACACGCACATATATTATATATATATATATATATATATATATATATATATATATATATATATATATATATATTATGCAGTATACATAATTATTACATATGTATAATACTTTTACATATACGTATACATTATGCATACACACACACACACACACATATATATATATATATATATATATATATATATATATATATATATATATATACATATATATACATATATATATATATATATATATATATATATATATACATATATATACATATATATATATATATATATATATATATATATATATATCCCGGGTGCTAGACTAAGGTCAAATTGCATATTGTTGTTCTCTTCTTGGCATCCCTGTCGTCAGAGATGAAGTTGGCTATGATCTCCGTTTCCGGTTTTTTTCTTCCTCTCTTTCTTTCACAACATTCTCTATCAACAGTCTTTAATTCATTCTATCTGTTCCTCTTTTTTCCATTCTTCTCCCACTATTTCCGTGTCTATCTTAACGCAGTATTCCTACACATCGGCCTTCCTCGACTGCTTTTTCCCTTTCTGAGCGTCTGCTCTCTTTGTCAGTTTACAATCTTCCATTCGTTCTACATGACCGACCCATTTAACTCTAGTCTCACCAATGTCTTCATTAAACTGTCCTTCACTCCAACCTCCACTCTCAGTTCATCTACTTTTCTCTCATCAGCTCTCTTAACTAACGATTTTTCTTATTCGGTTGTTTTCGCAAACCTGTACATTCTTCTGTTAGTGCCATCGTTTCTAGGCCATACATGTATGCCGGATAACACACAAGGTGAGCATCTTTCCTATTAGTTTACGTGATATGCCATTTATTTTTAAGTATCCCTTCCACTTTCCTCTAAGCATTTGTCGAAATCCTCATTATAACCAAAGCAATGTATCTAGTTGATTTTGCACTGGGTAATTGGATTTCAGAGAGAGAAAGAGGGGGGAGGGATATAATATATATATATATATATATATATATATATATATATATATATAATAATGGTTTATTTCATTCTCTGGGCAATCAATACAGATTGAAATTGGTACATAAAACATGCAAAATATATTTGTTAAAATAGATTGAAATAATATATAATTTAAAACATTAGCATAAATATAAAATTAATTAAAAAAGTAGAGAATAATTTATATATGTATATATATATATATATATATATATATATATATATATATATATGTATATATGTATATATATATATATATTATGTATATATCCCTCCCTCCCGCCCTACCTCCCTCCCCCCCTCTCTCTCTCTCTCTCTCTCTCTCTCTCTGAAATCCAATTACCCAGATGCTCACATTGTGTGTTACCCGGCGCATATATATATATATATATATATATATATATATATATATATATATATATATATATATATATATATATATATATATATATATATATATATTACATAACGCCCGTGCACATTTTGTAATATAGCCGCTCGTATTAACCATTACATATCTCCAAAATTAGCTCAGTTCTGCCATAATTAAGTTATTCCACACTGGCGAGTCCCATGCCTGCGTATTCAGTTTGTGGAATTATACCATTACTTCCTTTATCCGAAAATACAATACAAGAATAAGACCACCATAGCTGCGTACCTTGCCGCGACCCTGAATAAATCTGCATAATTTTACGCATAATGTCTGATCTAAGCGGAAATATACCCAGACGTGAGTCACGAATAAAACAAGACACGATACGTCGTTCTCGCTTACTTGCGTGTCTGGCCCACTTGGCAGACAGCCAAATCCGTTGACGGCAGGGGGTTCACTCTCAGTAAATAAGAATGTTATCGAATACTGCATGTCGTTGATCGGTCATTTAGCATACATGTATGTTCAGTTTGTGTACACATCGGCACGCAAAAACGCACGCGTTTGCCCGCGTACAAACATAGTTGTACAACAAAATAGTACGCATGTATGTACTCGAAAGGCATACATCCATACTTACACGAACACAGAAGTACAACCATACATTCCTAGGACCATTAGATCATCCGTTTTCAAACAACTGGCTGGAATAAACTCTGTATTACAATTAAAAAAGTGTTCTGAAATTATAGCCACCTACCGTAAAAATATCAAAGACGTATACTGGTTTGACATTTTTTATTTTATAAGGCTCTAGCCTATCCCCGTTTATGATGACGCCGAATGATTTGGTGTTTCGGGCGCCAATAAATCCATCTATCTATATGTCTGCCTCCCTATCTCCATCCCTCCCTCCCTCTCTCCCTCCCTCCCTCCCTCCCTCCCTCCCTCTCTCTCTCTCTCTCTCTCTCCCTCCCTCCCTCCCTCCCTCCCTGCCTCCCTATCTCCATCCCTCCCTCCCTCTCTCCCTCTCTCTCTCCCTCCCTCTCTCTCTCTCTCTCCCTCCCTCCCTCCCTCCCTCTCTCTCTCTCTCTCTCTCCCTCCCTCCCTCCCTGCCTCCCTATCTCCCTCCCTCTCTCCCTCCCTCCCTCCCTCCCTCCCTCCCTCTCTCTCTCTCTCTCTCTCTCTCTCTCTCTCTCTCTCTCTCCCTCCCTCCCTCCCTCCCTCCCTCCCTCCCTGCCTCCCTATCTCCCTCCCTCCCTCCCTCCCTCTCTCTCTCTCTCTCTCTCCCTCCCTCCCTCCCTGCCTCCCTATCTCCATCCCTCCCTCCCTCCCTCTCTCCCTCCCTCCCTCCCTCCCTCCCTCCCTCCCTCCCTCCCTCCCTCCCTCCCTCCCTCCCTCTCTCTCTCTCCCTCCCTCCCTCCCTCCCTCCCTGTCTCTCTCTCTCCCCCTCCCTGTCTCTCTCCTCCTCCCTCCCTCCCTCCCTCCCTAGCTCTCTCCCTCCCTCCCTCCCTCCCTCACCCCTCACTCCCTCCCTCCCTGCCTTCCTCCCTCACCCCATCCCTCCCTCCATTCTCTCTCTTCGTTTATATATATATATATATATATATATATATATATATATATATATATATATATATATATATAATGCACATATATACATATAATGTATTATAAATACGAAAAAGCAACCGCATAACAATATTATTATTATGCAAATACACTCGTCTATAATATATATTTTGTATTACGCCCACACAAATAAATATTAGCAGACTACACAGATAGACAGATACACCTGCATATACACTCACATATATATGCACGTGCACACAGGCACAAGCGATTTATATACAGAGTGACCCCCCTTACGTTTATCGCGCGCTTGTCTGCGACGTCATTACGTCGATCAACTCGCAAATGGAAGTCGAAACGTGCGCATATGTAATTAGCGGCGCGCGCGAGCCTGGAACTGAGGCTCGAATGGGTTACCACCATTACTATGCACATTCCTCATGGGTTATTGCAGAAACGTATATTACGATTAAGACACTCTGAGAGGCTCGCATTACTCACTGATTAATAAAAAATTACTATATCTTTACTAATACGTCATGTTGCTCCACAACAATCGCACCAGATGGTGTGGCGCCAAAATTCGATTTCCAATCTCCTTACGGCTGCCGTCCCGTATACGTAGGCGCTGGTTTCATTCACGCGTTTGGAATATTCCATTCAGAGAAGCCGCGCGTCAGAGAATTAATAAACAACGCGCAGTGTTGTCTCGCTGGTGTTCAGGTGAAACGTAAAGACCACTCTCTCCATCCGATCACAGGTAAGCTCACAATGTATGTGGTATGATTCCTGCATATTATTCTGTATTACATGGACAACATTATCTGCTCCATGAGTCCATACGCATGGTTTTACTCGCTGGAATCTAATCGCTGGCCGAGCACTAGTCTAGACGTGGCCACGCGTCTAGATTGCCGACGGCTGTGAGGATGTTTTACGTTATATCGGGCATGCGTGTCCCAAATGGGATCCCATTCTTGGGCTGATGTTATATATTAATACATTTCAGTCATACGTGTATTCATTTTGCTTGTGCTGTACGGTGCTAAAGCCTTATATCGATTTCGTAGTACGCGCGTACGTGGCATGTTTATTTATTATGACTACGACTACGTCTGTCTACGTCTGCGTGACATGCATCGATTAACACAGATCTTGTCAGCGGTTGGGGACCGCGCCCGTCACTGTCAGTGAATCACGTGACGCGTCACTGTCAGTGAATCACGACAGGTTATGGTCGAGATCGTTACTAGGCCTACCTTGCACAGTGGAATCCCACAATTATGATTACCTCTCTAATGCAGCCACTTCTCAGTTAAAATTATCCTATCACCGTCACAGTCGCAATGTATTTAGTCCCGCTAATTTGATTACCTCGCTATGCAAAGAAAGTCAAATGGTTATGTGTACGTATACGTAAACAGGTCATAATAGAACCATTGGTCTACCTCAATAACTAATGATACGTTTTGCCAAATATTTTTCTTACGTGACTGTAAAATATCGTGGCCGTGGGTCTTTATTGTAGGCGTGGTTCTACTGTTGACCAAGTCTTACAGTTACATACGGTGCTGGTTTCAGAAGTGCGGTAGCTTCCGACGACACACGATGTTGAGTGCTCTGATGAACACGAACATGCCATGGGCGCCGAGTGCCTGGAAGCACTGGGTCGACCACATCATCCGACAGGGCCACAAGTTCGGACTGAAGCGGGCAACGCTCGTGCACGCCAACGGGACGACGGCGGCAGCAACGTCTGGCTTCATGCTGCCCTCGCACGAGATTCAGGTAACGACTTACTGCCTGAAGGTTCGGTTGCCAGACATTGCCATGAGGACTCTCGGGTTAAACCTATACTGGCAGTTATGTAGCTGTAGAATGTCAGTTGGTGTCGAATTTCAATTTCGAAATGTTGGATGTCGGCTTTTACAATTTAAATGTACAAAAGTGCAGTGTCAAATTTTAAATATAGAATGGAAAGTTCTTGATATACAGTGTCAACGTCAGAAAGTAAACCTTCAACTTTCATGTTTAGAATGTCCACTTCTAAGTGTATAACGTCGACATTTAGATTTAAAGTAGTAAGATTGGTTGCACGAGAAAACTTAGGATCCAAATATAAGGTTGTTATTGTCAATTTCTAGACGTAGGATATTAGCTTGTAGATGTCAATGTCCCAACGTAGATATCCACATTTAATTATACAATGCCAATTTAGAAATGTAAACATTGATATTAACATCAACATTTATATCGTATCAACTTCTAAGTGTATGATGTCAAGTTCTAGGTACATAATGTCAACTTTTAGTTGTACTGTGCAAACGTCTTCTTGCTGGAGAAAAGATGACTAATGCACTAATGATATAGGATAACGAAACTAAGTGCCTAGCAGAAGCATTTGCTCGCCTGGCAAGACATGTAACCGAACAGTCAAGGACACGAGTATCTGGCTTGGTGCCATGTCACGAAGACAACAACAACTCGTTAATTACCGGATGTTAATTGCTTTGCAGTGTCACGGACGCCAAATGACGACACTGCGAAGCAACTTACATGTGATCATTAACGCGTTGTTGTCTTCGTGCAGTTGTGACGCAGTTTATGTTATTTGTTGGTTGCAGTTTTTACTTTGGTTTTCAAAACGTGTACCATTCGAAGCAGTAGTAAAATGGAAAACTATAAAGTAGCATTGAACACTCGTGGTATGGACAGTGGGAGATAAACGTGATTTAAACTTAAATTCGAAAAAATACACATATTTTCAGACACAAGAAACGGTGTTTTAGTTACACACAGCCTGTGACATTGCCCTGTAAATCGCTAAACAGTAACGTTCGACATTGCGTGAAATGTCACGCCCCACGCCCCACCCCCACCCCCACCCCATCCCCTTACACAATCATACATCCGCGTCAGCAGTGTTATCCGTAAGGCATACATACTTATTGATAAATGATATGCCTTCTTCCGCGTGCGCCATAATATAACTAACTGTACTAATCAGACCTTGTTTACGTGAGCGACGTCTTGTTATGGCGTTGCCGTTGATTCGGGCTCAATGCCAATCGCCTCAGCTCACCGACTTGGCACCGTGCCCACTGCGCGCCCACTGCCAGACACGGCAGCTGTCTACGCGGCGATACAGCGCGGTGTCTGCCGTCAGCATTCCGTGGCGGCGATACCCTCTCGCTGCATGGAAATGACCTTGTTAGGAAAGCGTTGAAAATCACTGCCCCGTTTTAATCACTTGTTTCTAGTTATGCAGTACTAACTGAAACTTAACTAACGTAATGGATTCATTCTTAGTAATGCTGTCTCTGACGAAATTGGTTGACAACAGAAGTATCAAGCGGTTGAAGATGGCTATAGATTATTGGGATAGACATAGTTGTCAACTGCTCCTTCCTTGGGCTTCTTTCGGAAAAAATAAGTATTAATATCCAAATAAGCTGCGCTGGATATACATATTTCGAAGACGAGAAATCCTTTTTTCTTTGGAGACATCCAGAAGGAAAAGAGGCAGGTCCCAGTGTCGTTCCTAAACGACTTGTGACATCCTTTGGACTGCGCAGTACTGCGAGCAATTGCTTCAACCGGCAGTGACAGCGACACAGAAAAACATCTGACAAAACAAGTATACTGGGTCAGACGAAACTGCAGATGGCATTGACTCTCCAGACAGACAGATGCCAGGCACGGGGAGATAAACATAGCTCACTAGTCAGCGTAGTATTACATATTGCTAGCTCGTGTTTGACCTTCGCCTAGCATTACAGAGCTACCAGAGTATAACGTATGATAAAATGTTCTGTTGCAGAAATTCGCCGCGTATTTCGACGGAGTTATCAAGGGCGATCCTGAGCGCATCTCCCTGCAGGGCAAGACGTATATAATCAAATCGATCAGTGCGTCGCAAATAATCGCCTTCAACGGTTCGCGGTACTTCGTGATCAGTCGCGCGAAGACCATGTACATTGTGGTGATGTGTGACTCGCGGACTATGTACGAAGACGGCGCTCGATGGCTTCAGCGTCTCACGGACAGTCTCGTTGCCAAGGGCTACTGAACGGTCAAGACTGGCTTCGCGTAGGCCAAAAACTGTGTCATGGTCACGGTCTGTAACGCCCCCAGCCATCAGGTGTTTAGTGATCGGTCGTGCGTAACCGCGCGCCATGATTGATGTCCTCGGGCGACGCGTGCCGTGAGAGAAACGATCCGCGACGGTGTTACACGTCACGACACGTTCAGCAACTTCCTGTTATGGTTGTGATACGTAAAGGTGTCACGCGACCGTAACAGTGTAGGACGATCGTGACACTGTTAGTCGTTACGGTATCAGGCAATATCAACAATGTCAGACACCCGTAACAATGACTGTGACCGATTCGTATGTCTGGATGTGTGACGTTTGAGTAGCATCTGCTATGAGTCTAAGAACTATCATCTCGTCAAGGAAAACAGATTGTGGCGCGCATAAACGTCCTGCTTATCACAAACGCTGTTGAGATGACAGAGCTCTTGCTTTATCTATGCAACCAAGCGTCGTCTTGGCGACATCTTTCTTTGCGACCACCGTTCTACAAACGGATTGTTTTAAACTGTAATTTAAAGTGCCAACCATCCACGAGTGACCATCTGCTAACCGCACTCAACGACCTTGTAAATCAGTCACATGACCGCCGTTTTATACCCCAGAAGTGGTAACTGGAATACACCGACAGCCGAAAGTCAATTATCATCATAAAGAGACATCATAAAGAGAAAAGCTTACGCTGAATAGCGAAGAAACTACATGGTGTAAGAAAAAGACAGGAGATTGGTCCATAAATCACTGACAGTATGGTGCCTTGTTATACACCAGATGGGTTGCATCTCGTTGTGATCATAGGGACACGGCGTCAGCTATGTGGTGGTTGTCCACGGTCTACTAAGCAAATATTGAAAAATTATGATACTAATGAAAAGTGACAACCAGGGAAAAGTGCAATAGCCCCATTCCTAGACTGCGGTTTGTTGTAGCCCAATGCTTCGTGGGATTATAATTATCCTATTGTGACAAGTGGGTCTGCGATTTGGGGCAAACATAAATATTGTGTATATTGTTCATACACATAAGCTGTGATAATTATATATAATTTTGTAAACTGATGAAAGCATACAGGCATCTCGGTATGCGTGGTGTTGCTCATATATATATATATGACATTTTGTATATAGTTTGTAAATATATTTAAAATTGCTATGAGTAATCTTTCGAATGCTCCATTGTACCGTCAATAATATATACACGTGTATACTTGGCAATTAAGGTCACCCTAGGACACCGCAAGGATGACCTCAGTAAAAAGATACCGGAATTGTGTAGAAACCAGTTTCTCTGCGATCGTTTCAAGTATGAACCTTTCAAAATATAGAATTCTTGGTTTTTATTGTTATTTGCTGGAGCAGTAGTCGGAGGGGATACTGTTGCGTCGCGTTGAATGTGATGTGATAATAAAATTGCCGAAAATAAATGGTGTTTGTTTCCTGAATTCGTGCAAGGTAAGTCGTGAACGTAACCAGTTGTATTTAACCAAGCCTTCTCTGTGCGCACATTTGAACACATCGACATAAACTTTTTAAAGTTCGTTATTTTCGTCACACCAATTGGAGATTTCCTGTAGGTCGTTGTTTAGCTTCAGTTCGATTTCCTGTACGTTCAGACACTAATGGTGGAATCGTCAGCATACATGTCCACATTGCTTCTCTGTGGTTGTCATCAATACCATCTAGTGCATGCCAATGGAGTCCTTCTATCTGGGGAATAATTTTATGTTCCGAGCTGAGTGTTTAAGTTTGTGCGCAACTGTTTCACAATATCACCGATTAAAGAAACTAGTCTAATTGAGACGATACTCACGTGGTGGTTTACTCAAACGTTGAGTTGTTTCCATTACTTAATGCACTGACATTTTTGCCGAAGATATTTTTGTTACCCCTTCATACTATGCAGAGCGCAGCTAAAATGGAAAGCTAATATGAGCATACTTTTAAAAATAACATGAATTGTTAGTCGTCAAGCAACATTACATTAGTATTAATTATGTTTCGCAAATTGTTGTAGTTTGCTGTTTTTGTTTAATACATCCATGAATTAAATACGAACGTGGACTAGGCGTGCTTTCGTACAGTAGTGTATAGTTACATTAGTGGGTTCACGTGCTCGTATTTGGAACACTAGGATTACTTTTTTTAATAATTCATTTTGCCATAAACCCACCAACGTACTTTTCGTTTCAGTTAGACACAAATTGCGATATAACATACGCTGTATTTGAGACAATTCCTACAAGTAGTTGGCAGAATTTAGTTTACCGAAATCAAAAAGTATGCCCATAATTCCTGAACATGGAGTCTAGGGGCTACATGTCTAAAGAAAGGAAACAATTCATTTGCAGAGCTCAGATTACCTAAACTGGTACAAACCTATGGAACCATTTCCGAGATGGAACTAAAATGGATTACGCTAAGGCCGGTCTATTACTGATCATAACAGTGACACGTGCCAGAGAATATCGAGTTTACCGAAATAGTACCTATAACGAAAACTTTGTGTTATAAAACCTGATGAAGAAATACTTTTTTGAAACTGTCCGACTAGTGTAGTGTTTGAATTTTTTATTGGTTGTAAATTATAATGTAGTTAGACCTTTTTTATTTCGAAAAAGCATAGACCTATAAATGAATTGTTGATCTAAATAATATGACACCATATTTTTGTTTTCGCGCAGATATGTTTATTGATTAAATAAATCCGAAAAAAAGCGAGATATTTACCATGAGTAAATTAAACATTATTTTTAATGCAGGCTACAGTGGCTCCGTGTTCATAAAATCTGGGTCACGTATCCTCTAAATGGAATGTTCGTTCAAGCGTTTCAGCTCAACTTTAAATTTCACCTCTGAAGACGACGAAGTTAGTTTCTCTAGTAAGATAAACATGAAACACAACATAATTATATGTAATTGCACTAGTCAGGACCACGTGGGATATACATGTACTTCTGTGTGCTTTAATGTGTTAAATATTATCGGAACTATATTGCTTCTTCTTTATTTGCTTTTGCATCGAAATTATCTTTATTTGCATACATATTTCTTACCAAATAAACTCACCCAGTCACCCACTCACAAACGTTTCAATGTCTCAGCCTTTTGGAAGGTCACGCTTCTACAGAAAATAAATAACTAATCTCCAACACACTATTGAGGTGTTGACGCTAACGGCAGCTCAGACTTGTTCAACTGGTGCAAGCCTGTTATAGACAGAACCACTTCTGAGATGGAATTAGACAGGATTACGCAAAGGTCACGACTATAACTGGTCATAACAGTCACACATATATAGTTAAAACAGATGACATCGTGTATGTTGTAATACTATAATGAAGACACGTTTTACATGTAACTATAATAGGTGTGTTGCCTCATGCAAATAACAAAAGTATAAGTGTATAACAAAAGTTTGTTATCTGTGGCATTTGAAATAACGAATATTAGTCCTACATATTAGATGAAGCGCTTATTTTTAATGTGAATGGAATAGACATATTTTAGAAAAAGACACTGGTATTAGGGTTTTGTATGTCATATGTTGTTGTTGTTTAAACAATCTTGCACTCATTCGATTTTTATGTATTCTCATTCCTACTAACTAAAACGCTCGGTTGTGAGATAGTGGCGACACATAACGGAGCCTGAACTATTTACCTACCAACCTAGTCAACAAGTGGCGCCATCGTACGGATAACGGAACAGGTATTGCGTAGTAAATGATTACACAGCATTGGGTTTATTGATTTGATAGGAAATTTCAAAACAACAGTCAACACTGTTAATAAAACACAACAGCTAAACAATGTTCAAAAAATAATCACAGACCGAGAATGGTAGGCTGTTCTAACAATCATTGGTAACCTGTCATTGATGACTGCAAAAGTATGTAACCTGATCGAAGTGCATGTATTTTATTAGTTCTTATTTATTTGTCAAGTATAAATTGACAAATGAAATTGATCTTAGCCAAAATTACAACATTTACATGTGACCTGACCTAAACAACTATTACTGATTCATGTGCAGAATGTTCAAATTATTACACAAATCGCTCTGGCGAGTCGCATCATTAAATAACTTGGTTATCAAAATAATGCTGCATACCTGCACATGGCTTCATGAAGTGTTCTTGAGGTCATACAATTACTCAGTGACACGTTTTCACATAATCTTCTGTGCTCAAGTATTTATAAAAGCAAACATAATTCACCAAGTCGTATTGTCTTGGTGTTTAGAACATTCCTAGCCGCTTTGTGACTCCGTCTTCCGGTGCATAACACATTAATGTGTGGAAATATTAAAACTTTATGTACAACATACTTTAACAAAGGTTGTCCAACTCTTTGTGTTTGTGCAGTCTTGGCCCAGCTCACTTACTCACTGTACGACTGTCAGACAAGCCATTGTTTCAGGCACAAGAAGAGGTTGCACTCCCACCCTTCACCTTAATGTCTATACGCCCTCTGGCAACCTCCCGAATTCAACAGGGATCACATTTTCCCCTGCATGGGAAACCATCTCCCACAACAAATTTAGAAATATGCCTAGAGACATCAGATGAACAGTGGCTTCTGACAACAGATTGTGATCACAACTGTCAGATCATATTTTGTTGACAACTGTAGATGTGTAGTGGGTCTCTTTCCATGTCTAGTGCGTGCTAGCAGGGAGGGCCTCCTGTTGATGTGAGTGGGTCCTAGCTGGCAGAGCTGGCTGAACTTCCTCTCCGTGCTGGCAA
Source organism: Oasisia sp. SBJ-2009 (assembly GCA_964017155.1). Classification (NCBI taxonomy): domain Eukaryota; kingdom Metazoa; phylum Annelida; class Polychaeta; order Sabellida; family Siboglinidae; genus Oasisia; species Oasisia sp. SBJ-2009. The sequence continues at coordinate 22,611,048 of OZ024862.1, forward strand.
AGGCAGCAGTTGTTTGATTTGCTGCAACAAAAGTACAATGTTACTGTGACTGAGTGATACAATGACAGGTGTCTCAGGCAGAGACACCTAGTGGCAAAAATATAAATGGTGACAAAGATGTAAATAACATATGGTGGCAAATATGTGAAACACACACATACGTGCATGCACACACTATATATATATATATATATATATATATATATATATATATATATATATATAAATATATATATATATACTACTATATATATATATATATCCATGTATATATATATTATATATACATGTGTATATATATATATATATATTATATATACATATATATATACAGCTCTGTATATATATATATATATATATATATATATTATATATGGACATTTCAGACTAAGTTCAACAGTTCTACAACAACATAACGGGAACATGCTTTCCGTTACAAACCAATCCTTGGTTTCACTGGTCACAGCCAGCGTGTGAGCATGAACAGTGCAGTGAGCGTACCTCGATGAGTTTGCGTCGATAGTGTTCCCCAGACTCTCGTCTTGCCTTCTGTGGGGGCGACTTGCCAGACCTGCTCAGCACGGTCTTGAGGTACTGAGGGTTCATGATGACCACTGGGTCAATGCTGTTCTTGTTGATCAAGCTCACCAGGTACTCCTTGTAGTGCACCCTGGACACAACAAACACATGGGACATGATGAGTGACGACGGATGGACGGACGGACGGACGGACGGACGGACGGACGGACGGACGGACGGACGGGCGGGCGGGCGGGCGGACGGACGGATGGATTGATGGACGACACCAGGTCACACAGGGTACACCAGGTCATACAGGGTACACTAGGTCACATAGGGTACACCAGGTCACACAGGATACACCAGGTCACACAGGGTACACCAGGTCACACATGGTACACCAGGTCACACAGGATACACCAGGTCACACATGGTACACCAGGTCACACATGGTACACCAGGTCACACAGGATACACCAGGTCACACATGGTACACCAGTTCACACAGGATACACCAGGTCACACAGGATACACCAGGTCATACAGGATACACCAGGTCACACAGGATACACCAGGTCACACAGGATACACCAGGTCACACATGGTACACCAGGTCACACAGGGTACACCAGGTCACACAGGGTACACCAGGTCACACAGGATACACCAGTTCACACAGGATACACCACGTCACACAGGATACACCAGGTCACACAGGATACACCAGGTCACACAGGATACACCAGGTCACACAGGGTACACCAGGCCACACAGGATACACCACGTCACACAGGATACACCACGTCACACAGGATACACCACGTCACACAGGATACACCACGTCACACAGGATACACCAGGTCACACAGGGTACACCAGGCCACACAGGATACACCACGTCACACAGGATACACCACGTCACACAGGATACACCACGTCACAGAGGATACACCAGGTCACACAGGGTACACCAGGCCACACAGGATACACTAAGTCACACATGGCACACTACGTCACACATGGTACACTAGGTCATACAGGGTACACCCGGTCACAAGGGGTAAATCACAGTTGGTACACAATGCCTCCTGTGGGCATGTGTGGTTACAAGTGAATGCGTATGTGTGCCACTGAGAAAACTCTAATATGTGTAAAGATGTTTATTTAAAAAATTTGACTTTTGAATATGAATACATATTCCATTACATTATATCAATTAACATAACCATATTTAACTATTTGTCAGGGGTAAATTTACACAAAAGTCATTGTCTTCTAATTTACCCCTTTCAAACATTCAAACATTGTGCATGCCAACTTGTAGTATTGCAGTTAAATTTGCTCCCGTGTCCTGTGTTTATTGTTGACAATGTTATGAATAAACGTACTCGCAGAGTCCGGCATAGTTGGCCGGCACCGGGCGCTGACACGGAGTATCCTGGAGCCCATTGGGCATCTCTTTCTGCTCCATCACCTGGCAGGTGAGGCTGCAGTCGGAGCCACTCGGGGGGAGCGTGTCAAAGGTTACACTGTGGTCCTGCAAACAGTTGACATTTGTGAGTAGACAGAATGCAGATAAGCTGATTATGTCACTCTAAGTAGATAGGTTACATTATAAAACAAGGAAGAGGGTGACAGCAGGGCACTGTTGGCAGTGGCTGTGGGGTATAAAGTTACAAGTGTTCCTTTAGAAAGCAGCCGTGCTGCAGTTAATGCGCGAAGACATTTCAACCATCCCTGGGTTAAGCTAACCCAGGTTACGATTTACCCCGGTTTAAAGGGGCACTGTATGGGATTGAACCTTCCACGCGAAACAGCAAAATTTGGCCAACCCGCGAGGAGGCAGCACCGTGGGTACCTAAAAATATCTTGTTGAATTTGAATCATAACGGACACACGCCACTCTTTTCCAATCTATTACAGATGTTTTCACAAATGCACTGTCCAGGAACACTTTTAAAAGCCATGAGTTAAAAATAGCAACAACATTTATCACGCGGCACGCTTGTCTTGTCAGTTGTCGCAGTTTTGGCCACTGCTTGGCTGCGCAACATCGTCAACGTGAACAAGATATTTTTAGGTACTGACGGTGCTGCCTCCTCACGGGTTGGCCAATTTTTGCCGTTTCGTGTGGAAGGTTCAATCCCACACAATGCCCCTTTAATGGTAGTGTAGATGCTCAACCTAAGTGTAAAACTGAAGTGTAGACACAATTTAAAAGGAAAAAAGTCAATGTTTTGGTGAAATGGGCCTAACACAGTTAATAAAAAGTAACAACTTCCAACAAATATATAATATATGTATTTTTAATGCCATGTTGAGTGTCGAGTTGTTGTCCATTGAGATTTGCACGTTTCTTTTGTGTATTTCTTCATTAGAGGAATGCAAGTAAATTTGTTGTAACGTAGTATGTGGATATGTATGTACGATATGTGAGACGTTTGGCAGGTGTTGGCGGTCATTTCGATGGTTAGGTCAATCCATCCCGGTCGTCTGGCATCTGCACTGTGGATGTGACTGTCAATTCCAATGAATCCACTGGATCAATGTTTCAGCTCTGGTCAATTCAAAGGGTAAGAAAAGAGAAAGCTCTCCAGCAAACAAGGAACCATTTCTGAACCAGTTGGCACATGTCATAATGGTTCATAATTGGTACAGCTCCACCAGTACGCGTTTTCATGTGAATTTATGTGAATACACGTGTTCTGCCTGTTGTCATGAGTTTTGAACGAGTTTGACACGAGTCATACTGGGTCAGAACTGGCACGGTTTCACTGGCACATGTCATCATATGAAAAAACTCGTGATTTCACGGGAAATACGTGTCAACATACCAAATTTGTTCACAAAATCCGGTGAATTCATGTGAATTGAGCCAGTTGAACTCGTGAATTCACTTACAGAACATGTGAAATCAAGGGTCGTTGTTTGCTGGGTCAGTGAGCCCACTGATACTATTGCTACAACCATATGAGGAACAGTGTGGCATATTCGTGTCGTGATTTCGTTGCAAACCAATGTGAGGCACTTTCAATGCCTATGCTTTGTCATGACAGCTGAACCAGCAGAAGACTCAGTGATGTAGTGTCTTTTCCCAAAACGTAAATAGAAGCTGGTTTTTGATTGGCTGCGGCAACCAAGATGGTTCCATTCATTGTGTCGGTGGTTTTGCTAGATTTTTCCACTTTAAGACCACTCTCTAAGCTAAACCACTGATGTGAAAAATTTGATTGTAGATGCAAATGGTTACTTCTTGTTAACTCCTTTAGGTGCATAACATAAAACCTTTGACTTTTTTGCCCTTTAAGATAAATATGCACTTTAGAGTTGAGCAGTTGCCGAAGTGGGTCAAAATGCAGCTGATTCAGGAAACTTTCTGCTAATAATGACTGGATGATATTATATTAAGCACCAGAACAGACAACTTCATTATGAAGCGAGGGTGCTAGCTCATAGGTTGTTTTCATTTAACATTGCGTTTTTATGACAGAAACATGCATGTTGAAGGTTTACTGATTTAGTTACGTTACTAAGCTCGGAACAATGTTTGCAATTTAAAAGATTCCGCCTGCAACACATTCAAATGGTAAACAAACATCCAGTTTAAAAATAAAATTGATTGGCAATAATGTCGGGGCGAGCAGAGTTAACCGCAATACCCTTTGATGTTTCTACGTTCTAGACAGCAGACTTCCCGTTACAAATTACTGCTCAGCCAATTCTGGGCCGAGGAGCTAGCAGTCTAGCACCCTCCTTTAAAGCGACATGATCCGTTCGTGGGTTTTTATTTTTATTGCAAAATCATGTTATATGGTATAAATTATACCTATTATAGCATAAAGCCAGTCAAAATATGTTTTCATGTACCATTTAGGGGTTGAAAATAGATGCAGTAAGGGGTGCTTAACTCTGTTTACACATCGACCACGAGGCGTTTTCGATACCGTTGTAGGCCACTAACACCACACCCAGTCAGGTGAACAGCTCCCAGTTAGTAAAGGTCAAAGGGTGGATGTCACTCGCGGCGATTTGAGTGACAGCGTATATAAACATTCGACGTTTAACATTACGAAGTCAGTTCTGTTTCGATAAAACATTTATTGGTGGTCAGGATGCTACAATAGTTATAACATATACTGATTAACATGATTTCGCAATAAAAATTAAAAGCTATGAATGGACCATGTCACTTTAAGCAGTGTTTATCAACAACAACTGTCCTTAAGTAAGTGTCACGTACATTGAGCAGTGTCTGTAGCTCGGTGACGCTAAAGTCACGCAGGTAGAAGAGACAGTCCCGTGGGTGATGACAGTGCAGCCCGGCTCCTTGACAAGTCGACAACACTTTGCAGTTCTGTAGGAAGAAACGCATCGTATATTTTCTGTGACAATCGGCCAGTCTAGAACATTACACCACAAAGCCAGGCATAACTCAGAAACTACTACAACAGTTAATAATAATATTAATAATAAATAACTTCTGTTGCACCTCAAAGGCATATAAAACAAACTTATTCAATCTTGTGTACTCACCTGACCTCACCTGAACGGCATGAGACAGCACAGAGCAAGATACTTAGATCGAGACACTCAGGTAGGGGAGAGTGGGGCATAACCAGACAGTTAGTATATAATATCGATTTACTGATTAAATATTTTTAAATCGAAACGTTCCACAAAGGGTGCCCAACATGAGTTGCCATGTTTTTGCAAGATGACATGGCGGTGTCTCATATGAAAGCCATGGCCTATGCAATAACTTTATTTGCCAGATGGTGCTTGTTATGAGGTAACCCGTACCACCTACTTACAGCCTGAGAGAGCCACAGAGCCAAATACTTAGAACTAAACACTCAAATACTTACAGAGCCTCATTTCAAAGACTTGTAACAGCCACAGAGTCAGATACTTAGAGTTAAACACTCAGATACTTACAGAGCCTCGTTTGAATGGCCTGAGGCAGCCACAGAGCCAGATACTTAGAGTTAGACACTCAGATACTAATAACGCCTCGTTTGAATGGCCTGAGACAGCCATACAGCCAGATACTTAGAGCTAGACACTCAGATACTTAGAGCCTCGTTTGAATGGCCTGAAGCAGCCACAGAGCCAGATACTTAGAGCTAGACACTCAGATACTTAGAGCCTCGTTTGAATGGCCTGAAGCAGCCACAGAGCCAGATACTTAGAGCTAGACACTCAGATACTTAGAGCCTCGTTTGAACGGCCTGAGACAGCCACAGAGCCAGATACTTAAACGTTAGACACTCAGATACTTACAGAGCCTCGTTTGAACGGCCTGAGACAGCCACAGAGCCAGATACTTAAACGTTAGACACTCAGGTACTTACAGAGCCTCGTTTGAATGGCTTGAGACAGCCACTACAGAACTCGTGGCCGCACTGGCTACACTTGAAGTGCATGCAGCCTCCCTTTGCAAGACTGTAGCGGTAGTTGCAGCCGGGACAATCTGGCAAAAGCGCAAAAAGTATGTGTCATAAACTTCACATGTATTATGTACCTGTGTACAGAAGAACCTCGCTTGTGTGTGTATGTGTGCATGTGTGGTTTGTGTGTGTGTGTGTGTGTGTGCGTGCGTGCGTGCGTGCGTGCGTGCGTGCGTGCGTGTGTATGTCTGTGTGCATGTGCGTGTGCGTGTGTGCATGACTGGTATGTGTTTATGTCTGTGTGCGTGTGCGTGTGTGCATGACTGGTATGTGTTTATGTATGTATGTGTGTATCTATATGTGTGTGTGTGTGTGTGTGTGTGTGTATGTGTGTATGTGCGTGCGTGCGTGCATGCATGCATGCGTGCGTGCGTGCTTGTGTGTGTACACCTGTATGTGTGATATTGTGTGTGCATGTACAGGGTTTCAGTCCTTAAACAGCATGGTCTCCATTCCTCACGACTGTTCAAGGCTTTACCCTTCACCTGTTCGATCCAATGCCATCTTAACCACTGTGGGAAACTTTCCTCCCTGCTGCGAGTACAGCATGAAGACAGCATCTACCACTGCCTTTAGTCAGGTTCCCATTCACACAGCCAAGTGTCACTGGCGGAACAAACTTGTCAGCGGTTTGAAACCACAACAACAGGACTCAAACCGGAATTTCTAAACTGACACTCTCATATTCTAACCACAGTGTTACCACACCCCGTATACATGCATGCATCTAGGTATCAGCAGCCCTCACCGATTCCGTTGTCCTCCAGGTGGCGTGCTAGACCGGCTTGTTGATGTTCAGGATCGTTGGCCTCAACCCAAGCCTGATATTCTTCACAGGTGATACCCTCATGTTGGGCAGCCCACTGGAACAGCCACAGCAACACCTCATGCCTATGTTAATAGTTATTTACTTGGTATTTGCTGTTTGGTGGACTAACTATTCAAAGGTTTGTCTTTATAAAGGTAAGTTCTTATATAGCGCAATATCCAATCCTGGGGGATTGCTCAATTCACTTTACACTTTAGTTCCCTGGCAGACCTATTCAATCAGACACCACCTCAACGTCTCTGGGAAGCATCCAGCCGTATGCTGCAATTAATGCACAAAGGCTGCTCATACAAATATCCACCACTTGTCTATAGCCAGGTGAACTGGAGCAATGTAGAGTGAAAAAACTTGCCCAAGATATTAACACTGTAGCACCGGATTTGACCCCGGATCTTCTTAGTCGAGAGTCTGAAGCTCTACCCCTGAGCAACTGCACTCTTTTAGTATGTATGGACAATTTATTGGCACAATACATTCAGCCACACTGGAATTAAAAATATCAACTGCCATCTATTGCCTGCAATGACAAAGTACCGCAGTAGCTCAATGATCGGTTAATGTGTTCAATGAGAGTGGTCACGTCAGATATTTGGGCTGATTATGGTCAGATTAAACAGAAGTCACCAAACCCACCGGTTTCTTGCACTGGAAGCAAGTGCCCTGGTGACAAGTTGGGCACTCCATCATCAGTTCAGTGGGGTCGCCAATGAAGCCTGCCATACAGCCACTCTGTACACAAACATTAGGCATCCTTGACACTACTGCAAGTATTCAGGGAACACTGCCATCAAGCTAAAGTGAACGGCTGTGAATTCGGCCTTTATTTTTAGAAATCACCGCATTAAAGCAACGTCAATGTTACCACATCCTGCTAAATAAAATGTCGTTTCGTGTTCATATTTTAAATAATACAATTTTAGTTATTTAAAACATTCAGAAATGTTACATCACAGCAAGGTACACATACACAACATTATCATACATTCACCACTACTATTTCACTATTCACAATACATATAGTAAATAACTAGCCTTCTAATCTAGTTTAACCTGATACCAGCAGCCTGGCTAAAGTCAAAAAGTAATTTTTATCCTGTTACATGGACATGTGCTAACCCTCTCAACAAAGAGTAGTCAATGATAAAAAAGTAAATTGAAAACTTCTAACATCAGCAGATTACTCCTTGTTAGAAATCGTTCAATTCTGAATAGATCAATTCCAATTCCTTTTGGAACTGACCCCAGCTCTGAGTATCGCCCACCTGAGAACACCATCGGAAGTTTGGGTCTCGCATCAAATGCCAGTCTGTGAGCTTGCTTTCAAACAAACTATACAGTTCGGTGCTCAACTGTTGGCGAATCTACAAACAAACAACGTAATACAATCACTTTCCTTCCCTTCTTACGGTTGGGCCTAAACGTTAATAATAACATAAGTAGTTTATTTATGAAATATCAGTACATATTCCTAAAAAAAACTGAACAGTTCTTTTTTACCCTTTCCACTATGATTAATAGTTTCAGTGTTTATTTTAATAGTTATTTACCTGACCTTTGCTATTCGGTGGACTAAATATGCAAACGTTTGTCTTATTACCTGGTAATATTTAATACAATCTATTGACAGAAAGCATTCAGCCACACTGCAATGAATGTGCAACAACCCCTCACACACAAATATCAACTGCTATATATTTATAACTATAGCATTAAAATGTCCCCAAGGTCTGAAATAGCAAGTCAATTGGAACCAGGAATCTCTTGAGACCGACATTCTATCTAACCACTAGCCCACAACACCATCACGGCCATACTCAGGGTCCGTACATATCTAGACATTTGAAATTCAAGGCTATTCAAGACTTGTCAATGCTATTTGAGAATAAAAATCAAGACTGTTTTAATGAAATATGTACTTTTAAGTGCAGAAAATTAAGTTGACATTACATTTTTTACTTGATTAGGAAAACAATGGCGCCGATCACAATGAAATGCTGATTGCCCAATGTGCACGAGTAATTTTTGTGCATAGGCTTTTCCTTTTCCGGCTCTTATTTGTCACAACAACCGAGTCAAAATAATATTTCATTGACCACAATTAAATTCAAGACTCTTCAAGACTACTTTGTTAAATTCAAGGATTTCAAGGCCTTGAATTTGGTTCAATAAAATTCAAGGCTTTTCAAGACTTTCAAGGCCCCAAACGGACCCTGCATACTGGCTAGCCACACCAAGGCAGAACTGCAGTATTACCAACATATCCATGCACTCGAAGTGCCTCTCCGCGAGGTCAATGTTGTCTGTGTCAGGCTCTTCACAGATGGGACAAACAAAGTCCTTGATCAGTTTATTCTCCACAGAGAACTTCAGGTACTGCATGAAGCAGTCAATGCAGAACTTGCACTGACACAGGAACAGGCTGCGGATCTGTAACACAATGTAACAACATATCAGGGTGTGGATCTGTGACACAATGTAACAACATGTCAGGGTGTGGATCGGTAACACAATGTAACAGAACACATCACGATGTGGATCTGTGACACAATGTAACAACATGTCAGGGTGTGGATCTGTAACACAACATATTAGGGTGTGGATCTGTAACAGAATGTAACCACATATCAGGGTGTGGATCTGTAACACAACATATCAGGGTGTGGATCTATAACAGAATGTAACAACATGTCAGGGTGTGGATCTGTAACACAACATATCAGGGTGTGGATCTGTAACAGAATGTAACAACATGTCAGGGTGTGGATCTGTAACACAACATATCAGGGTGTGGATCTGTAACACACTGATCATCACACACACACATCCCTCGTCATTGCCACTACCTGACTGTGTCACATACCTGGCTGGCAGACACTAGACTAGAACACAGTTGACACTGCTGCTGTAGACAGCTGATGGACCTGGACAGTGTGTCACGTACCTGACTGGCAGAGACTAGACATACCTGACTGGCAGAGACTAGACATACCTGACTGGCAGAGACTAGACATACCTGACTGGCAGAGACTAGACATACCTGACTGGCAGAGACTAGACATACCTGACTGGCAGAGACTAGACATACCTGACTGGCAGAGACTAGACATACCTGACTGGCAGAGACTAGACATACCTGGCTGGCAGAGACTAGATATACCTGACTGGCAGAGACTAGACATACCTGACTGGCAGAGACTAGACATACCTGACTGGCAGAGACTAGACATACCTGACTGGCAGAGACTAGACATACCTGACTGGCAGAGACTAGACATACCTGGCTGGCAGAGACTAGACATACCTGGCTGGCAGAGACTAGACATACCTGACTGGCAGAGACTAGACATACCTGACTGGCAGAGACTAGACATACCTGACTGGCAGAGACTAGACATACCTGACTGGCAGAGACTAGACATACCTGACTGGCAGAGACTAGACATACCTGACTGGCAGAGACTAGACATACCTGGCTGGCAGAGACTGGACATACCTGACTGGCAGAGACTGGACATACCTGGCTGGCAGAGACTAGACATACCTGGCTGGCAGAGACTAGACATACCTGACTGGCAGAGACTAGACATACCTGACTGGCAGAGACTAGACATACCTGACTGGCAGAGACTAGACTAGAGCACAGTTGACATTCCTGCTGTAGATAGCTGATGGACCTGGACAGCGAGTTGCAGTTTCTGACCGCCTCAAGAATGTCCGCCAGCTTGATGTCGCCCTCCAGGCTGTCTTTGTCCAGTATCTGGAGGACGGTGTCGGCCTGATCCACCCGTTGCAGGTGACCGTCGGTCAGCAGAAGGCGGACCTTCCTCTGCAGACAATGGACCAAGTATAAGTCTTTTCTCGCGGCATCGTTTAATTTCTGCATTATTTTTACTGATCATTTACACTAACCTTTACGTTAACCAATTTGTGTTACAACTGCAGTGATGGAGACAGTTTGCACAGCATGTGGCCCTGGGACCGTGTGATTGATAATGATAATAAGACAAATGTCACCAGTATGACAGGCCATTTATTATTCCTATTTACATGAGTTCATCTAAATGCTTATCTAAGAATATTATTTTCATATATTTCATTACTGTACTTATTTATGTGTATTCTGTTAACATGTTTATTTTAGTATTATTCCAATCGATTTTAATGCATTTTTAATTACCATATGAACGTAAGATTCGATATGTTGTAAAGTGCTATAAAAAATGTATAACTGGACGTGGCGCTATATGAACTAAAATGTATTATTATTATGATCTAAAAGGTCAGTATAAGGTAATTTCTTATACAGCGCAGTACCCAAATCCTTAGGATTGCTCAAAATATGCCCAAAGGCATAGCACTCCACATTTGACTCCCTTGGAAAAATATTTTAGATAAAACGGTCTTTAATGATTGCATAATGGATTTTATTAATTTATTCTGGCCTTACCCATGAATAACAGTCATTTAGAGATATGAAATGGATATACATATTAAAGATAGTTTTATTGATTATAAACATATAAACCTAATACAATCTGGTAAAAATTATTTTGTGTCAAAAAACACTATTTCACTAGGGTGTCTGCCTTACTGAATGACAAACAGAACGTACCTCTCTGTTCAAGTCTCTGTCTCTGAGCATGCGCCGACACCTCTCCTCGTCCCAGTCAGAGCGTTTCACAATGTTCTCAACCACACGTTTTTGAGCTTCTTCCAAATGGCCTTTGCACTGGCGTAGAGCTGTCAATGCTTCTGTCTCACTGAACACTCCCCCGGCCTGGAGTAAGGTTAGCTGAAAGAGAAAACAACAACGTTGAAACAAGACAACACAGCCTTGTGCACGGTTAGGTGAAATAACAAAACAACACCACTGAACACCCAGCAGCCTGGAATAGGGTCGGCTGAAACAAACCAACCCCACTGAAACAAAACAACACCACTGAAACAAAACAACACCACTGAAACAAAACAACACCACTGAAACAAACCAACCCCACTGAAACAAAACAACACCACTGAAACAAACCAACCCCACTGAAACAAAACAACACCACTGAACACACCAGCAACATGGAATAGGGTCGGCTGAAACAAACCAACCCCACTGAAACAAAACAACACCACTGAAACAAAACAACACCACTGAAACAAACCAACCCCACTGAAACAAACCAACCCCACTGAAACAAACCAACCCCACTGAAATAAAACAACACCACTGAACACACCAGCAACATGGAATAGGGTCGGCTGAAACAAACCAACCCCACTGAATCAAAACAACACCACTGAACACACCAGCAGCCTGGAATAGGGTCGGCTGAAACAAAACAACACCACTGAAACAAACCAACCCCACTGAAATAAAACAACACCACTGAACACACCAGCAACATGGAATAGGGTCGGCTGAAACAAACCAACCCCACTGAATCAAAACAACACCACTGAACACACCAGCAGCCTGGAATAGGGTCGGCTGAAACAAACCAACCCCACTGAAACAAAACAACACCACTGAAACAAAACAACACCACAGAACACACCAGCAACATGGAATAGGGTCGGCTGAAACAAACCAACCCCACTGAATCAAAACAACACCACTGAACACACCAGCAGCCTGGAATAGGGTCGGCTGAAACAAACCAACCCCACTGAAACAAAACAACACCACTGAAACAAAACAACACCACAGAACACACCAGCAGCCTGGAATAGGGTCGGATGAAACAAACCAACCCCACTGAAACAAAACAACACCACTGAAACAAAACAACACCACAGAACACACCAGCAACGTGGAATAGGGTCGGCTGAAACAAACCAACACCATTTAGACAAAACAACACCACTGAACATACCAGCAACATGGAGCAGGGTTAGGTGAAACCAAACAACCCCACAGCAGGAATTCCCCATGAAAAAAACCACCAGAGGTACAACTATGTCCTTTTAGATACTTTATGTGCCCCAAATCTTTAAAAAATAGTATTATTTAACATATGTTAGTATGAACGTTTAAATAACCTGGTAAATTTGAGCATGAAATGTTATTTATACACTGTATCAGACATGTAATATTACTGATACTAATTAGATTTAATTACACCCATAACAGCCTGTTCAAAAAACTTCTAAGGGACATAATATATAAGTAACAACGTAATATATAAGTAACAATATTCTCATCAACAACATGCTCAGAAATGTCAATTGACATGTTTCTATGTATTCAAGTGATGCTAAAATAATTATGGGGTATATAGTATATAATATAATATATATACAGAGAGGTTCCACATTCTTTCTATTAAAAAAATTTGTCAGAACATATCACACTTCAGTGAATTGTACCTGCTTTATAATAATAAAAAACTAACTACAGATTTACAGGCACAGCTGAATTTTAATAAAGGGCAGAATTTGTCCACATTGTGCGTTCATCGCTGCTGAGTACAAAAGTATTTTTTTCACAAATTATTTATTCCAAATGAACCCTTCACCCACATCCAAATGTTTAGGATTATTCAAATTTGTTATATTTAAAAAAAATTGATAGACATACTGTGTAATGACCCTACCTTTGTTGTGCATGCCTCTCGACATTGGTTCACAGCCCTGTTGACATGTCCCTGGCAATTCTTGAGGATTTCCTTCACTTCCCCTACCGAGAGCTGCTCTGATATACCATATGAACTACTGAGTAAATCCATGATATATTTCACCGGGTCCTTATTGCTGTTGGTGGGTGACACGCGATGGGGTGGGGTGATGTCCTCCAGTGGCTGTAACGTTACACATCTGATTGATTTATTCAATATAAAAATGTACCCATGTATATGAAGGAAATGTAATTACAGAGTACATTAAAATATATATGGGTAACTCAAGAAAGCGCGAGGAATTGTATTCACTGTGGTCCCGATAACAAGACAAATGTAATATGTACCAAGTAGTGACCCTTACTTAAGTAAGCAAAACAAAAGCTCTGTGTGGAGAGAGAAAATTGTATGCATGATTTTTTATTTTTTTATTTGTGTAAGCTACCAGTAGCAGTTATAAGAAGTTGGGGCAACATTGAACAAAGCCACCAGTTTACAGTGGTGCCACTTGGAGAACTGATCATCATTCAATCCTCTTAGATAGGAGAAAGGCTTTCTACACGGCGGAGTATTTTTTGAAAACATCTCCATCAGTGTTGCATGTACACCAGTATTGAGCTGAAATTTTGCATGTGATTTACCAGGCCCATTGGGGTGGTTTGTAGATGATTTTTTTACATTCATCCTTGGGGTGGAGAACTTGGGCGTTCAATATTTCTATTATACATGGAGCATGCCACACACCGGCATCTTGTTGTGCCGTGCACATGAGCATGCAACCTATTTCTTGGATAGAGTGAAACAAAGTTATGCAATTTTCAAACATTTTAGTGAGGGTGACTGTCATTTTTGATAAGCAAGATTCTGGATGCCCTCCCTAAACATTTAACTTATAGCTTAGGCGAGGTTTTTTCTCGACAATTTCTTTACATCCAGTGCAGAGCTGAGCGCCTCTACTAGAATACTTATCCAAGGCAATCAGGTATCATAAGTTTCAAAAAGTTTGAGCACAGGTGAATGTCTTTTCCCCCCAAGTATTGCTGGGTAACTTAGTAAATAGCTCAATGTAACTTTTACTGGTTTTTCTAAGTTACATCACGATATGGTAGAACAGCACCAAATGGTCCATTGAACTGAACAAACATAGAAAGAGGTTCACGAGTGGACCTCGATTTCTCAGGGTGATGCAGTTACAATACTCAAAAGTTAGCGGAATGAGTAAAGCCAGACTCACATCACCACGGGCCTCCTTCAGTTCCCTTATCTTCCTCTGTTCCTCCTCCTTCTGCCAGTGGATAGCAGCGAGGAAATCCTTCAATTTTTGACCACCACGTTGCACTGGCACTGTTGCCTCTGGAGCTGCGGTGGCACCAGCACTACTCTGTTTTGCTCCACCAGTGACTCCAGTGCTACTGTGTTTCGCTCCTCTCGTTGCCGTACCAGTGGCTCCAGTACTATGCGCGGACGCACTACCTGAAGTCTTCATTTCACTCGTCGTTGCGTTGTTCAGTGCATCGCCACTGGCAACCTCAGAACCATTTGTGCCACCAGTGGCAGCAGAATCACCACTTGCCTGTGGTGCAGCACCGCGAAAGGCTGCACCACCCTTATTTGTAGCACCACCAGTTTTAGCACCACGAGTTTCAGCACCACGCGTTTCAGCACCACCAGTTTCAGCACCAACAGTTTGAGCTTCATGACCAGCGACATCACCACCATTTACCAAACCACCGGTTGTGCCTGCCTGACTTGCAGCAGCATTAGATGTAATACAGCTGGGCGCAGCACTGCTCGTGACACCAACAGCTCCCGCCAGAGGGCGCTGTGTCAACGTGTTTGACTTCCGATGGGGGCTTCTTGCTGGGTTGGAAACATCGCTGTTTTCTTTAGCCTTGACATCATTTTCAGGTGGAAGTTTTCGCGGTTCTTTTGGCCCGACTGACAATTCAACTTTACGGGGGACACTATTACCGCTGCTGTTGTTCACAGGACTTGTCCCTGGGCGTGGCGACACATTTGGTGGAGGTGTTAACACGGAAGGACGTTGTGGACTTACAGGTATACACATGTCTGGTTTATGTGTTAAAACAGATGGACTAACTTGACTACCCTCGTCTCGTGGATGTGTCAACAAAACCGGGCTTTTCGAGCCCTGCATTGGTGGACTTGTTGGTTTTAACAACGGACTTGGTGTGCCATAAACTGATGGACTCACATGTACAGGCAGGTCTAGTGAGAGTCCCAACAACAATGGACTTAGCGAGACGTGAACTTTAGGCCTTAATGTGTCCCCTGGACGTGTCAACAAAGAGCGATTTTGTGAGTTCTCAGCCAATGGAGAGGGGGAGCCACTGCTCACTGACA
This sequence comes from Oasisia sp. SBJ-2009, assembly GCA_964017155.1. Taxonomy (NCBI): domain Eukaryota; kingdom Metazoa; phylum Annelida; class Polychaeta; order Sabellida; family Siboglinidae; genus Oasisia; species Oasisia sp. SBJ-2009. The sequence goes on from OZ024862.1 coordinate 22,626,812, forward strand.
GGTCCCTATTATCTGTCACATCTGAAGATGGCAGAAACGTCTTCAATTTCATTATCAGCTCAGCCTTCTCTTTTTCTAGGTCTGCTTTTTTAGTCTCCACCTCAGAAATGTCACTCTTCAGTGAGTCAAGCTTTGAAGTCAGCATAAAATTTTGATTGGATCTGATTAACGAAAACAGTTCAAGATTTAACTTCTGCAATTGGGTTACTGTCTCCCGTTGGTTTCGGTCAACATGACGGTACTGATCTTTCAACATCAACAAATATTTCTTTTGTTCATTTGCATGTTTTCTTTCTGGTAACGCGCTGTACTGCAACATGTAAGAGGTACCGGATCCTGGCATAGGTTGCATTGGGCCAGTTGGCATAGTCCTAGGTCCTGACATGGGGGAGGTGGCACCAGTTGGCATAGTTATATGGTCTGTCATATAAGGCAGTGTATGGGGTTCTGATGTAGGCGGTGGCATTGGCCAATATCTGGTAACGGGTGGCATAGTCATGGGTACTGACATTGGTGGCATGGTACTAACTGGCATAGTTCTAGGTCCTGACATGGGAGGTATGGCATCAGCTGGTGTGGTCCTTGGATCTATCATATATGGCATAGTGTGAGGTTCTGACATAGGTGGTGGCACTGGGCTTGATGTTGGCATAGTCCTGAGTCCTGACGATGGTGACGTGATACCAACTGGCATTGTTCTGGGTCCTGACATAGGTGATGTGACATCAACTAGCATAGTTGTAAGTCCTGATGGAGGTGGCATAGTATCAGATGGCGTAGTTCTAGGTCTTGACATTGTACCAAGTGGCATTGTTGTTGGCCCTGACGTAGGTGACATGGTACCAACTGGCATTGTTCTGGGTCCTGACATAGGTGATGTGACATCAACTAGCATAGTTGTAAGTCCTGATGGAGGTGGCATAGTATCAGATGGTGTAGTTCTAGGTCTTGACATTGTACCAAGTGGCATTGTTGTTGGCCCTGACGTAGGTGACATGGTACCAAAAGGCATTGTTCTGGGTCCTGACATATGTGACATGGTACTGGGTGGCATAGGCTTTGTTTCTAATATATGTGGCATTGTACCAAATGGTAATGTCCTGGGTCCTGATGGAGGTGGCATGGTACCAGGTTGCAACTGCTCCAGAACCCTGTGAGATGAGCTGGTACCAACCCTGAAAATATTAGATGTGAAATATTATAAATATAGTTCTAAAACCACAAAAAAGTGTTCTGAGTCAAATTATGTTTTAAGATAGTTAATTATTATATTAGTGCACTGTTTGAATCATTGCGGGACAACAAGATTAGAGCAGATTGTTCTAAATTGTATGGCCTTGTTATAAAATGTTATCTTTCAACCTTTATTGATGAAAGATGTCCAATTACTTGATTTTTGGTTTTTGCAAAATTCTCAACAGTAGTTTCTTTTTATGGTTACATGTTCTTTTAAATTACATTGGGTGTTTGATTTCTATGCTAATCATGTCAATATTTAGGTAATAAAATTATATATTTTGTAGTGAATAATGTGTAGCATTCTATATATTACACCGTGTTTTGACTTTTAAAATGGCTAAAGAAAATCTCATTTGGCTAATGAAATTTAGAACTTACCTTTAGCCAAATTGGCTAAACAAATGTTAGGCCCAGCGCTAGCCTAGAATGGCAATAATAAAACAAACACCCTTCCTTACAAAGCAGACACCCTCCCTTTAATGGCAATAACAAACCAGATACCATCCCTTTAATGGCAATAACAAACCAGACACCCTCACGTTAATGGCAATAACAAACCAGACACCCTCACGTTAATGGCAATAACAAACCAGACACCCTCCCTGTATTGGCAATAACAAACCAGATACCCTCCTTTTAACGGCAATAATAAGGCAGACACCCTCCCTTTAACGGCAATAACAAACCAGACACCCTCCTTTTAACGGCAATAATAAGGCAGACACCCTCCCTTTAATGGCAATAACAAACCAGACAACCTCCTTTTAACGGCAATAATAAGGCAGACACCCTCCCTTTAACGGCAATAACAAACCAGACACCCTCCCTGTATTGGCAATAACAAACCAGACACCCTCACGTTAATGGCAATAACAAACCAGACACCCTCCCTGTATTGGCAATAACAAACCAGACACCCTCCCTTTAACGACAATAACAAACCAGACACCCTCCCTTTAATGGCAATAACAAGCCAGACACCCTGCCTTTAACAGCAATAAAAAGCAGACACCCTCCCTTTAATGGCAAAAGTAAATAGCAAACAACTCTGGCAGGAGACCTACCATGTGTTGGTGTCCCCAGCCGCGACTGACACTGGCTGTCTCACGTGGTCTCTCCTGTCAAACTTGTGGTGCCACCTGCTGTCACAGCCATCGCACAGGATCATGTTGTTACACAAGGCACACGTCCACGATACCGCCATTTCCCCACATATGTCACACACACTGCCTGCGAAACAATCACAAGACGTGGGTCAACAACAGAGTAGAAAGAGCCACTTAGAAACAGGCACTCCATTCCAATCTTAAAGAAATCCCTGCAGAAGTCCCTATGTGAGTATGACATCAACATTTAAAATGTACTTTGATTTCATATATTTGTTTCATGTATGTTATGATTTGTTTTATTTATTAAAAAAAAATCGAATTTGATATTTTTTCTTTTGTATATATAAATGGTATATGAATGGCTTGGCCATCAAAAACAGTGTAAACTAGGCATGTTACTGAGTGAAAATTAAATGATCAGCTGGCCAGCCAACCACTCCAACAATTCATGTTAAAATATCTAAATACCATGCCACCATTAAAGTTAGCAACACTTATCATAAATAACTAGAACACAATTTTAAGTCTGTTCTCCAGTTGGTGCTACGCCCACTTTTTAGAGCACACGTGTACTGGTAAATTACGTTTGCTGCAATGTATATTTGAAAGGTTTTTGCGTTTACATCAGTGAATCTTGCACTGGCTTGGGACATTCTCACAAATGTTGCAAATGATAAATGTATGTCCATTTAACATCTGGGACAAGCAAAAACCCATTAAATAAGTGTTATGTTACATCCGAGTTGTCCAAGATTAATCCCGGAATCATTGGCACCTGAGGCCCAAGCTGGCTTGAAGGAAAAGATTAACATACCCCGATATACACACATGCCTGCATGCACAAACACACACATGCATGCATGTATGCATAATATATATACCTATATAAAATTATATATATATACCTATATAAAATTATATATATATATATATATATATATATATACACACACTCATACATGGACATACACCTATGCACATGTCTAAGAGACACTTTTTTGAAAGTCCAAAATGACCTGTTAGTCTGTTACCAATACTTTTCTTTGTACACTACAACTCTATAAAGTAAATTTATAAATTAATTCTAGTGATCATCCTTAACATTAAATCAACTGCTCTTGTAACTGAAGAAATATTGCATGAAACTGTAAATGACTCACCATCAAGTGGTGAACATGGCGATGACAAGTTGGGCGTCACTCTCCCGTCTCCCGTGTTCTCTGGTGCAAACGTTATGTTACGGGGAGGCGTGGCTTGAGAATGAAGAGGCACGCCACTAGGTGGAGACAGGGGTGACTGCAAAAAAAAATCACGGTTCATATTCGGCAGAGCAATACTCCTGCTCAGTATTGCCACTACATCTTGATGTTTGAGTGTTGAATATTACTGAACCAATAACATACCCTGAACATTCCAATTGTTACCCTTATTTCACTTTCCAACATTTATCGAATATCTATGGTGGACAATATCTAACAGATGGCTTAAAGGGATTCTTTGTGGTTTTCCTTGTAAAGCATGCAATTTTTCATTAGTGCTATTAACATACTTATTTTGTGTAATGTTATGCATACAATCCCGCACATTGCATTACTAATGTGTTTTATTAAACACTTTTAACCCTGATAACTCTGACAACATACTAAAAAAAGTACTCTGCATAGAAGTTACAAGTTTGTGATGCGCCTATACTATCTGTATAAAGCATAGTCATGACTATTCAGTTAAGTTCGCCAGGCTTCAGTTCTACCAAACAAGTTCATTGTGTTATCAACGGTCATTGTGTGGTTCACTGCATGTGTCTATATAATTCATTATAATCGTACTGCATAATTAATTAATAACCCACATGACAGCAAGCTCACTGATTCACATAAACACAACTATGTATCATCTTGTTGCTCGCATAACACCCAAGTTATGCAGAGATTGTCAACACAAAAGTAACAGAGAAAGTACTTATGGTAACTTAACATGAATGTATATAAGCTTACATAGAATCCCTTCAAACAATTTATTTTGTGGTGTTTGTTGAAATAATTGAGGCCAGGATGTAATAATGCCACATTTATTGTGGAAATTTAGTATACGTGTCTGCTACAGAAAATCATACATACCATATTATGTTGTGCATTTGAAGAAGTTGTTATTCTGAAACATAGAATACAACAAGGCTATTGGATATATTCAGAGTAGTTATAAAAAACACTTATGTGACTGTGTTAGGATATTACACAGAATACTCAACTTCTGATAGTTTTAGCTATGAATGAACACCAAAAAATAACACATTGAATCATTTGCCAAACCATGTCAGAAATCTTTCCACAGCAAACAACATGGCTGCCATACGGTGAAATTGTTTTCATTTAAACAAAACCCTGCTCAACAAGGAGTCTGCAAGTGTGTGTGTGTGTGTGTGTGTGTGTGTGTGTGTGTGTGTGTGTGTGTTGTGTGTGTGTGTGTGTGTCTGTGTGTGTCTGTGTGTGTGTGTGTGTGTGTGTGTGTGTGTGTGTGTGTGTGTGTGTGTGTCTGTGTGTGTGTGTGTGTGTGTCTGTGTGTCTGTGTGTGTGTGTGTGTGTGTGTGTGTGTGTGTGTGTGTGTGTGCGTGCGTGCGTGTGTGTGTGTGTGTCTGTGTGTGTGTGTGTGTGTGTGTGTGTGTGTGTGTGTGTGCGTGTGTGTGTGTCTGTGTGTGTCTGTGTGTGTGTGTCTGTGTGTGTGTGTGTCTGTGTGTGTGTGTGTCTGTGTCTGTGTGTCTGTGTCTGTGTGTGTGTGTGTGTGTCTGTGTGTGTGTGTGTGTGCGTGCGTGTGTGTCTATGTGTGTCTGTGTGTATGGGTGTCTGTATATGTGGGTGTGTGTATATGTAGGGGTCTGTAGGTGAATGTGTGTATTGTGTCTCACATACACACACACACGCACCCACGCACACACACACACGCACGCACGCACACAGTCATACACAAAACCACCCCACCCCCACACCCATGAGTACTCACGTTGCCGTGTGACAGAGATGTTGTAGGTACTGAGAGAACTGCTGCTGTTGTGGGTGTATCCGCTGATTGTATTTGTCTAGCTCTGCCTTCAGCAGCAGAATGTCGGCAGTCACTCTGGCCACCAGTGTCCTGTCTGGTTCCTTCTCCACCCTCAACCTTGTATTGTCAGGTTGTACCAACTCGTACCCAAGCTGCACAAGTATGTCTCTTGACCCCTTCAACAAACACAACACATTGAACTCTAACAGAAATGATCCTTCGGCGCAAGAAGCCTCGGGTATGGATACAAACACTCCGTATTTATAGATGCCATACGATGTAAAAGTACATCATTACGGGTCTATAGCTGTCATAAAATAAACAGTAGTGGCATATGTGTACAGAAAGAGATGTATATACAGAGACTAGACCAGTTCTTACATGTTCCTGTCATGTATTTTCCATCACTGTCCACAGTTTGTTTGGTAGCAGCAGTCAATGTATCAAATTTCTAACAATTGATAAGTAGTCACTGACCAGAGGCAAATCTAAGCTTTTCAAGGCTGCAAACCTGGACTGAAGGATATCAAGGCCTTGAAATGGGATAATTACAATACAAAGCTTTTCATACTTATTTTCAAAGCCATATGGACCCTGTGTCTATTACGAACAGCCATTATGAACCCTAAAATCTATTTTTTTTAAACTTAACAAATTGGGAATATCAAAATGAATGAATTACTATTCTCTTCTCCAGAGAGGTGGTAGAATAATACACGACTATGGCGCTAGCTACGTTGGGGGAAAACATCAACATACCCATCTACTCACTGGCATTTCAGTAAAACCTTCCACATCTGATTCAAACGCATTTGCAACACCACGAGTTTCAAGTCGTCTATAATAAACAAAGAGTCTTACCTCTACGTTGTCAACACTCCGTCGGAACGTCTCATTGGCGAGGTAGATTTCTCTCCACTGTGGTGGACGTTCAGAGTCTTGCTTCAGAAGGTTGTTAGCATACTTGTAAAGCAGGCCAAGAGCTGTCACCAGTCTCTCTATGCCATCTCTTGTCTACGGGACAGACCGGACAGTCATTGCGTTATGACAATGTATTCATAGCATGACAAGTGACTTGTTGATTGATGGACTCAGTATGTTACAGTTCACACATATCACAGTTACGTGTGCAATCTGCTCGACTGCTATCTACCTGACAGCTATATATCTGAGAGCTATCTATGAGACTGTTGACTATGCTAGTGCTACCCACTTCACTGCTACCCCCTGGGTACTTACTTGTTTAATTGTCTGATAGGTAGTTTTTTACCTACTCAACCACAACACACTTGACTGATCGAGTGTGTTGTGGCTGACATCTACCTAGTCAGCTGCTACCTAGTCTGCTACTTACTTGACCACCTAATCAAGTGCTACCTACTCGACACTTACGTATTCAACTGCTATCAACTCTTCTGTTACTTGACAGCTATCTACTCAACAGCTACCTACATGACAGCAGCCTACTAGTTACTACTTAGTTGACATTAGTTACTCACTTGCTATCTACTTGACAGCTACCTACTCAGCTTCTACCTACTTCACAGCTTCAACTGCTACCTGCTTCAGGATACTTGACTGCTACCTATTCTACTGCTAATGATATGCCTGCAACATATTTGACAATATATGACTGATACCTACTTGACAGTTTTGAAGAAAAAGTTTCTGCACATTCAGGACCTGGTACTTGAAAGAGAAATCAGTGCAGGTGACTGCTAACAGGTCCTGTAGAGGGCGCCAGTAGTCTGCAGGATTCTTTAAGAGCTGTAACAAACGTAGACAGACACGTGACATTTTAAAAGACGCTCTACCACATAAAAATGTAACATCTAAATAAATATGCCCATGTTATCTAGTGGCTTATTTTCAAATGCCCCCATGGCAATTGTTTATTTTGCAAACTGCAATATAAAATGTTTCAGCAGTACAGTTTTGCTTGGTAAACAAATATGTGACCTGCCCTTCCAAACATGACGAAACTTCAGCCCATTATTATTAATAATAATAATTAGATAACTTCTATTGCGCCTAAATCCTTAGAAACAAAACCCAAGTCAAATCAATAAAAAATATAAGGGTTAATTAATCTCAAGTCAATAAACAATTTCAGTTGTCAACAGATTTATTGATATCCCAGAGAACTATGGTGAATAGGCAAGGTTATAAAAGTATGTTTTTAAATGACGGCTGAATTTATTAATAATTTTCAACTGATCTAAGCAAGTGATTTATTAAGGAGGAAGCCAAGAACGTAAATACATTGGTTGCTTACAGGAAAGTGCCTGGTAAGTAATAGTAGACCTTAAATTTTATGTTAAAGATTACATTATACACATCACATTCAAATGACATGATATAGTTGCCAGAAGGGCCTGTAAGTGTGTCACAGGATACAGGGCGAGACTCTGCTCGACTGGAGTTGATCGGGGACAGGACACAATAATGATATTCTAACGATGGATGACGGTTGTAGTTTCCGACTGATGAATACTAGAAAAATCAGGTCATAAATACTTTTCTTATAGCTTTCTTATCTTAACCGTCCAATTTAATATTGAGTTTACTACACTGTCAGACATATAGCGATTTATGCAATTTACTACACTGTCAGACATATAGCGATTTATACAGTGAAAATGGACTTCCTTTCCCCAAGTGCCCCAACCTTTGTTTTCGAGAGCGAGACTTACATGGCCTATAGTGAATAGCCCAATATATCATGCATTCCTGTGCAGGGTTCGAAATAGTGGTAGCCCAAGGCTACCAGAATTCTAGTCTGGCTGCTACAATAGGGCCTGTAAGTCTCGCGCGCGAAAACGAGGCTTGGGACAATTGGGGGCAGAAGTCCATATTCTCCATGTTAATATATAGGACTTCGTTTTGTTTTTGGTTGTAATAATCGAACTGTTCCAGTCTAACTATTTCAGTTATACTGTCCGAAGGATTATTACACGCAGAAGCCGTGGAACACTTTGCCGGTGACAATGCTCACGGAAATCATGAATTTTAATCGATTGTTATGGTGGTTGCCATGGCATCGCCGACTTGTACTTGTGTTTGGCAATCTTGACTAATAATGAAAAGTGCCATTTTTCGCGCAGTACAACCTGTTTGGGGCAAACGTATACATGTGTTATGATTATGTGCATTTAGACAACTTGTCAGATATAAGAGCTTATCGAAACCACAACGTACAGCAATGTTAAATGCAAATCCCACAAAAGACACACACGGCCTAAAATTGTGGGGAGTGTCTATTATCTGCATTATATATGCAAATCGCTATATGTCTATGACAGTGGGGTAAACTCAATATTAAATCGGGCATTTAAGATAAGAAAGGTATAACTCAAGATATTTATGACCTGATTTTCCTAGTATTCATCAGTCGGAAGTTACAACTGTCATCCATTGAAGATTAATCTTAACGTCCAGTCCCCAATCAGCTCCAGTCGGGCGGAGTCTCGCCATGTATCGTGCGTGACTATTGGAGGCAGCAGTAGCCCAAAATCTGGGTCACTGATGGCCTAATCATCAGTGCAGGTCAAGTGTCTGAGAAGACTCAATGGCTTCCATTGGGTTGAAACAATTGTATCCAATTAACAACTTCAAAGACATTGTTGGGCAATGGGGCCAGTATCAATAAACTAAATAACACACCACCTTAGAAGCTATCTGTTGTTTTGGCTCTATGACTGGGTGACGTAATAAACTGTCCTATTAATAGGATTAAAATTTTGAAAAGAGGAACTTTTATCTTTGAACAATATTTTGTTTGAATGTACATCGTTGTATAAGCTAATGTTATTATTATGCAATCTGGATATGGCTATATGCCACACATTCTAGTGGGCAACTTAAAAAATACAGATATGTTTCATCAACACAATATTTGTAAACTCACAAACACATGTTAAATATACATAGTGGAATATTTGCATTGTTCTACTAAATATAGTAGAACTTTTATACATTAAAGTAGTTATTACAAAGCAATGTTCACAAGTGTTTCGTTTTAGAATATTTGATATGAACTGACAAGAAATCCTATTTCTTTTCAGATTCCATTCAATCATGATGCCACAAAACAAGTGCTGTAGTTGACTTAGTTTCTACTATCGCCAGTTATTGCATGCTAAATGGTGATTCATGTGAAACTGATATTTACTAAAACAAAAGTAGTTCAACAGTGGTCCCCTCAAAAGAGTGACTCGTCGGCTGTTATCATTTCTGATATAGTGGATATGGTAAATCATTCTAATTAACTATCACTGTTTATAAAATGCATTGCAAGTTGGCTAATGGTGCAAGAAAGCGAACGAAGGTAGAAAGAGGCACGTGGGCCCCAACGCTTCAAGAAAAATACTACCACTCTGCCCCAAATTTTAGTTAGCGAGTTATATATAGAATAATTCATTAAGAAATTTTGGGCTACTAGATATGGATGTGGGCTACCAGAAAGTTCAAGCTGGTAGCCCTGATGGCTATCTAGATTTTGGAGTTATTTCTACCCATGCTCCTGTGCATTACCCACTAATCTGCCTGGCTGCGATATTCCAAACACTGTCAATGTGCATTCATACATGTTCCACTCACTAGGTGGTGCCACTGTATAAATGTATTCCCTCTACAACATTTAGCGGGACCATCCCGCCATTGATCCATATGTAGCTTTATATTGTTGGGACTTTGTGATCTTACGCCACCCTCCCCACCTAGTAAATTGTGATTGGCCATGTCGCATGGTCAGCTGAACTGGTCATGTGACAGGGTACAAGGGGAGCGTATGAAGTTACCGCATCAGTGAGCTGTTTGTGATGTTGTCGGACTGATGCTTCGAGTACCCTCTTCTGCACGGGAGGAGGCAACTGGTTGATGGACTGAGGCAAAGACGATGCCTGCCCGGCATGTTCAACCCCAGTCATAGCCGTAATGTGTTGTCGCAACTGGCCAATCTTTTTAACGATGTCGAGGTCTTAATCTGTTGTAGTCATCATCAGCTGGAGAGAAACACAAACATGCATGTATATTTTTCATTACAATAATAAATACATGTATTTACCATATTAATTTGTATGTGACCCTGTGTCCGTCAGTGTGTATAACTGTATAAGTGCCAGGTATTAAGCGCTGAAGTCATGAGGACTGTAATCAGCCTCTGGTCATGTGATTTAAATTTGGGTGATTTCATTCACATGCTGCTCATGTTACAGGCAACGTTTAGGATGTGAATGGGTCATTATATTGGAATTCACACAAATCGTGTAACTGTCTTCAAATTGGGGCGAGTATTTGCATTGTTCCCAAGGCTGACACCATAGCGAATGGCAAAGTCAACTGCTATAATTTTATAGTGAGGAGCGGTGGTCGCGCGGTAGAGCGCCGGACTGTCAATCGAGGGGACGGTGGTTCAATCCCACCTACCGCCGTTTCGAAACTTAGGCAATTTCGTTCACCTCACATTGCCTGTGTCTTTCGGAAGAGACACTGAAAGCCGGTGGCCCCTTCTATCTGGTGTCTATGCCAGGGGAAGTAAAAGATCCCACACAGAGGGTAAATGTGTAACCTGTAGTGGACTCACTAATTCTAGAGAAGGACAACTCCAGAGCTGCCAAGTTGAATTGAGTATGATGCGGGAGATCTCACTCCTATAGTATGTCAAAAGAGGGAGAAATATATGCAAGACGCAAAGCGTCTTGCCCGAGGTTGCGAAGCAACCGAGAACGCTAGGAAGGTCCGGGGGCATGCCCCCCCGGAAAAAAGTGTAATTGAGAATGCCAAATACGTGATTTCCTGCCGTTTTTGCTTATATTTAGCACCTATAACTCTTCGAAAGTTAACTATATTTTAAATAATAATATTTTATATTTTAAACTTTCATGTGTGGATATATAATTAATTTATATTTTTTACTGGGGTTTACAGAGACTTTCAAGATTCTTTCACTATTATAAAAATGGACATGGTTGTGGTATTGTAACAGTTTATTTTAGCTATAAACAGCAGTCACAAAATAAATAGTTCAAGCAGAACTGCATTTCTGTCCATTTCTATATGCGCTCTTCTAGCGTCTTCATTTCCATCATGTGTTCTTCAGCTCTTGCTACTGCAAGGTCAGCTTTCGCCTTGCTGACTGCCTTCCTGACACCATCTGCCAGGCCTCTGTCAAGTTTTATACCGTAGCAGCTGCTGCTTGCATGGACCTTGAAGGCCAACAGGCGACATACCCGGCGGTTGGATATACTTCTATAGTCTCCGCTCGGCTGCTCTCAGCACTTTCCGTGTACCGTAGATGACTCACAGCTGGGAAAACGGTGCGCCGACAAAAAAAAATCGAAAAATACGCGTACAAAAAGACAAAAAACGATTCTTTTGCAGGAGATTGCAAATCAAAACCGGGAGATTGGGAGATTGGGTTTATTTTGCTACATTTCCGGGAGATCTCCCGATAAATCGGGAGACTTGGCAGCTCTGCAACTCTGAAAACCAAGCTCGACAATACATGTGGCTAACATAGAGTGATGAGCTAACCATAAGAAGAAGAAGATAGTTTAACTCTGTTCATTTCCACGGCTTGTGGAGACAATCAACCAGGGATACTGTAGCATAGCGCAATGATCCCTAACTCGTGATAATATAGAAAATTAACCTGTACTGTGGACAGGTATAAATATCACTGGATGGGTAAAAAAAATTAAGAGTGCAAAAAGGTCTTCAAAAATTATAGATGACAGCTATGGTTTGTGCCTAAAAAATGGGTGTGATACGTTGTCTTTATAATTGCGGGCTTTATAATTAATTACAATCAGGTCATTTAACATATCAACTCGCTTGTATGTATACAATATGAACATGTACATATCCAACAAAAAAGTGACTGGCAAGTGACGTGTTATTCTGCATAAAGCCCTGTTGCGGGGGTAAGTTGTTTTGACTTTGTCTTTTTTTACTTTAACCTTAAGTGAAGACTGAAGTTAATTGTACCTGTGTCGGAATCCCCCGTCACTATGTCAACTAACAATTACTAGTCTTAGACTTACTCTTAGTGCATTTTTAATGTTTACTCACAAATAGACAGTCCTACCTGTACGTGTAGCCTGCGAGCAGTGTGGTTATGACCAATGGTGCGCGCGGGGACTGACGGGACATTCTCGGTAATCCCCTCCTTCCAATGTAATCAACAATTATTTGTCCGAGCGCTATCTCAGATTCAGTCACTACTCAATTTGCTCTGGAAAAGTCGAATCGGACAGTGCCAGACTTGACTAGCACTAGCGACCACTGAACGTAAAGTTATGACTATATCACATCTAAGGTGTTACTTCAGATCTCATATAAATATTTCTCATGGGTTCGCTGAAATTAGTCCTGATAACCTCTAGCGCCTATCCTATTGTAAACCACAACCATTCGCCATTCACGCATAACCATGCCTGAGTCACAACACCAAAATTTAGTTTCGATTAATTTTGTGTCGCCATCTAGTGGTGCAAATAGAAATAACTATGACATCAAAAATTACCGTAAAGCGCTCCGCGGAAAAATGTTGCAAAACTTCTTCATACTTGCACTATTACTACAAAATAATGTTACATTCCTACGTAATATCTACGTACTTAACGTTTTGTTATAAATTGTATTTTCTATAGTAATGCATATGATGTTGTGACAATGCATGAGTACGCCCCATTTACGACTTCGTGCTCCCCACGGTGGTCACGTCAGATTTCGTCGCGTGGTAAACGTAACACCGAACGGCGATGTTATTACAACAATTCGGTCGGCTGTTGGTACCAGCAGTCGAATCTCGATTTATCGGTAAGACGACTTTTTACCACTGTGATTTATGTAAACAAGCCTCAGATTAATTGTTTTCATTCACAACTACGTGATAGATGCCAGTGTCATTCCTGAACTCTGGTTGCTGCTGTTGACGTTGTGACCGACTGTTTATCTAGTCGGCTAATTGTTGCGTCTTACTTCGTGACGCGATCGTTAAAATGACGTTGATTCATGTTGTATGCTTATTTATATATTGCATGGTGTCAAACGCTAAAATGCAAAATTACAGAAAGTTACGACAGTAAACTAGACAGCTAGACACGAGACCGGCTCATCTGACAGCTGAATCACGGTCAATGTCAACTTGGATCTTCGTTAGAGACTTGACTCGAGAGGCGCACGCACGTCCACACCTACACAAGTATCCCACTTGCCTGGCTTGGTGCTAGATCCAACGCCTTAGTCGTGGTGGTGGTGTGGTATCGGGCTATTTGCCAGTGCTGACTAAGATTTGTATCGTTGATGTTGCAAGGACAATGACACCAATGACCATGTGTCAAATCAAATGTACAGATATAATGATATATACAAATAAAATGTGTTCACCATTGGCATTGCCATGTTGTACAGTACTAGACTACTATTTCCTAGGCTGGGGCGTTTATGATGCATCACACTATGACCATGTTCTACAATGTGTTGTTTATGTTGCATCATTCATGTCATGACCCTGTTGTCCATACAGAGTGTGGTTTATGTTGCATCATATTATGACCATGGATGTTGTGATTTATGATATTAATTCATTGAATTGCAACGCACATTGTGTCTCTGTTGTACTGTTTAGGTTGCACTATATTACAAACCTGTTGTATATTGTCTTGTTTTTGACACTGACGTTGCAGCATATATGTTATTGCCACTTTGTACAATCTGTTGCATATTTGCCCATTTAGCTAACACTAGCTATTCATTGTTTTTTTGCAGTATTTGCCAATGTAACTCATCAGCATCACTCCCTTTGTTGCTGTCGCCGGATCGCTGCATCGTCATGTACTGGTCACAGGCACTACTCATCCAGAAGTTTCGATACATGTCCTTTCAACAGTGCCTCTCTCTCTGCCATCCACAGATCGTCAGCAGTGTGCACTGTGAGAAATGACTGTCACCACCTGTTGGTACCTGCAACGGTATATCTGTCACAACGTGGGTCGTTTAGGACACTCCCAAAGTATGACTCGCAGCACCATATGCAAGACAGAAACGCTGCCATGGCAGCCCACGATAGGGACAGTAAGCCATTCCCTGTAAAGGAACCCAAAAAAGATGACAACAAAACGTCATATAAAAAAGACATCAATGTTAGTGACAAAACTCAACCGTCACTGCATAGTGACACGTCGCAAGTATCGCCTGAGTCACAGCCAAGTGACGTAGTGACAGAGGAGAAGAAAGGGATTTTTGCTAGGTTTAAGATGGCGTACAAGCAATACGGGAAGGTTCTCATTGGCGTACACCTCGCTACGTCTACTGTCTGGTTCTCGTCATTCTACTATGCTGCTGTTATGTAAGTTGATCACATGTTTAAAGAGAAATGTAAATCGTGGGTTTCGGCTCCTACACGGTTTCAACAGTTTCCAGTTAACAGTGAATAACACACCCACTCTCCCTGAAGATTTCGTATTTTTCAGTTTACAGAAACTAAACAGTTGCAATATTATTCAAAAAAAATTCCTTCTGGTTACTTTAAATTAATCTATTGTTGACAAATTAGTTCACTCCACATTCTGGGCAGTGGTGGATTTTTGTGTGGTTGAATAGTCCACGCGAAGTAATTATTCCCGGTGTCAGAAATGCTGTTAGGGCATGACGCATAATTCACTCCCAACAACACAGCAGGTAACATTCATTTTGGCCATTTTATTACCCTCTATCCTTGTGTATTTTAACACTGTTTAATTACCTCGGTTAATCCTTTGTCTTGACAATTTAATTACACACAATCCATGTTTGTCACCTATTTTATTACCCTACAATTAACACATCATGCCCATTCGGTTGCCATCAATTAATCTTTGTCTAGGTATATTAATAAGGTAATAACATTTATTTGTTACCAAGGATGGTTGTATAAATTTGCAAGTCCAGAATAATGTTACGCATAATGCAGGGGATGGTTTGTCGTCACCCATTCACCATATATGTGATGAAAAATATATGCCACAATGGTGCTACCTAGCAAGAAAACAAAAAATTATGTGAATATTAATTTTGAATCAAAGATCTCCTCAGCATTTTTGGGATGGGGTTTGAACCCATACTGAACAGATATACCTTTTTGAGGTGTATAGCACCGGTACCCGGTGCTCATGGCGCTTTTACGTATAAAACAACATGTTAAAACAGTACTATTAATGCCAATAAAGCAACTTTTTTAGACAAAAAAATAATATAATTACCATTAAATAAAGGAGTAATAAAAACGGTTTAATGTAGTTTCTAAAAATTTATATACAATAATAATAAAATAGTTTACAAAATTAGTTAGTATACACTCCATACAATATATATATATATATAATATATATATATGTAATATATATATATATATATATATCAGACTGTCTGTACAACTGCTGGTTGTTGTTCCAGGGGCATTGATGTGATCCCCCTCCTACAGAGCATGGGGGTGGGTGAGACGGTTGTGAAGGCGTTCAGTAACCCGGCAATCGGTGACGTCGCCGTTGCGTACCTGCTCTACAAGATAGCGACGCCGGCGCGGTACGCCGTCACCATCGGCGGCACCCACTGGACGGTGCGGCAGCTGCGCCGCCTCGGCTACATGAACCCTGTGCCGCAGGGCGACTCCATCCGCAGCCTCATGAAGGAGGGGCGCACTCAGATGAAGGACCGCGCCGAGGACGTACGCGACAAGATCAAGGAGAAGACGAAGGACCACGTCGACAGCATGAGGGACAACATGCAGAAGAAGAAGCAGAAGAAGTGAGGGGGTTGGTTGTCGTGGCGACACGTAGGTTGTCGTGGCAATGGTTTGATAGTGCGAGGGACGACATGCAAGAGAAGAGGCAGAAGTGAGGGGGTTGGTTGTCGTGGCAATACGTTGGTTGTCATGGCAATGCGTTGATAGTGTGAGGGACGACATCCAACAGAAGAGGCAGAAGAAGCGAGGGGGTTGGTTGTCATGGCAACATGTCGGTTGTCGTGGCAATGCGTTGATAGTGTGAGGGACGACATCCAACAGAAGAGGCAGAAGAAGCGAGTGGCGTTGGTTGTCATGGCAACATGTCGGTTGTCGTGGCAATGCGTTGATAGTGTGAGGGACGACATCCAACAGAAGAGGCAGAAGAAGCGAGTGGCGTTGGTTGTCATGGCAACATGTCGGTTGTCGTGGCAATGGTTTGATAGTGTGAGGGATAACATGCAAGAGAAGAGGCAGAAGAAGTGAGGGGTGTTAGTTGTCATGGCAATACGTTGATAGTGCGAGGTACAACGTACAGAACTGAGCACGGTTGGTTGTCATGGCAACACGTCAGTTGTCGTAGCAATTGCATTGATAGTACAAGGGACAACATGCCAAAGAAGAGGCAGGAGTGAGTGTTTAGGTTGCCCTGGCAACATGTTGGTAGCTATGACAACACATCAATACGAGGGACAGGATGGAGGACATGTTGAAGAGAATTACAAGAAATGGTGAGATTGGTTGTCATGACAACACAATGGTTGTCACAACACAATGATTGTCCAGGGGCATTTGACATCTTTGACAGTTCCAACTTTGACAGTTCTGCCATTCATGTGTTTGAAAATGTCACTTAAAAATGCAAAGTTGGCAACATTTCAGAATAGTGAAAGTACCAGACATCGTCGTCTTGATTAGGAACTGCCCATCAGTAAACAGGCGATTGTCATTGGCTTTGTGCAGGTTATGAAACCAGTTGTGAATCTCTAGTTGCAAGTTTTATTTTGTAAGATCTGAGATCTTCTGATATTTTGTTTGATCTAGATGAACTTATGTAATATTAATTCCTGAAATGCAAAGCATCTTGAAGAAATGGCATAATATACACATGTACATGCCAGCTGAATGCCAATGAATTCAGTGAATTCAAAGAACTAAAAAAACAAAGGCAATTGCTGTAATAAAAAAAATACTGTAAAAACATTTGTTGAAATGGCAATAGAATACTGTAATTGGCAAGCATTCTGTGTAAAGATGGTCACAGAAATTTTAGCTTTATGTTAATATGATTTGTTCATAGCGACATAATTTTAGTGTAGGTGACTTAGATATAGGGATGTGAATTGTTGTGTGAAGTGCACGCATTTGAAAATTGTTAGGGAGAATGTTTCAGCTGTTCCAGTGTGCCATACAGTGGGTGTAGTAGCTTGTGTTGGATGCCGACCTGTGCCTTCTATTCAGTTTCAATGGAAGGCACAGACAATTTGCTATATATTTGTATGTAATAAAAGTGTTACATAGCTAAATGTGCCATGATTGTTTTGTACAGATAGACTGATAGAAGCAATAAAAATGCAAGTGTACCGAGGTAGGTATATTGGATGGCTACAAAACAACATAGAGCACTGCTGCACAGACATGGGGTCAAATACATTGAAATGTATTTAAATACAAATACTTTTGAGGGATTCAAATACAAATACAAATACTTTTAAATGCAAATGTATTTAAATACAAATACTTTTGAAAAGTATTTCAAATACTTTTTCAAATACTTTTCATTTTTAGGATATATTACTATATAGGTAAAAGAAACAAAACGATGAAGCCTGAGTTTCAGCATATGCTGCGTGATGCTTTCTCTAGAAATGAAAATAATTGTTTCAATAAAATATATATAAACCTGAGTAATTAACAGTTCTGCATAAAATTAGATTTACACATGTACTATCAATAAGTAATAATTTATATACAAAACAGTTATTGGTTAATTTCACAATTATTTAATTATTATATATACATTTTAATGTTTGTTATTCAATATTTAAATAATGTAAAATAATATTCCACCTTTATACTTCTAAAATTGTCAGTTATATCACCCAGGATGGTGGAAGTTAGTACTTATATGGGATAATGCAAAGTCCTGCTGCAAGCTAATTGAATGCAATGTTCCTTTTAATTATTCTTCCACACCCTTTTCACACAATCATGGCAATGTGGACAGAACCCACAGCCAAGCTTTCCATTAATTCACTGAGGATCACTTAACAAGATCTGACTTGAATTGGGTTCTCCATTTATCATCTGTATCAATTAGGCTGCCCTGTACACTGGGCTCAGTGATGTTTGAACAAAGTCTACTGTGGCTTATTTAATTGGGGATACCTGGCTTGAACAAAGGGCTTGATAAACCAGTGCCAGGCTTATTCCTCTATCACACAAAGGGAATTGGCTAGCTAGCTGGTTCCCAGGGTTTACTGGTGCCCATATGTGCTAAGCTGTGAAAAATTAATTAAGTTCTTAGTCCTTGACTGTAGTATACACATTTGAAAAAGTATTTGAAATATAAAATACTTTAGGAAAGTATTTAAATACAAATACTTTCAATTCCTAAATGTCAAATACAAATACTTTTAAAAAAGTATTTAAATACTTTCAAATACAAATGTATCTGACCCCATGTCTGCCGGTGCTGCAGAGCAACTGCGACATTGCTACAAAGAGGCAATTCCGTCAGCAAGTGACATGCAACACTGTTACAAAGTGATCTATAGCACTGCTGTTGTCAGTGACTAGACCGTCTAGACGGCTACTACACAGATGTACACTGCTGCAGAAATGCAATTCTGCTACATAGTGATTATACACAACACTGCTACAAACATGCAACACTGCTACAAAGTGATATACACAACACTGCTACAAACATGCAACACTGCTACATAGTGATATACACAACACTGCTACAAACATGCAACACTGCTACATAGTGATATACACAACACTGCTACAAACATGCAACACTGCTACATAGTGATTATACACAACACTGCTACAAACATGCAACACTGCTACAAAGTGATATACACAACACTGCTACAAACATGCAACACTGCTACATAGTGATATACACAACACTGCTACAATATAAGACAACACTGCTACAATCATGCAACACTGCTACATAGTGATATACGCAAAACTGCTACAAACATGCAACACTGCTACATAATGACATACACAACACTGCTACAAACATGCAACACTGCTACATAATGATATACGCAAAACTGCTACAAACATGCAACACTGCTACATAATGACATACACAACACTGCTACAAACATGCAACACTGCTACATAATGACATACACAACACTACTACAAACATGCAACACTGCTAGAAACATGCAACACTGCTACATAGTGATATACACAACACTGCTACAAACATGCAACACTGCTACATAGTGATATACATAACACTGCTACAAACATGCAACACTGTTACATAGTGATATACGCAACAGTGTTACAATATAAGACAACACTGCTACAAACATGCAACACTGCTTCATAGTGATATACGCTACACTGATACAATATGAGACAACACTGCTACATAGTGATATACACTACACTGCTACAACGTGAGACTACACAGCTACATAGTGATATACACTACACTGCTACAATATATAAGAC
The DNA here is from genome assembly GCA_964017155.1 of Oasisia sp. SBJ-2009. Lineage (NCBI taxonomy): Eukaryota > Metazoa > Annelida > Polychaeta > Sabellida > Siboglinidae > Oasisia > Oasisia sp. SBJ-2009. The sequence goes on from OZ024862.1 coordinate 22,646,669, forward strand.
AACACTGCTACAAACTTGCAACACTGCTATAACACAAAGCACAATCTGTAGGTTTATACAATGATTTGTTTAAATGTGTTGTGTTAATCAGTATAACCACAGAACACAACTGAATGGCTTCCCATCATCTGACCATGTAGACCAAAAGTTGATATATTTCTAGCCCTGTGATCACTCACAAACACACTGGGGTTGAATGTTAGCCTGTGATCACTCACTAACACACTGGTGTTGAATGTTAGCCTGTGATCACTCACAAACACACTGGGGTTGAATGTTAGCCTGTGATCACTCACTAACACACTGGGGTTGAATGTTAGCCTGTGATCACTCACAAACACACTGGGGTTGAACGTTAGCCTGTGATCACTCACTAACACACTGGTGTTGAATGTTAGCCTGTGATCACCCACTAACACACTGGTGTTGAATGTTAGCCTGTGATCACTCACTAACACACTGGTGTTGAATGTTAGCCTGTGATCACTCACTAACACACTGGTGTTGAATGTTAGCCTGTGATCACTCACAAACACACTGGTGTTGAAGGTTAGCCTGTGATCACTCACAAACACACTGGGGTTGAATGTTAGCCTGTGATCACTCACTAACACACTGGTGTTGAATGTTAGCCTGTGATCACTCACTAACACACTGGGGTTGAATGTTAGCCTGTGATCACTCACAAACACACTGGGGTTGAATGTTAGCCTGTGATCACTCACTAACACACTGGTGTTGAATGTTAGCCTGTGATCACTCACTAACACACTGGGGTTGAATGTTAGCCTGTGATCACTCACAAACACACTGGTGTTGAATGTTAGCCTGTGATCACTCACTAACACACTGGTGTTGAATGTTAGCCTGTGATCACTCACCAACACACTGGGGTTGAATGTTAGCCTGTGATCACTCACCAACACACTGGGGTTCAATGTTAGCCTGTGATCACTCACTAACACACTGGGGTTCAATGTTAGCCTGTGATCACTCACAAACACGCTGGTGTTGAATGTTAGCCTGTGATCACTCACTAACACACTGGTGTTGAATGTTAGCCTGTGATCACTCACAAAGACACGGGTTAAATGTTAGCCTGTGATCACTCACTAACACACTGGCATTGAGTGTTATCCTGTGATCACTCACTAACACACTGGGGTTGAATATTAGCCTGTGATCACTCACTAACACACTGGGGTTGAATGTTAGCCTGTGATCACTCACCAACACACTGGGGTTGAATGTTAGCCTGTGATCACTCACCAACACACTGGGGTTGAATGTTAGCCTGTGATCACTCACCAACACACTGGGGTTGAATGTTAGCCTGTGATCACTCACCAACACACTGGGGTTGAATGTTAGCCTGTGATCACTCACCAACACACTGGGGTTGAATGTTAGCCTGTGATCACTCACCAACACACTGGGGTTGAATGTTAGCCTGTGATCACTCACTAACACACTGGGGTTGAATGTTAGCCTGTGATCACTCACCAACACACTGGGGTTGAATGTTAGCCTGTGATCACTCACTAACACACTGGTGTTGAATGTTAGCCTGTGATCAAGCTGGACATATGCAATCAGCCCAACCTCTTGTCACCAAGTAGAATACAAGTAGATATATAGCAGACCAACCGCTTGACCAAGTTGTACACATTGATAAGTAGGTGCATAGTGTTATCTTCTGAAATAACTTACTTGGCTCTGATAAATATTGCTGTATCCAAAGTAGTCATGTGAAAAAAATTCTGAAATGTTTACAACATGATCTCTTCAAAACTGCATCGGCATCAAATGGAAACGTGTGAATTGTCGTGACCAACTGATGCTGTTTTGCACGACTCGTGATGACAGATTGATTGCATGACTTGTGACCAATCAAGATCATGTTACAGACTTATGAATTGTATGACTTGCATGACCATCTGGACTCTGGAGGATTGAATGACTGTCATGTGACTGGTGCATGGTGTCTTGCTCTCTGCAGTGGCTGGAGCTGTCTACTGATTGGGTGCCAGAGAAATGTCACAGCCGACTTATCAATGTGGTCCTATAGCAATATAAGGATCTACCGTCTCTCTTCAATTAGTTTACAAACACTAGCTAAATCTAGAAACATGTCTGTGTTCAATCATTATTGTTAACGGAAGTCAGACTGTAGACCTGTAATATAATTTTTATTACAAGTAAAACTGCTTAAGAGAGCTTTGATGAAAAGAGGGGAGGCTAACAGAGGTAAATACTGAGCTTTATTACACCTTGGTCAAGTCTGATGTAAATCAAGTAAAATAATAACCCCTTGTCTTTGACATACATTTTATTCAATATGCTATTAAAATAATAATTCCAACATAATTGATTAATTTTTCTTCCACGTTTCAAAATAATCACGGAAAATCATAATTTAAAATTACATATAAAATGTTATTTAATTTTTTTAATACTTAATTATGGCAAAATATGTTAAATTTGTGAACATAAGTCAGGTTAATCCTAGAAAACAATAACTAAAATTCCACAGAACATTGTGGTCATTAATGTATAGTTGTTGGTTTTGTTGAAGACAGTCAGTGAGGGTTTTAAATTTTATATACAAAAACAACAGAATAATTATTCAAAAATATCACAATATACACAAATATTTGTACAATCAATAGCTTAAATATCTTTTCACAATCAATGTCATAAATATCTTTGCATGATCAATTTATATATCGCATTCATGGTCACATATACCTATATAATATTTTCTTACTAATACAGATATCATGAATATACCCACAACCTTTGCATTCTACACACCATGGCATATTAATTGAGCTACCTTTGGCACTGGGAGGATTTGCTCTGGAGAAGTAATCCCTAGATAATTAACCCTTGCCCCTCCTTGGTCTCCCTCCTACCCCAGATTCTAACTCAGCCTCTATCTTTGTATGATTAAATATGAAAATTTCTATCGAGAATCCGTAGCTATGCATTCCACAACCAGTTACCTTATTATAAGCTATCAAATCTATAGACCCAAAAGGGCACAGCGCAACGGCAGTACTAATTAAGACATCAACAGGTGTCCATATATGCAGAGTCACAAAATATACAAAAGATACGGAATATTTTACACTAACTATTATAGCCTTGGGGACCATTTCACTAATGTTAGTAAGACCAGATTTCGCACCTTAAAATAAATTTTGATCCTTAATTGTGATCTTGAATACATGAAAACTGTTAACACCATGACACGCCTGTGGAAAATTGACACTGGTGTGTCATGGAAATAGTGTCCTCGATAATACAGCAATGGATATTTGTGTTTTGAACAAAATAATTTGATTGAACAACGGATTTGTTTAAGGATGAATTTTCCTTTAAGAACTCTTTATCTTAGTGGAATGGTCCCTGGTGTCTATCACAGACACCTCTCCTGAACCTTCCTGCTGTGCGTTATTGTTTTGTGATGACATTTACAGGTAAACCTGCTACACACAACACAGTAAATAGCACATCATGAAAGGCACTTCACTGTATAAAACAAACCTAAACCCCACCAACAATATTGAGTAATCATCCAGACTAATTGAGTAATAATCCATGTCAAACGATGGTATATTTTTTAATGGAACCAGTCTATTCCTGCACCTATAACTAACAAAGTAATTTGTAACAGGAACTGTGCCATGTTAACATGAGAAAATAGGACTTTACAGAATATTAAAGGGATTTGTGGCTAACTCGGGCTGCCTCTGAAAAATATTGCCAGTAAATTTTTAAATTGGATGTTAATGTTACAGGATTGCTAAACACCATTTCAACATGCTCCAGGGTCATATCTTCCAAATTCCAAACGTTTTCACGAGCTTGCTAGAGATTTTGGTGAGCGGCTTATTATCACCATAGTTACTGTAAACTTAAGAAAATTATGATATATTACCGCGACTACTAAAAAACAAACTAGGAACCAAGTACATGCCTTAATCTAGTTCAACAGCTTCACCACTAGGCTGTGCATTAATATTTTACTCACCAGGTAGCACCACTGTAGCAGCATATCTTCCCCCAGCAGTGGTGTTGACCAAACCATATCCTGATGACTAACACTTAACACATGTTATGACTTTGTAAACATACACGGCCATCCCAGCGCCAAGCTAAATCAAAATCACAAGGACTGGCTGGTGTAATGACACGTTTCAAAGTGAACGATCACAGATCATTTGAAAACTGAACGCCCGTTGGCAATACTGCGGTTGCTATGGTGATGCCACCAAGAGGCGGCCAATCGGAATCCTCCGAGAGTTTCTGTTCTATGACCTTGTACTTGTTCTTGACGTGTGTCTTCCTCCGAATCTTGTTAATGAATCGACCGAACCATGCGCTTGGTATGAACAGGGACTGTGGAACAGAAACTACATTGATTCTTCACAAGACACACTTTTGTTGTCAAATCAAATAAGATTGGACAAACTTTCATTTTCATTTTATTTGCATGTTGTGACTGTCTATCATCAGACGAGGGTTTGGCACTGTGAGTCTCATGGCACTGTGAGTCTCATGGCACTGTGAGTCTCATGGCACTGTGAGTCTCATGGCACTGTGAGTCTCATGGCACTGTGAGTCTCATGGCACTGTGAGTCTCATGGCACTGTGAGTCTCATGGCACTGTGAGTCTCATGGCACTGTGAGTCTCATTGGGAGAGTGTGTGGAGAAAACAGAATTGCTCCATCGCCAGATAATGTTTAAATCTCAGATTACATTTACTTACTTCAGCCATTATGTATCTACATAAATTATGGGTCAGGCTAAGAGTAAATAATTTTTAGACCATGACATATCAGTCTGGCAGTAATTGTTTGCACTAATTCAGTATAATTCCATACATTAAAAACATAAAAAAATTCATTGGTTGCAGACTTGGCACCTTCTATAGGACTGCACGAACATATTGCTCTCTCGTGCGTGACTTTTGGAATGTCCTCAGCACTAGATGACAAACCAAACAACATAAAATGTTATAATTGACTTAACATCTGATGTAAGAGAGAAGACGTGATGCAAACTGAAAGTGAAAGTCAAATGCATGAGTTACTATACCTCCACGATGAATGAACACAGGAAGTTGAATGCAATAATCCCAAACAGCTTCAGTTGAAAATTGAAGTCTGGAATCAGTTTCAGCTGCAACAGAGAGAGAATTGGTTAAGTAAAAAGCAACATCTTTTTAATACACCTCAAATTACTGAGTTATATATTTATATATATATATATATATATATATATATATATATATATATATATATATATATATATATATATATATATATATATATATATAACATATACATGTATATATATATATAATATATATATATATATATATATATATATATATATATATACATATATGTATACATGTATATATGTATATAATATATATATATATTTAAAATACACACTTAAATAATGTTAGCAAAAAAGATATGATGTTACGACTGACAGAATTACAAGAAATAAATACTAAAATCTCACAAGTTGTCACGTGTCCTGAACTCACCTTCAGCAGGTGGGTGAAGAACTTGACAGGATGTAGGAGCAGGAACGTACTGAAGCCTGCGAGGACCACCAGAGCCAGGAGGAAGAGCACTGAAACACACAGCAGTCTCTCGCAGTCTCAGAACAGTTTGCGAGTCTCGGTCTCAGTCTCAGAACATAGTCTCAGTCTCAGAACAGTGTGAGACAGTCTCAGAATAGTTTGTGATAGTCTCAGTCTCAGAATAGTTTGTGATAGTCTCAGTCTCAGAATAGTTTGTGATAGTCTCAGTCTGATGCTTTTTGCCAGTTTAAGAATATTTAATTTTTGGGGGTTGCTTGTTCCTTTAATCTCTGTCATACCAAGGTAGGCCACTTTCACTTTTAATAACAAGACATGTACATCAATCACCTACCATTGGTCCATATTGGTCTCCTGTAGGGCGGTCCCTTCGAGAAGCAGAACGCCAGCATGAGATACTGGAAGCAGGACACGTAGAAGATGACAGCAGTTTCCCACGAGTCTACTGTGGACGCGGTCGCACTGTGGGGGGCCGGGGTGAACCTACAAGGTCAAACAAAGGTCACACAACATCCTGTAACATCTAGTAAAACTTTCAAGAAGCACACTCAACTTCTTCCCAGATTTCTGTTGTGTTATGCAGAGTTTTGTTTGTTACAACTACAAATATGTGCACTGCTTGTAAAAGTAGACATGATTCATGAAAAATTGGTTAATGTTCTGTGACTGAAACGTTAGTTTTTGCAGGCATAAATTAGCATGATCAAATTTAAAAGACGCAATGTGACACATACACACCAGACAAGACAACACTTGAAGTTTACGTTCTTATAAGCAGTGGGAGAAATCGCAATACAGCCAGCTGTATAACAAAATTAATGTTAATTTAAATAAATAAAACAATTATAAACTCAATACAATTAAATAAAAATTACTCAAATAGACAGTAATGTAAATAAATACAAATATAAAAAAAGTATTTTTATTAAATATTAGTAAACTTTTATAACAACAATATCTTCACTGAGCATAGATTGGACAAATTATGCAAATAATGTGACTTAATTTTTTAAAATATATATTATTATTATTACTATAATACATTATAATCAGTAGAGACACTAAATTGTTGAAGTAACACGGAATTAAGTCAGGTGTGGCAATCCACCTGTCATAAGTCACGTGTCACCTACCATGGCTGGTAAGTCAGGTAGAAATATGCAGCAGCTTGGAACATCGCTACTATGGCAACGTGTATGATGATGGAGAGAACAATCCGGGGGGCAACGAGACTGCCAGGCGGTCGCTTAGCAACGAGGGACTCGTAAGCACCAGTGTGACCCACTGAAACATATGGCCATTGATTTAAGGGGGTAACACAAGTTCACAGTCACGTGATATGTTCAGCAATTGTCATTGTGGTGACTTACTTGACTTACTTAACTGTCAAGGCAATGACTTAAGTTAACACACACAGCTGTGGTGATACATTACTTAATACTGCCACTGTCAAGGCAATGACTTACCTAACATGGCTACTGTTGTGGTGATGATTTACTTAACATGGCCACTGTCAATGCAATGACTTATGTAACACAGCTACTGTCAAGGCAATGACTTACTTACTTAACCTAGCCACTGTCATGGTGATGATTTACTTAACATAACCACTGTCAAGACAATGACTTACTTAACACAGCCACTGTTGTGGTGATGACGAGGTCTATGTACAGAAACATCCAGTCGCCCAGATTGCACACTTTCTGTAAGAGAAGCATTAGAGATCATTAGAACAATTTTTTTTACAGTTGGTCATCTTACTATTTTGAGGTTTAGATAATTAAAGAGATACTTTATATTATATTATGTATACCCTCCTGAGGTAATTATAAATAAGTTACCATAAAAAAGTTTCAAAGTGTACAGACATTCAGTTTATATGAGTTTCTGGCTCTTTTGATATAATGTAAGGCTGACCTGTGGAATCCAATAAGATACGAAACTAAATTAAAAAGTTTTGCAAACTTAATACCTACTTTGCAGGGGAGGATCACATGATACAGTGTCATGTGACAGAGGATGACACCAAGACTCACCGTGTATAGAATAAGCAGTGACACAAACTGTATCATACTATACAGGGCCATGTACTTGAACACACCAAACGACGTCACCAGTGCTGCTCTGCCTTCCCTGGTGGACAGAACATGCACTACGTAAGATGACAATCATGACAATAATATCCATGATTTGGACTTTAATTTTTTTTCAAATGTTTGATAACTGACAATTAAGGGAAAGAACAAAATAATTTCACGGAATTCAATACACAGTTTGAAGTGGTGCATAACGTCAAAGATCACCTGACAATGAATGAACATGTTACCCTAAAACAGTGGGACATGTTACCCTAAGACAATGGGGCATGTTAGTTGAAAACAATGTGACATGCTACATGACAATAATGGGGCACGTCCCCTGAAAATAATGGGATATGCTATCTGACAACAATGGGACATGTTACATACAACAATACATATATAATACATTACCTAACAATAATGGCACACATTACCCGAAAACAATGGAACAAATTAGGTAATTATGCAACAAATTGCCTAATGAGAATGGGACAAAATACTTAAAAAGATTGGGGCAACTTATGTAACAGCAATGGGACAAATTACCTAACAACAATGGTTATCTTGAGACAATGGGAAAAATTACTTGATGACAATGAAAAAAAATGACCTGATAACAATGTGACAAACTCTCCAACAACAACTGGACAAGTTGCATAACAACAATGGAACATGTTACCTGACAACAATGGAACATGTTACCTGACAACAATGGAACATGTTACCTGACAACAACGGGACATGTTACCTGACAACAACGGGACATGTTACCTGACAACAACGGGACATGTTACCTGACAACAATGGAACATGTTACCTGACAACAATGGAACATGTTACCTGACAACAATGGAACATGTTACCTGACAACAATGGAACATGTTACCTGACAACAATGGAACATGTTACCTGACAACAACGGGACATGTTACCTGACAACAATGGAACATGTTACCTGACAACAATGGAACATGTTACCTGACAACAATGGAACATGTTACCTGACAACAATGGAACATGTTACCTGACAACAATGGAACATGTTACCTGACAACAATGGAACATGTTACCTGACAACAATGGAACATGTTACCTGACAACAACGGGACATGTTACCTGACAACAATGGAACATGTTACCTGACAACAATGGAACATGTTACCTGACAACAATGGAACATGTTACCTGACAACAATGGAACATGTTACCTGACAACAATGGAACATGTTACCTGACAACAATGGAACATGTTACCTGACAACAACGGGACATGTTACCTGACAACAACGGGACATGTTACCTGACAACAACGGGACATGTTACCTGACAACAACGGGACATGTTACCTGACAACAATGGAACATGTTACCTGACAACAATGGGACATGTTACCTGACAACAATGGAACATGTTACCTGACAACAATGGAACATGTTACCTGACAACAATGGAACATGTTACCTGACAACAATGGAACATGTTACCTGACAACAATGGAACATGTTACCTGACAACAATGGAACATGTTACCTGACAACAATGGAACATGTTACCTGACAACAATGGAACATGTTACCTGACAACAATGGAACATGTTACCTGACAACAACGGGACATGTTACCTGACAACAACGGGACATGTTACCTGACAACAACGGGACATGTTACCTGACAACAACGGGACATGTTACCTGACAACAATGGAACATGTTACCTGACAACAATGGGACATGTTACCTGACAACAATGGAACATGTTACCTGACAACAATGGAACATGTTACCTGACAACAACGGGACATGTTACCTGACAACAACGGGACATGTTACCTGACAACAACGGGACATGTTACCTGACAACAATGGAACATGTTACCTGACAACAATGGGACATGTTACCTGACAACAATGGAACATGTTACCTGACAACAATGGAACATGTTACCTGACAACAATGGAACATGTTACCTGACAACAATGGAACATGTTACCTGACAACAACGGGACATGTTACCTGACAACAACGGGACATGTTACCTGACAACAACGGGACATGTTACCTGACAACAAAGGAACATGTTACCTGACAACAACGGGACATGTTACCTGACAACAACGGGACATGTTACCTGACAACAACGGGACATGTTACCTGACAACAACGGGACATGTTACCTGACAACAACGGGACATGTTACCTGACAACAACGGGACATGTTACCTGACAACAACGGGACATGTTACCTGACAACAACGGGACATGTTACCTGACAACAACGGGACATGTTACCTGACAACAATGGAACATGTTACCTGACAACAATGGAACATGTTACCTGACAACAATGGGACATGTTACCTGACAACAACGGGACATGTTACCTGACAACAATGGAACATGTTACCTGACAACAATGGAACATGTTACCTGACAACAATGGAACATGTTACCTGACATGTTACCTGACAACAACGGGACATGTTACCTGACAACAATGGAACATGTTACCTGACAACAACGGGACATGTTACCTGACAACAATGGGACATGTTACCTGACAACAATGGAACATGTTACCTGACAACAATGGAACATGTTACCTGACAACAATGGGACATGTTACCTGACAACAATGGAACATGTTACCTGACAACAATGGAACATGTTACCTGACAACAATGGGACATGTTACCTGACAACAACGGGACATGTTACCTGACAACAACGGGACATGTTACCTGACAACAATGGGACATGTTACCTGACAACAACGGGACATGTTACCTGACAACAATGGGACATGTTACCTGACAACAACGGGACATGTTATCTGACAACAACGGGACATGTTACCTGACAACAATGGGACCACTTACCTTACAACAATGGGGACACACTCAATGTTGGCCGTACGGGATGTGAACGGGGAGGCAACTGATGCCTCGGCCTCTGACAGCGAGATGCCCGCATGCGCCATCTTCAGGGCACCGCAGTCATTAGCACCATCGCCACACATCCCCACGCAGTACCTGGGAGAACACACAATGATCACACACGGACACAACCCTCACTCTCCCTCTACACAACCCTCTCTCTCCCTCTACACAACCCTCACTCTCCCTCTACACAACCCTCTCTCTCCCTCTACACAACCCTCCCTCTCCCTCTACACAACCCTCTCTCTCCCTCTACACAACCCTCTCTCTCCCTCTACACAACCCTCTCTCTCCCTCTACACAACCCTCCCTCTCCCTCTACACAACCCTCTCTCTCCCTCTACACAACCCTCTCTCTCCCTCTACACAACCCTCTCTCTCCCTCTACACAACCCTCCCTCTCCCTCTACACAACCCTCTCTCTCCCTCTACATAACCCTCTCTCTCCCTCTACACAACCCTCACTCTCCCTCTACACAACCCTCACTCTCCCTCTACACAACCCTCTCTCTCCCTCTACACAACCCTCTCTCTCCCTCTACACAACCCTCCCTCTCCCTCTACACAACCCTCTCTCTCCCTCTACACAACCCTCCCTCTCCCTCTACACAACCCTCACTCTCCCTCTACACAACCCTCTCTCTCCCTCTACACAACCCTCTCTCTCCCTCTACACAACCCTCACTCTCCCTCTACACAACCCTCTCTCTCCCTCTACACAACCCTCTCTCTCCCTCTACACAACCCTCTCTCTCCCTCTACACAACCCTCTCTCTCCCTCTACACAACCCTCTCTCTCCCTCTACACAACCCTCTCTCTCCCTCTACACAACCCTCTCTCTCCCTCTACACAACCCTCTCTCTCCCTCTACACAACCCTCACTCTCCCTCTACACAACCCTCTCTCTCCCTCTACACAACCCTCTCTCTCCCTCTACACAACCCTCTCTCTCCCTCTACACAACCCTCTCTCTCCCTCTACACAACCCTCCCTCTCCCTCTACACAACCCTCACTCTCCCTCTACACAACCCTCTCTCTCCCTCTACACAACCCTCACTCTCCCTCTACACAACCCTCACTCTCCCTCTACACAACCCTCTCTCTCCCTCTACACAACCCTCTCTCTCCCTCTACACAACCCTCACTCTCCCTCTACACAACCCTCACTCTCCCTCTACACAACCCTCTCTCTCCCTCTACACAACCCTCTCTCTCCCTCTACACAACCCTCACTCTCCCTCTACACAACCCTCACTCTCCCTCTACACAACCCTCTCTCTCCCTCTACACAACCCTCTCTCTCCCTCTACACAACCCTCTCTCTCCCTCTACACAACCCTCTCTCTCCCTCCATACGAACAATACACAAAAAGTGGACAGACAAGTCCCCAATCAATCTTCACCACTCAACCACATAAAAGTAAATTAATATTTTGTATTATAACGAAGTCTCATATAGTTTAAAATTCAGACCTACATTCAGTTAAGAGTACTTTGTAAAAAGTAAACAACTTCTGTCACTCTAGTACAAAAAGCAAATTTAAAGAGGTGTGTTTTCAATGCAGTCGTAATGACGCTGTGTCACACTGTACGTGAATGGTACTGTCAGCACACCACCTGCAGATGCTAAGAATATACCCAATAAAAATTTCGATCTAATGTCCCATTCACTGGTGTTTACAAGTAATAACCATGAAGAGAATTTATTATTATACAACAAAGTGTTTGTCTCTTAAGTGCTTTGTATGTTTATTCATCTGTTCAGCCATATCTCTGTCAGTTTATAACACAAACACAAACATACTACAAACACTATATTAGCAAGTTTATGCATGAACTGTGTAATTGATTTTTAATTTGTATCGTGTTCTTTTTCTCTAGTTTGTCATGCACCATATAAATCTATGACTTCAGCCTTTAAAAATGGAAGTAAATTGCATTGTGCGAGAAATGTACGTTTTGTTGTTGTTACTAAATATACGTCCGTCCGTCCGTCCGTCCGTCCGTCCGTCCGTCCGTCCGTCCGTCCGTCCGTCCGTCCGTCCGTCCGTCCGTCCGTCCGTCCGTCCGTCCGTCCGTCCGTCCGTCCGTCCGTCCGTCCGTCCGTCCGTCCGTCCGTCCGTCCGTCCGTCCGTCCGTCCGTCCGTCCGTCCGTCCGTCCGTCCGTCCGTCCGTCCGTCCGTCCGTCCGTCCGTCCGTCCGTCCGTCCGTCCACAGACATTTGTAGACATGTTGGCAGGTCCACTATGGTCATTCTCACCCGAGTGCCTGTAGATGCTCTACCAGTTGACTCTTCTGGTTGGGTGACATTCGTGCAAACACCGTCCCTCGTACACAGATCTGGAACACAAAACCTCAGCTAAACAAAGCGAACCACTGAGAAAACCTGAGCAGAGACAAAAATATATCCCCTGTTGTGGGAGGATACATTCAAATCTAGCAGGGTTGTACGAATTCTCACATTGTGCATTGGCAAGACTTGTTTTGTCATTAAAAATAAAATCCACAATAAAGGTAAGGATCTATAGAGTGCAGCACGGTATTCAGTGCTAAGGACTGCTCAACGACAATGCTCCTTACACTTTGCCTCTTCATTCGATGATTCTTAAGTTACAAACTATGTGGCTTCTGATAATAGTCTAGTTCTATTTGTTTGCTGTGCTCTGCAACATTTTTCTTAACTGAATCGGTACTCTGTAGAAATTGTGGTGACTATGGTTTTATAAGATCTCATTCAACTAGTCACACTTTATGGACATCAACCCCACGCTGACCTTTCTACACTAGCAATTGAGATGGGATCAATGATGGATATATAGTCCTCAATGTTGAGGACCATGTATTCACATGTCTACCCTGTCAGGGTACTGAACCCAGGACTGTATAAGAAGCAAAATTAAACTCCATTGGAATCAGATATTGCTCAGTTTCTAAGTTATATCAGGAATTTATCAACACAACATGGAAAATAAGTTCATTTTATAGGGTCTATGCCACATGGACCCCTGTAGATTATGGACCTGGAGTCCATTTTTTATGGGGTTCATATTCTGGTAGACGTACGATATGGATCCCCATTGAATATGTATATTTTATGGGGCAGGTCCGTATTCTATAGGGAATGTGGACCCGGGGTCCATTTACCATGGGGGTCCATATTCTATATGCCAACAGACGTGCTATCCATTACACTATCACACATTCAGCTTTACTCATGTCTACAGTTCAGGGAACTGAGGCAATGTGGCACAAACAAAACTGCCCAAGCTTTGAAACAAGAACTTGCGGTGTCAAAACCAGGCTCCTTCAATTGAAAGTTGATGTAACTTCTACAATACTCCATCATCCCAGGCACTTCAAACAGATGATAATGTTGTTGTACACTACAGTCTACACTCACCTTCTTGAGAAGTTCTGGAAAGTGTTGCAGTATCACAGCAAAACTCCGGCCAGTCAGTGCAAAGTGATACCGAGGCTTCGATACGTCAATGCACGCCGACTGGTAAGTCTAAGAAATAACAGTCATTAATCTCAACAGCTGTAAAAACGATATTGAAGTTGAATATGGACATTGGTTTGTAATATGTATTTTAAATAGAAACTTTTTACACCTAGGTACTCATGCAACTCTGTTGAAAATGGCAAGAATAAACATGAATGCAATCTGAATATATCTGAATATATCTGACGGCCTGAATATATCTGAATATATCTGACGGCCTGAATATATCTGAATATATCTGATGGCCTCTTCCCTTCGCATGCTAAACATTGCGTGTAACATGAGCAGTGTGTGGCTGAAATCACCCAAAATTATATCATATGAGCAAAGACTAACCACACTCTATGTGAGCGATTTCGTTGGCTCATATTAAAATAGGAGTTTTGCAAAGAGACACGCTGACGTAATCAGCCGCAGTGACCCATGACTCGCAAGGATGAATATAGTTAAATTGTGTGAATGCAGCAATAGGACTGGTCATTATTAGTGCTTTTTGTCAAGGTAGTTGTATCTATGTCCACTCCACTCAACCAGTACAGTGGTCAGAAGGCTGTTGACATCAATAAAGTGTATGATATTTTATTCTATAGTTGTTCAGAATATAAATTTTATATGTTTATCACCGACAGGTGATAAACATATAACATTTGTGTGACTGTAGTGACAATACACCACAGTCACACCATTTTAAAGACAGTTAAATAAGCATCAAAATAAACTAAAAACGTAGCAAGAAACCATAGAACTGCATAGGACACTGTAGTATTGTATACACACAATAAGATGAAAGGTTACATTCTGAAGTGTCAGGACAACATCAGTGATGTAGGACCCTAGAGTGATGTAAACATACAATCTTGAAGTGTGAGAACAAGAGGACATTATGGTAGTTGAGTAAGTCAACTGATCACACCATTGTAATAATTATTACACTAATGTGACATGATTACCTATGCACCCTCCACCAAAGCTAAATGTGCTACCTACTCTGTAGTCTGTTATCAATCTTCTCCTCCACTGCCAGGTTTGTTATGAAAACCACCCTCACTATTACTGTGTCACTAACTTCAATAACAGATAATAACCAGAGGCCAGTTTGTAAAATGACACCTTTTCATGATCATCAGTCTAATTACAAATTTACAAGTGTGCGAAGTGGTTCGTCATGGTTTCTTATATGTTGTTTTGTCTACTCTTGAGCAATCAACTTTTGATTATAATGTTTTATTATTGTGATTTTGATGAATCAGAGTGAAAAACAATAGGCACTGTAACAAAACTGTATTTTGGGTGGCACTGAGATGTGGATGCTGAGTGTTGCCCTTAGTCTGTTGGACCAAGGACTAAAAATTAGAACTGATTCAAAACCAATTTACTCTTTGAACACACAACACAGCACTGCAGGTCTGTTGTGTATACAAGCTTGCATGTCTATAGTGCATGTATATAGTATGAAGATGTTAACTAAGAGAAAAATATATATACCCGTACCATTACCAGAAGCATGTGTAGTAGGCCCTGTATCATTTCAATTCTATGAACCACAAAACTACACCACTAATCATAGGCAGGTGTTAAAACAATGCACCAAAAGCGGATAACAGATGGAAAGAGACCCAGCTGATTAATAACAACATAGTGCTTTAATTTGTGAAAGAAGGTTGCATAACATTCTAGTGTGACTTAAGTAAGCTTCTAAAGGTGAAGGATTTCTGGCAGATGTGTTAACTTTTGCTAGGCTAATGATGAAGTGTTGAGAAGAGAGGCTAAGTGAGGGTTTGGCGAGGACACCGTGGCATAGACGACAGCTGTTACTGAGCAGTGAAGGCAGCTACTATTTACAACAGAAACAAATTATTCGCTTTACCAGGCGTGGCGAATTAAAACTGCTCTCACGTTCTCGCAATTCATTCTGAAAGCAACGCAGCGAACTCTTGCGATGATCCACAAGAAACCACAAGCTACAAAACAGCAACTACTCGCAACAAAGTAGTAAGACGCAAATCATGCAAGTGACTTTTACTTGTAATAACTGACAGGATATGTAATTCCTACTAACAGAATAAACAAGACGTATTGTTAATAAGTTCACAATTTCAGTTTTTAGTAAACAGCAACAGAAAAATTGGTCAATGTAGAAACAGCCGCCAAGTGACATTAGTGGGATTAAGCACATGGAACGGAATATACGTTTTGCACGTTATATGGTGATTTTTATTTTAAATTGAAATGTAAGTACAAAATAAAAAAATTCTCCCATACATCACTTCAAAGGTATAATGCCAAATTTCAAACTAATACAAATTGTTTATCGAATAAACGTTATTTCATGGACAATTGAATGAATCCACTGTATGAATAACCTCATAGGAGTGCCCAGTGTTTGGAGGAGGGTAAAGTGGCAATTTTAACACATAAATACACACCCCTGTGTAGAACAAAAGCCAACAGTTATCATTGATGCAATGTCACCAAGTATTTTAATTGTTTAAAACTTCCCCCCACTGATGGCTCTAGGTGACAGGGGCTCACCATTCGACACACCTGGTTTGAGAGACAGACCATATATAGAAAATCACTGCATATGAAAAACATAACTAAGTAACTCTAAATAACAAGTTGTATTTTCTTATATACATCCCCAAATGGGAGATTGGAGGCCAAAGACGCATGCAAATGAGCAGATTTAAAAAGAGGCGAGTTCCCACCAGAAGACATAGCAATCCAAAGTTGGCGTTTTAACATTATAGATTAGTTATATGAAAAGATAACACTCACTGAAAGTTCTCAAATACCACCCACCACTATGCCCAGGTCCTCGACTCCATTCTCCTCCGCTGTGTTTTCTCCCTCCATCTGTTCATCGCCTATATTTTTCCACTCAATCAGAGCTGGCTTGTCTTCCTCGGGGACATAGGCCGAGGCGAGGATGATTGATTCTCTCGGTGCGACCATACCACACTGTCTCGCGACACTCACTGCCGTCAATATGTTGTCACCTGACACAGCAAACATTCTGTCAACCATTCGGTGACACTGACCGTAGTCAATATGTTGTCACCTGACACAGCAAACATTCTGTCAACCATTCGGTGACACTGACCGTAGTCAATATGTTGTCACCTGACACAGCAAACATTCTGTCAACCATTCGGTGACACTGACCGTAGTCAATATGTTGTCACCTGACACAGCAAACATTCTGTCAACCATTCGGTGACACTGACCGTAGTCAATATGTTGTCACCTGACACAGCAAACATTGTGTCAACCATTCGGTGACACTGACCGTAGTCAATATGTTGCCACCATCTGGTGACACTGATCACAGCCAGTATGTTGTCACGTGTGATAGCAAACATACTGTCAACTCTCTCACAACTCTGGCCGTGGTCATGCATGCACGTCATTAACTAACATTTCTAAGGTGACGGACACTGACCGCAAGATTGTTATTATTCATAATTTATCTTTTTTTTTTCAATGTAATTTATTATTTCTAGAAATGATTTTAATACTGAATCATAATTATTTATCCATACATATACTTTAATTCATTCATTATTATAATGAATGCATCGCTGTTACTGTAATAAATTTTATGTAATTTTTATTTTACTTACTTATTTTTAGAGACCATATATCTTATTTAGTAGCTTAGCATTTTTGAAGTTTTAAATATTTATACTTTTATGTATACATGTAAAATCGTATAAGAAATAATAGTATTACTTTTAGTTGGACTTTCAATAAGCCAAAGGCTTCCTTGTTCACATAGATGGCTCAAGACGGCAGCCTTGTTAAATCTTGTAAAAAAAAAATGGGCCAGTTCACTTACCCGTCACCATGACTGTGCGGATGTCTGCGTTCTTCAGCTGGTGAATGACCGGAGTTGTCTGAGGCTTCAATGTGTTCTCCAGAATCAACAGACCGAGGAGACTCATGTCACACTCCACTGACGCCCTGTAATCAACAAGACCATTGAGGTTCATGTCACACTCCACTGAATCCCTGTAATCACCAGACCAAGGCGACTCAAGTCACACTCCACTGAATCCCTGTAATCAACAGAACAAAGAGACTCATGTCACACTCCATTGAATCCCTGTAATCAACACACATAGGAGACTCAAGTCACACTCCACTGAATCCCTGTAATCGACAGACCAAGGAGACTCATGTCACACTCCACTGAATCCCTGTATTCAACATACATAGGAGACTCAAGTCACACTCCACTGAATCCCTGTAATCAACACACATAGGAGACTCATGTCACCCTCCACTGAATCCCTGTATTCAACAGACTGGGAAGACTCGTGTTACACTCCACTGAATCCATGTAATCAACACACATAGGAGACTCATGTCACACTCCACTGAATCCCTGTATTCAACAGACTGGGAAGACTCGTGTTACACTCCACTGAATCCATGTAATCAACACACATAGGAGACGCATGTCACACTCCACTGAATCCCTGTAATCAACACACATAGGCGACTCATGTCACACTTCACTGAATCCCTGTATTCAACAGACTCCACTGAATCCCTATAATCAACAGACATAGGAGACTCATGTCACACTCCACTAAATCCATGTAATCAACAGACCAAGGACACTGATGTCACACTCCATTGAATCTCTGGTACCAAATGCACAAAATAAACACTCTGTGTCCACTAGATTTACCTTGAGATTCTCTGGGCCTGAAGCCAGTTGACCCTCTCATCCAGGGTCTTCCAAGCGAGGGCAATCACCCGGAACCCCCGCCTTGTGTACCTGTGAAGCACGGCATGGAAGTCCTCGGGAACTGAAAGCAGATTCCCATATGAAGGAAGGACATTTCACTAGCGGTGTCTGCCTTTACTAGGGACAACTACAGGAGGTTATGATGTCAATAGTTAGACAACTACACATATGATAGATAATAACCACACCAGAAGTTTACATAGGATAAATTGGATAATAACCAAAACAGCGTACTATTTACAGGGAAAATAGAGAAAAACATACAAGGACATCACGTATAACGGGTTTACAGTCATCTCAGGGTATTACATATAGGGTAACATTCATACCAGGCAATCACTTATAACAAAGCAACAAACACACACAAACATTGCACATAAAAGGACAATAAGAAAATTGCTGCATCAACCAAAATCCACCGACACGAATGATATTCATTAAAACAAATTATTATATAAGCATATATATACTACAGCTAAAATCCAACAATAAATTATACTGCATTCCAAAGAAATCTCCAAGTGTACAAAAGTCTTGAGAACATACTTGTATCTGGTTGACATAGGCTCGCAATCTTTTCCGGAGCACCTTTTGCATACGCGTTCATGTGGGAAGCTCCGAGCACTCTCGCTATCACGCTCATTCGTTGAAGTGACGAGGAGAAAGTGAATTGTCGCACAATGCCAACTTCATAGGCGACCTGAGTGAAGAGTATCATATACCTGTATGCATGTGTTAAAGCAAGGGCATATGTTCTTCTACACTGATTTAGCCTGAGATATAATTTGTAACAAGAAGTCTACTAGGCAGACTATTAGAAAATTGTTGATCAATCAAAGTAAGCCGGGAAATACACCCATGTCAATCAATATACCTATCAAATTTTGTTCACGAAGGGTTAATTCATTATACCATATATTATGCAGTGTCTAGTGTGGACTCCTTTCTCTTGGATATGTGAGCACTAAAGTCAATGTTCCGAAAGGTTTTTAAAATAAACGTTTAGTGTTTTTTTAATTTTTGATGATAAAAGTAATGTCTAAATATATGTTAATAAAATCATGGTAACTGTGGGTATTGTTTTATTACTAGGCATTTATTACCATAGCTAACCTGTGCAAGCATTAGCAACATTGGTTGTGGGTGATATTAAAGACATTTGCTGGATGCGACTTATTTTTTCAATCTACCACCACACTGCTGCCTACAAACATACAACATCTCTAACCAGTCCTGCTGCTGCCAGTGCACATAAAACAACCTATGTTTGATCTATGCACCTTCATCATCAATCCACTCTTTCTCTCTAGTATCCAGTCACACCATTTATGTACAGAAATCTGATGGTCTAACATGTTGGGATAAAAACGTACAATCGCAGACTGTTGTTACAAATGATGAAAACGTAGCCATTAGAGGGAGCCACATGATGCTCAATGAGCGATAAACCACTGCATGGAACAGCGCACAAGAGAGAACAATCACTCTCATATATCTAATAAATTTACATCCAAACAAGACATGTATGGGGAGACATTTTCATGTAATAAATAAACATACCTTCTGCTAGTTCTTCTCAAACATATCTTTTCACAATTACAGCACTTGTTTGCTTTCCATCACTACACCTTGATCAATACAATAACATATATCGAAAAATCGCTTGGACCAACTACGCCTGTGACTTGCAGCAATTGTGGGCCTGATCGGTGATTCATGGGCCATAGCTATGTTGAACGCTGCATACTATAACAAATGATTACTGACGAAGGGGAAGTCACGTAGACAACTAGACATACCGTCTCAGGAGCGGCTGAGTAGTACGTGTCCATGCTGACAGGGTGCACCACAGTTGGAGTGAGGCTGTCAAACCGCGTCGTGTCTTTACCAGGCTCTTCCATGATCTGTAGAGTCAACAGCAATTGTAAGTATTATGCACATCATAGCGAGAGTGCAGTGGCTCAGGGGTAGAGCTTCGGACTCTCAACTTCAAGAACCCGGGTTCGAATCCTGGCTGCGGTGTTAAAAGCTTGGGCAAGTTTTTTCACTCTACATTGCTCCAGTTCACTCAGCTGAATAAATGACTACCTGGCTATAGACAGTGGTGGATATGTGTACGAGCAGCCTTTGCGCATATATTGTAGTATATGGCTGGATGCTTCCCAGAGAAGCCGAGATGGTGTCTGAGTGAACAGGTCTGTCAGGGAAGTAAAGTGTAAAGCGCTTTGAACGGTCCTGAGGACTGGATACTGCGCTATATAAGAACTTGCTTTTACTTTTTTTTACATAGTAAACACAATGATAGATTACCACAGACATGTGTGTGTGGAGTGTATTACAAAATTATTTTTGACCAGTGCATAGTAAATTATTTTTTGAAAAAGAACAAAAGAAAACAGAAAAAAAGTTGGCCATTCCTGTATAATGCAATATTATACAAGGCTATCAGGCTTTTGCAAGTTATTAATCTAATAATCAAATACAAATGTGTTGAAGATAAATAGATGCAGAAGAGGGTTGTCAAGGTATTCGTACATTTAATCCGCCAGATTAAACTGAGTATTAAGTCACACAAGACTATTCTGCATGTTACCTGTGTCTAAATCTGTCTATAGGAATGAGCAACACATGAGATCATTACCCAGTTTATGGAGTTAAACATCTTCAAATCCAAAGGATCCCCGACGATTTCGCCATCTATGATGGTGAGAGAATGACACGTCGCCATGGCAACAGCAAATGCTCCATGGGAAGGCAGCGCACTCGGATCCTGAACAACTGGCAGGAAGCTGGAGAAACAGACCAGGCTTAAACTAAGATTGTTCATATACTTTGTTGTCACTGAGGTAACAAGTGCACACGGAAATTCCATCATTAATTGATTCAAAAATCAGCTGTTCAATTTAAAGATTTTTTAAATGCATAATGCTGCTGCTATATCACTGAGGACATTATTGCCACAAGACATTACTGAAAGTAGCCCTTGGACACTTGCTGGAGTTGACAGTGTTTACCATACGGGATCAGAATTAAAGGAATTTTAAGGACACAAATTTGCCTCATGAGCTGATATGGATATTAGTGCAGTGGTCCCCTGGATATCGTTTGGCGTTAATATATCAGCCAGTATTCTCAATGTTTCCGTAATCATGTTAGTAGTGGTTTAACTTGCATCCTTATAAAGAGATATTTTACTATTAAAGTGCTATTTTACAATTAATATAAACAACACATTTGCGATGTTTGTTCATTCCACTTCTAGTGCATGATCAGTACACGCACGCACGCACGCACGCACGCACGCACGCACGCACGCACGCACGCACGCACGCACGCACAGACGCAGACGCACAGACGCACAGACGCACAGACGCACAGACGCACAGACGCACAGACGCACAGACGCACAGACGCACAGACGCACAGACGCACAGACGCACAGACGCACAGACACACAGACACACAGACACACAGACACACAGACACACAAACCAGGCATACAGATAGAAAGGACTGGTGGTGTTTCACTGAAGTAGTTATATAATCATCATCATTATTATTACGGACATGTGTCTTGTACAATGAGAGAAAAGATATCTAAATATATAAACATTAAATCACTCCAGTGATATTACAAAGTGCGTGCATCGATTATAACATGGCGCTTCATACCACTGGGAGTACTACACATACGTAATGACAACATGTTCTATGTTCAAGGAGCATTTACTTTATACTGACAACATCTAAATAGACAGAGGGACATACTTGTTCTCCTGAATCGTTGCCACCCCCCACATATCCAGACCTTCTTCAGTCAGCGTTCCCGTCTGCAAAAACACACTTTCTCTTCAATCTATTTATCAAGTTATTGTACACTGAAATAAGGTTACCACTGGGACAGGACAAGTGGCCTGAATAACAGGGTGACCTTATTAGCAATATTAGTTAAAGCATTTATATTTGCATTTGCATTGACAAAATTACAATGCTGTATTTGTGTATCTTTGATTAATTTGTAGATACGCAGCAGTAGAAATGTAGAGTTAATAAATTGCCACCCATACAATACATTACAGGGCAAGGATGCCTTTGGCTTATCGAGAGTCCAATCAACTTGCATGCAGCCCTTTGAAAATTGTAGGTGAACAACAAAGATAATCCAAACAAATCCATGTAAAAAAAAGAATAACTTAACGGGAAATAACCCAATAAACTAATAACACAAACATTAATAAATTCCAGGCCAAAAATTGCCAATTTGTGTCTTAAAATATTTTTTGGCCAAATGGAATTATTTATGATGACATAAAATCTGTGTAGATCTGCACCAACCTTATCAAAACATATCAGCTTCAGCTTCCCACAGATGTTGATTCGTGGTGGACTGATGCAGAAAATGCCAGCTTTCTTGAGACGATTCTGTGCATATACTGTACCAACTGTCATGGCCGCCGGCAAGGCAGGGGGCACCACGACAGTTATGATATCAAGTGCTCGCAAAATCACTTTAGTCATGTGAACCTGCAACCAGCACCATAATGTTCACAGAATGTCTCAGTTAACTACAGAATATCTGTGTCTGATCATTTTCTTTTTTACCATGAGGTGTGGTTGGCCTTTATGAAATAAATTAATAAATGGGAAAGTAAGACTGTTTTTTTTTAATCAAATGGATAACACTGATATAAAGCTGGCACTAATGCACGCAAATCATTAACATATTGTGTGTTTGTCCATTATTACATCCCTTTTGCCAAAGACATGGTGACAATACAAATATGACGTACCCCTTGCAACAAGAGTATGGTGACAACACAATATGACATACGCTTTGCACCAAGAGCATGGTGACAACACAACATGACATACCTCTTACACCAAGAGCATGGTGACAACACATGACATACCCCTTGCACCAAGAGCATGGTGACAACACAACATGACATACCTCTTACACCAAGAGCATGGTGACAACACATGACGTACCCCTTGCACCAAGAGCATGGTGACAACACATGACGTACCCCTTACACCAAGAGCATGGTGACAACACATGACGTACCCCTTGCACCAAGAGCATGGTGACAACACAATGATTATACCCCTTGTACCAAGAGCATGGTGACAATACAATGACGTACCCCTTGCACCAAGAGCATGGTGACAACACAATGATTATACCCCTTGTACTAAGAGCATGGTGACAATACAATGACGTACCCCTTGCACCAAGAGCATGGTGACAATACAATATGACGTACCCCTTGCACCAAGAGCATGGTGACAACACAACATGACGTACCCCTTACACCAAGAGCATGGTGACAACACAACATGACGTACCCCTTACACCAAGAGCACGGTGACAACACAACATGACGTACCCCTTGCACCAAGAGCATGGTGACAACACATGACATACCCCTTGCAGCAATAGCATGGTAATGCTGTAGATCATGCCTAGGGTTGCAATGCAGCACAAGAACAGAATGAACTTCATTGCGTCCCGATAGAACTTGAATCCAATGGGCTTTGGAAAGAGAATCGATCGCACTAACTCCCCTTTCGCTGTTGAAAACCCTGCAACAATGTTTACAAACCTGAACAAGTTATTTGTACAAAGATCCAAAGAGTATCCTAACAATACCATCAAGTAAAGGGGATTTATGTAAATAATCATGTTCAAGATATACCCTACTAACCCAACAAGCATGCCTCTGTATAAACAAATGTTAATGCAATATCGAAAATATTATACATGACTCCAGAAAAATGGAATGGGACAGCCTGCAAGCATTCCAAAGAAGGTCTTATTTTTTGTCTGGGTGTTTTTATTTAAAGTTAAAAAATGCGGATATAAGAGAGCCAGATGCACTTCAAGTGAAACAATCATCATCATGCATTCTACTTGGAACCAACAATACCTGTCCGCACTACAACAGCCTTGACCTTTGAGTCGCCATAGTAACGGGTTTGTATGACCTGTGTGCCGCTAAACAGGGTGTGTCGTTTGTGCACCTCTGGCGAGTACATTTCGTTGGCTTCAGATGGCGCCAGTGGTGTCTTCGTGACAGGAACACTCTCACCTGACAAAAGATGACAGTCTGTTACAGTCCACAGTATAATTCAAACAAGCAAAAATTTCCTCTGATTACAAATATGATAAGAACAAATGAGTTTCATGCAGAATTGGCAGGATGGCTGAATACTTTAATATATCAGTTAATATGGGATTTATGTGAACTTTGATTGTAGGGCAAGTGAATGTTTTATTACAGCAACAGTGGTTGACTCAAATGCACTGCTTTGTTTTTTCAACAAAATACTGGAAGAGTACCTTTGCAAACATTTGAAATCAAAATGTTCTTACATGGTCGGCACATCCTATTTAAAATATCCACAAATGTTTAAAAAATGATATGTGGATATTTCGTGATATCAATATGATGTCTCGGGAAAAGCTGGAGAAGAGAAAATAAGGACAAAGGTCAAGGAAAAAAATGGGAATGAACTTGGCATGTGAGTAGAAACAATGAAGGCAGCCACAGGCACTAACATAGATGTCAAAAAGGATGTGGAAAGTGTATTCCCGTAAGTCAACCTGGCGAACATCTGTTGAGAAAGCAGTATGACAACTGGGATGATAAACGTGGAAAGAAACCAAACGGACAGCCAGGGAAAGGATAAACTGGACCGACAAGTGTAAGTAAAGTATAGGTAAGTTATAAACTTATAATGGTTTAAAACTGTTTTGTTTGCCACCAAAAGCGACGAGTCACTGCGGCTTGCGTCACCTGTTAGCATGCTCTCGTTGACGATCGTGTTGCCCGACACAAGTACCGCGTCACATGACATCATGCAGCCTCGGGTTGGGATAAGGATGACAGCTCCGGGGACCAGTTGACTCGTGGCTGTCTCCACCGGCTCTGTCACATAACAATTCATGTAAAAACAATAATTTTTTTCTAATAATAATGGCACAATTTATTTTATTTAGCACAACCTGGTATATCCATTACCGGAAATCTTAGTTTAAAAATGTTGTGGTAAAATAATATATTCTTAAATATTTTACTTGGCAATATAAAATATACAAATCTGTCAACTTATTATATATCTGCTATTTACATTTTATATATTTTTAGACATTGTACAGCTCACTTTATTAGAAACCCACACATTTATTACTGTTACTTTGTATTCTACCTTGTAACTGTTACTACAATCTCTGTTTAAAAAGGGCATAGCACCTCACAAGTCACATGACTTCTGCTATGTCCCTCCAAGACCAGCAGGGACTCACCAATCATGAAATTGTATTTTATTGTATTATCTTTCCCATTGTGTATTTTATTATCTATCTTTCTCATAATATGTTGTACTATAACTGTGCTGTTGAATAAACTGTCATTCATTCATAAACTTCATTCATTCACTCACCCCCCGTGCTCATGACGACCTCGACAGTGGAGCCACCGGATGAAACCATGTCACGCAGGGTCTGGCTTTGCTACAAATGTATACAACATCAATCACAAATCATGGCAAGTTCTCAAGTAGAAGGTTTTGCTACGTATACTTGACGTAATAATGAACAGATGAAACACAGGAGATAACTTCATGTATGTTTATGATGACACGAAAAAGGCACTAGTGTGTGCTATCGATGAAGTATTGATGCAAAGTATTAAAAGATATTGACAAAGGACTGACAAAGTACATATATTGTTGAATTATTGATGAAATATAAATTAAGTATACATGAGATGTTACTGGAGTATTGTTAAGTTACTTACGTATGGAAGAAGTATGGTGATTATAAATATTAATGAAGCCAAATAAAATATTCTTATATATTGCTGATGTATCATAGACACATTGCTAGGTATTTTTGAAGTACCTGGTATTGTTAATTTATCGCTGAAGTTTTCACAAAATATTGATGAAGGATTGATAAATACTGATAAAGAATGTTTTAAGTATTGATGCTGCACTGATGACATTTTAATAAAAGTTTTATGACATATTGACAAAGTACTGATCAAATATTGAAAAGTATATCAATATTTTATCGATAAAAACTGATGACGCATTGATAAAATACAACAAAATATTGATGACACAAAATTATAGATGAAGTACTGGTGCTGCCACCTTTCTGGTCTCGTAGAGTGACACGGCCAGGGAGATGCCTGAGATGAGGACGATGCAGCTGGCATAGATGTAGTAGTCGTCCAGGCTCCAGAGGATCACACTGCAGATTTGGAAGATGTAGAACGGATTCAGCACCTGGAGCGAGCAACAGAAGAGAAGTTGTGTTAATTATTTAAATATCAAGTAAACTAACAAAGATAACATGACTCTCATAAATAATACTGAAAGATCTAGTTATGTTTAGTCTAGATGATATGTAAATCCTGTAGTTGATCAATTATTTTAAATATAAATCACATGGTTTATTTATGATTTTGCCAAAGTAAGAAAGTCTCCAAATTGTTAACAATTGGATGTTTACTTAAAATCTACTCAACACTGTTTTATGGTCATGTGATAACGCAACAGTTCCATTGAATCAGTTAAGACCTTGTTATCATAAATATTTCGTTACAACATTTTAATTGCCATGTACAAAATGATCTTCTTACTATAACCACTTTCTCTTGTCATATAAATGCAATGTTGTGACCGTTTGGTCATACTACCGCCATTCCAATGTACCAGTGACAGCATCTTACCTCCTCTATAAACAGACGTGAGTAAGACTTCACTTTGACATCAATGCTGTTCTCTCCATACAACTGCTGCCTGTGAACAACAGAGCCATGAGAAGAATCTGACGCTGCATAGGATAAACACACACACCAATAACACATGCACTTCCACATGCATGCATACGCATGTAGAGGAGAGCTTCATAGGAAAACAAAGTCCACAAAAAAGTGAAGCGTGGGCGGAACAAGCTATAAAAATGGTGGGTGGCAAGTTTATGCACAATAAAAATAGTTTGAAGTACTTTATAATTGTATACTGGATATACAAGCAGTGGTGTTTAAACAGAGAAAGACACACACACACCACACGTACCACATATACACCACACACATATACCACACACATATACCACACACATGTATCACACGCACCACACACACCACACACACACTACACATACAACACACCACATACACGTACCACATATGTACCACACACCCAACGTATCACAACCCACGCATACACACACATCTTACACAAACACACACATATGCACGCACGCACGCACGCACGCACGCACGCACGCACGCACGCACGCACGCAAGCACGCACACACACACACTGACAAACTTTACACATACGTAACAAGACTGCTGCTAAATATAAGTGGTACATAACTATGATAACGATAATAATTTCATATAATGAAATATCCTGGTAAAAATGCCAAGTTATAGCTGCCTACTTCTGTAATTGCTCCGCTTCAGTCAGCCCTGTGAAGTCCTCGTGGATCATGGCACATGTTGTGTCCGACTCAAGGCCCCTGCAACCAATCAATCAGAACTGCAATTGCTTTTCCATGTACATGGTATGACACACACCACCTCCATATGCATAAACTCACAGCATTTCTTCATTATCATTCACACAACATATCCTGTATTTAAAGCCTCACATGTAATTAAACAAACAAACACACACACACACACACGCACGCACACACACACACACGCACACACACACACACACATACACACATACACATACAAAAACACAAACACAAACACACACACAGACAGACACACACAAACACAAACACACGCACACACACAAAAACACAAACACACAGACACACACACACACACACACACACACACACACACAGACACACACACACACACACACACACACACACACACACACACACACACACACACACACTCACACACACATTGACAAACATTACACATATGTAACATCTAAACTCAACTGATCTAAACTCAACATTTGACATAATTTTGATGACCTGGCATTTATACATGCATTATGTTATTATGTATCATACTGTAACAAACACAGCAACTTCTGAGCAAACGCGCACAAATTTCTCCAACTTCCAGTAGTTTTGACGAAGCATGCTTTACTGTGTCTGGCCCATCTGTGTGAAGATACAGCCAAGTACATAGCCAGTCATTACATTATTAATTTTTAGTCTTCATGTGATTCATGAAAGCCAATCACCTTCAAAGGTCATCCTCTCACACCAGATGTCACTGTTGCTGAATACGTCAATTCCAACAAACTGCTGGCTGATTCCTTTACAAAACTCTGAATTTAAGCTCAGCCAATGAAACTGCCCACCATGATCTGATTAGCCTCATGTCATCTGATAATTTTAGGTGACTTCAGCCATACACTGCTAGTGTCGTAAGCAATGTTTGTGATGTAGAAGCAAATAGTCGAATACACACAACCTTTCAGCTGCTCATGCGATTGTGTGATGGGTCATTATACTGGGACAGCCAGAATATTTTTATTTTATCCATATTCAAATTGAGGCCGGTATTTAAAATTGTTGTTCTGACAGTTGATGCTGTCATGACTGGTGAAGTTAACTGTTAGTTCGATTCAGCTAACACATTGCATAGGAAATCTGCCAAGATGCGTTTTGCAGAGCAGACACACTGACAAAGTTGAAGTCGTAGACAGGTCACTTGTTCCTCACCTGATGGGGCTGAAGGACATTGTGCCTCGGTGCCAAATGTACCTCACATGACTCTGCTCAAAGTACCTCACAAAACATTTCTCCTGCAAATATGAATCTAGGTTATAAAATAACATTTGATCGCAAATAGTGTCTTACATTTTGACATTGTCTGTGTGTGTGTGTGTGTGTGTGTGTGTGTGTGTGTGTGTGTGTGTGTGTGTGTGTGTGTGTGTGTGTGAGTGAGTGTGTGTGCGTGCGTGCGTGCATGCGTGCATGCATGCGTGTGTGTGCACATGCTCCCACATGTATATGTGTTACATCACTGCATACATAAAACAACATAAAATAACAATGAGGTACCACAATAACTGACACAACTAGGGTCTTTGTGCCGTCTTTTACGTATTCCTGACGTGTGGAAAATGCGGCACCGTTTTGCAAACATTTTGAGGAACGCTTGTTTAAATCATCCTACAATCAGCTGTTGAACTCGCATGACTCCGAAGCCTCACACATAGCTAAATATGGATACAGTCTGACATGTTCGCCAATGTGGAGATGTAATATGTACATTAATGAACATTTACAACCGATGGAACGTCGACTAGTGGCCCGACGACAGGTTTGCTGGCTCGATGCCGGAAAGGATGCTTAAAATTATCTATAGCACGCCGTATGTATCACACGAGACTGCTACGTCTTCACACATAGTTAAATATTGATATCGTATAACATGTCCATCAATATGAAAGCATAATGTCTACATTAATGTACATTTACAGTCGATGAAACGTCGCGGGACGTTCAATTAAATTCAGTGCTAAGATGGCGTTGTTTTGGCTGTTCTGTCTATTGAACATACGGCATGCTGTTCTGTCTATTGACCATGTGTACGGCATGCTCACATACAAACTATCGCTGGCGACGCGCCTGCACGGTAAATAGCTAATTGTGGATGATTTAAACAAGCGTTCAGCAAACAAATGATGATGCAAACAAATCCACGTTAGTCGCTGGAGGCGCTGATACACAACTAGGGATTAGTTGCGTATTAGCGCCTCTAGCGACTAACGTGGATTTGTGGAAGCCCATTAACATCATTATACAGAAAACCTACTCATATCGGGAGTAACACTTCAGCCATGTTAACATACAACACATTCCACATGTCACTATCAGGATGTTGATGTTTCAGAAGCCCATCAACTTAGGCAACACTCACCTGTGGGTCGGTGGTCAAGGCCACTGTGTCATCGTCGGACTGGACACTAGATATGTCACTGTCTTCACAGTTGTAGTCTGCCACAATCCTGACAACATCAAGACACCATGAATCTAATTACAATTAAACTACATATTAGTCAAAGAAGCTCTCAGTGCTTTCTAGCGAAGCAGAAAGCTTGGAGAAGATGTAAAAAATTATTTTCTAACTTCAGGTGAAATACCATGTAAGTACAACACTGATGTGCAATAGTACATTCGTTACCTTCAGGAATTTGCCTTTAACTATTTGCAACAATGACGTATTGTCAGAAAATTATCCTTTAAGACACTGTTTAAATGCCTCCTCAATGTGCTAACAAGTAGACTGACCGTCCAGCCGTAACCTCCTTGACCGTTACGTCTTGTGCGTGAATCTGGCCGTACGTGTCCTACAACAACATGTCATTCACGGTTTAAACCCCGCCCCTTTCACTGTCGGTGACATACATGCAGTTGAACACAGTCAATGCAACTGTTCATGCTTTAAACAAACATTTGAGAGATCATCACACAAAGCACTAGTTACACAATACGTAGGTGTGAAAAATTATCGGATTTGTGCCAAAGTTGGAGGCACAACAAACTCAGAAATGCAGCTGTACTTCTACGTTAAATTTCTTGTTTGTTAGGTAGGGCAGGGCGGGTGTTGTTTTTAATCACTGTGAAACGTAACATTTGTTGAATTGTGTGAGTAAAGAGTGCTACTTGAGTAGGTCAGTGAACAGGACACCTTGAGAAGGACTGTGCTGGCTTGGCGAAGTGGACATCGTGTCTTGGTCAGCTTCACTGCCCAGTCCGGCTTCCAGTGAAGCAGCAGGAGGGTCAGACCCAGGGTTGCCAATGACAACACATAGAGCAGGGTCCTCTTCACACAGTTGTCACGGTAACCAATACACCACTAGCAACAGAAACATAAGTTGTGTAGATTGTTTTGCAAGAATAATTATACATCAAATACTAGGTGTGTTTGTATTAATTATGAACCATCTAGGTACCGGTTCATAGCAAACAACATATTTTGGCCTTTACCTCTGTGGATAGAAGTTTTTGAGTCAGTTGTCATTGTGATGTAGTTAGCAATAACAGTACTCCCTAGCACTGAAAGACCTCTATCCACAGAGGTAAAGGCCAAAATAGCCAGGATGTCCATAATAAAATGCCTATGTTGCCCCCAGAAGAGACATTTCTAATGACTGATAGAATCTTGTGCAGAAGTGTGACACCTCAACTTCAAAGTCAACCAGGAAACCAGAATAGCCTGGTGCCAGTTTGGAGCCTGACTAAAGAACAAAGGGGATATTGACCTATGGTCACTGTCAGGTGCTAATCCATACTCTGGCATTGAGCAAACAATAGTTGTGGTCACTGCCAGGGCCATGGGGGACACCTGCTGTTAAGTGTCTTCATCAGTAATTAGCACTGTTGGATGAAGCTGCAGTGAAGGTAATCAGTTTGACCGGCGTTACATGCGATCTTGAAAAAGAAATTTTAATACTGACAATGTATTTGAAAAAGTATTTGAAAGTATTTGTTTGAAAAAGTCAAATATTTTAGGAAAGTATTTAAATACAAATACTTTTCATTCCTAAAGGTAAAATACAAATACTTTGAAATAAGTATTAGATACTTTCAAAATACAAATGTATTTGACCCCTAATGTAGACCTGGGCATTTTAAGAAAAAGATAAGTGCAGAGAGAATAAATTATAAGAACCCTTATAATATAACATCATAATTGTGTTATCTAGAAACAATCCATTTGGAGGTATTGTGATTACATAAATACTAAATATGTATATGTATATATGCAGAATATTAATAAGTTATGTAAAATTAATAATGTTAAATTTGTTAAAGTAAATGACAATACATAAAATACAAAATAATAGTAATAAATTATAAATTAATTAATTAATTAATAAGTTACAGGTAAATATGATTATTAAACAACTAAATGGTATATAATAAATGAGTAAATATCGTGTAATATTAATATTAGTATAAAAACATGACAAGATAATAAATAGGTAAAATAAAAATAAATAATAAAAATTTCAAAAAACAAATTTGACAGTGCGTACACAGCTTGGAATATAACAACTTACCAATTCATCCTCTGTGCCTCTGTCGATCACAACGCCATCCTGGGACAGTTGTGTCGACTTCATCGACCTGGCTTGATACTACCTAAAGGCACAGAAGTATCACATTTGACTTGGGCACATAAGGTGTATGTGTATACTACTGTATAGTTAGATATTACTTATTTTAATTGTCTTCCACAACTGGATGACTTTAAGTCAAAGTGTAAACTTCACAATTATTTTTGAATAAGTGCAATACATAGATGTTACTTAACATTTGCTGATTACTGACCAGTGTCTTTGATTACAACCTTAAGTTATGGGAACTGGTCTAGTTCAGTGTCAAATAGGGAAGTGGATTTCCATTTGATAAACTACACCTATTGCCATAGATTGTTTATTGTTGTGTGTTCAGACATATAAGTACACAAAGGCACTACATGTTGATGAGATACTCTTCAATCGATTGCCAGATCTTTTAATGTACCAGTATCAATGGCCAAGGTTACGTTTGCACAACATGGAAAATGAAGTACCTAAATAAACACTCCATTTTTATAACTGTATTTGTTTGACATAGCTGTGAAGCCAGGTCATTTGGCAGACTATCAAAATGTCTTTGTCGTCTTGTGACTACTGAACTGGACTGATAAATGGGTGCAACATCATCCATGTGCATTATCATTCTAACTTGAACTTTGGAATGTCCTCAAATATAAACAGATTCATGTTACCTCATGATATCAACAATCCTGCTCCTAACGTCATGTTTAAATGTTGTGTAACATTTGGGAAATGATCCAGATGGCACATCAACAAGAAGGCAACTAACATATTGACATAAGTTCCCGTGTAGAATATATTCCTGCCATGGACAGGGCTGAAAATGTTTGTTCTTTCAGAGTTTTTATTTCAACCTAACTTTTGTATTTAAGCTGTTTTGAGAGACATCTACAAACAGAGCCCAATCCACAACTGGAAGAATACGAATTACCTTTGGAACATTTTATTTGAAAGTTGCATGAGCATTTGCTGTCCACAACATTGAAATCTTTGTTTTTTGAACCAAGAAAACTTAGTGATGAACAATTAAATATTTTTATATCAAGGCCACGTCATTTGTCTAGCTCATGTCAGGTTCTACATATAGCAAAGACTAAAGTGAAAAGGTTACTATAAAAACCCGAAGCTCATGACTCACAGTGACCTGACAGTTCGCTGACGAAGTCATACTGTAATTATTGGGGGCAGACTAAAAGGCAGACCAGAATTGGCAGACCGCGCGGAAACGGCAGACCACATTCACAAGGATGTCACCGATCGTACGCTCCATGTTTACAAGCTTTGTTGTTGTTTGCGCGTGCGGTCGTAAATATTGGAGACTTATTTCAATGAAAAGACTGATTTATGAGTTTAATTGGCCAATGCTGTTATTATATTTTATTTGTTTTAAGGTAAAAACCTTTACTTTACCTTTTTGGTAAGGTAAAATATGGATATTGTGATATTGTCACTTCTAGGGGTGTTATTTTTTAACATGGTATACATATGGTATATACATTGTATTACACACAAATATATATATATATATATACATATATATATATATATATGCGTATATACATATATATTATATATATATACACACACACACACATATATATATATATATATATATATATATATATATATGAGATTGTTGTTTATATAGGAAATTGTGGTGAAATAGTAATACTAAGAATACTTACTGTGTTGTGTTGGTGAAAATAAAAACAAACAAACAACAAATCCAAGAATTATTATTTTGCCCTTCAAACATTATATGCTAACTTCTAGTATTGTAATTACATTTGCTTATTATGTATGTATGTATGTATGTATGTATGTTATTATTGAAAGACATCTCAACCTCACAAGAATACCGTAAAAACAGCAACTGAGGCGCCAACTATAACAACACACGTAAAGGCCCCCACGTAAACATGGAGCGTACCGATCGGTGGCATCCTTGTGAATGTGGTCTGCCGTTTCCGCGCGGTCTGCCAATTCTGGTCTGCCTTTTAGTGGCAATTAGGTAAGATTTTACTAAAGTCTTAACTGTCTAAATCTTTAGTAGCATCTGCCAGGTAGGCATGTTTGGGACATCAGTAAGTTTAAGCTACTTTCGGCTATGTAAGTAAAAACAATCCTGTATTGCTAATTGCGATTGACATACAGGCCACGGGTGATACGACGTTTCGAATAACAAAACATTTAGTTTAATTTTAGACATTTTAATGTCAGGTCATCATGACATGACAGCCGACAGTACCGCTGTCAGTGGGCAGTGATTGACAAATCCGTAACGGCGTGCCGTATGTTTACATAAATACATATATGATACACAAATCCATATGCTATGTATGAAGTTACCTAACTGGAGGTTCTGCACAGAATTCACGGGAAGCGGCACTCATAACGACTGTCGACGTGTGAAGTATTCCCTCATCGTGTTTACTACCCCGTTAAATCAACTTCTTTTTATGGGCCAGTAACTACTTTCGCCACCTGTCGGATGTAGTGGTCAGATTGTATTGTGACACTACACCAGGTGGCAGTACTGTGCCATTGAACGACGGCGTTAATAATTTCTGTGTGCGTATGCGTGTGTACGTGTGTTCGCGTGTGTGCAGGTGAGCGCGTGCACGTGTATGTACTCGTGCGTATGTATGTACGTATGTATCATAGGCGTTGAAACTGGGCCCAATAATGTAAAGTAAAGGTAAGGTTTGTTCTTGAAAACGCTTTACAGTACTTCCCGGCAGACGTACTGTTCAAATGAGCACATAGATCGACACCTCTAGGAAGCATCATAATTGACATGGGCCATTAGACAGGATTAGCCCTGATTACCCCAATATTTAGGACAGTGGTGCATTTTTTAGTTTTTTTATGAAGTGAAGGTTCCTCGGAGAGTCTAAGGCCAAGGGAAGAATATTGCCTCAAAAGTATACAATAATTAATTTAGGTCATAAACCGAGCGTAGACGTTTGCTGAAGTTAAGAAGTTTTGAACAGCATCCCCTCGCAAGACTTGAGATATTCACAGCGCGACAATGGAGACAAGACGCCAGTGGATCATGTTTGAGCTGCGTGCATGAGCACGTATTCATGCATGAACGTATCAGAATTGGAATAAAAAACAATTTATCGGAATTGCCATGTCTGTGGAATCGGAATAAAATGTTTCATTGGAATATGTCTTAGAAACAAAATCGCCGTTTACTGGAATCGGAGTAAACAAAATATTATTCGGAATCTGAATTGGAATCGGTGATTATATACATATTTCTAAACATGTAAAAAAAAGAATGTTTCGCTTACTGATGCATTTAATGTGCATTTATTTTATTTTAGGCAAAGGCAGTTTGCTACAATTGAATTCCGAGTTAAACTACTACTTTACTTTTGTATGTAGAACAGGAATAATATTTACAATAAGTGTAATCATAAAAGTGAGTTGGAATCGGAATAATCGCCATAGCGTTGCTGGAGGTGGAATCGGAATAAACATTTTGCTGGAATAAAAATTATATAAAAGGAATCGGAATTGAAATTAAAATATTGAAATTGGAATCAAAATCGCCATAGCATCGGTGGAATTGGAATAAAAACACTGGAATCGTAGTTGGAATTCCGTAGTGTGGGTTGGAATCAGAATTAAAATTGTTATTTGGAATAGAACTCAGAATTGGAATCGATCAAGCAGAATCACCACAAGATCTTGTACGTACGTAGGCCTGCGTACGGGTCCAGATCTACTTCGCATATGTTTGTGGCATGAGACACAACTGGTCTAAACACAAATCTTTACAAACTCGCATGGCAACGATATTATTAGATAACAGAGTCAGTTGGATTACTGTCACCGTAAATGTGCGCAAGGATCGAGAACATGACATTAGTTACAGCTACCAAAACCTGGCTGGACTTGGTCTTGGACGAAACGTACGGAAACATCCGGAAATTCAATAGCTCGCCTCGTTGGAATTTATTTATGTAGGCTATCCGTTTTGGGGATGCATGAAGACCAATTCTGCAATTATCGTATATCATTTCAGTAAACTAAATATGATCCATTGTTAAGAAAGTGTGCACTGACTTATAAACTATTCGCATGAGAGCATGCAGCCGCACGCTAGGTGATCCGCTCGCTCGCTCGCATGCACACATTCGCACACACACACGCGCACACACACACGCACGCACGCACGCACGCACCCTATATAACTATATGTGACATCGACTGACTGTATTGTCGATGGCCAAATCGATTGAGTGAGGACTTTTTAGCATACAGAATATCTCCATTTTACTTTTTCACATACTCTTTTTACCGAAGGCGGAAGTATGAAAAATTTGCAACATAGGTTTAGGGGTCTAGGCGAAATGTAATCGTTTGGTCGAGGGTCACGGCATAGATCGATGCCTCTTGAAGTGCAGTGCCAGGTTGGTGCATGTGTACCTGCGCCACCTAAGGTAGAACTTACAGGCGTGGTAATTATACACTGCAACGTGACATATAATTAACCAGGTAAAAGCGCGGCATAGCTGGTGGTTAGCGGCGCGGGGTTGTGCGGTGTAGACCCTATGCCGTGCGCGCAAACATATTGTCATTTAATTGCTGCGCGCCGGATGTCGATAATTCTTGGCAGACGCTATGGGTGTTTGTAACATTTTGCCAACCCCTGACATTATTGACAATTTGTGCGCAGGCCTCCCACGTTGTAATTGATTACGGTGTTAACACCAGTTCAACATCACAAAGAAGTCGTTTTTTGTTCGGTAATTGCTATTTCATAACAGGATGCGTGGGATCTGGACGCAGGACCTACTGCCCATGCAGGCTGTTAAAGATACGATCAGGTTCAATTCTTCGTTACATTTTAACATTTATCACAAAGTAACTCAATTGAATGATGTTGAATTAATTGGCCGCCAAATGGAATAAAAAATCCGAAAGTCGTGTTAAAGTTTCGCCAACGAAATGCAAAAAAAAGTAAACCAAACATTCAGTGTATGAATTGACGACCGGTAGTGGTAAGTATTAGTGGCAAGTATTACTTCGATATTGTCTCGTTACCACGCTCCTTGACAACGTTGGTTTACGTAGAGATCATAAGGCCCATACTGATTCTACAAACTTCATATTGAAGTTATTTTGCAGCGGATTCCTAGTATTATGTTGGTAGAGATAGGACAGGATCCTGATGCGATGTGTATAGGCCGAGCACAATACCTCAGATTACATGCCCGAGGCTCGCCAAAACACCTCCAGGATATTCGAGGGAAAAACAGTCAGAAGGGGGGTTTCTTGACATCGGAAGACGGGGGAGGTGCTGTTCGTTTTTTTCTCTCACGCCGATGTTACATATCCTCTAACTCCATTCGTACCGTACGTACCCAGATAGTTCCTCCGGGGGAACACTGAAGTGGTCTAATAGTCTTGGGGCACGTGCATTCACCTGCACAGAATCCGACGGCGACGTGTGTGTGTGTGTGTGCGTGCGTGCGTGCGTGCGTGCGTGCGTGCGTGCGTGCGTGCGTGCGTTTGGTAGACATGTTAGTGTGTAGGTTTGTGTACACGCACGTTCGTCCTTACGGTTGACATGTTGTGTACCCTGTACACGCACGTTCGTGCTTATGTGCATGCTCCGATCGAGCGTGTGTACGTCCATTAATTGTCTGGGTGTTTAGGTAAGCACGTGCGTGTACATATGCATGGCATACAGTCACTGTAGACCTTATTGTCCGTCCACGCTTGCCTTTATGCATGCACGCGTGTAGCAGTGCGTAATTAAACCTAGGCCTATTTGTCTGACAAAATATAGCTACGCCTACTATACAAGCTGCTACACTCAATACTGGTCACAAAAAGGGTGCAAAAAGTAAAAGTTACATTTCAGACTGTTCCACGAAACAGTTCCCCATTTTCACTTGTGCCAATGTTAACACTGTTCACATGTAATGTAAGGAGATGAGTGAATGGTGATGTGTTAAGTGTTAGCTGTTAAGTATATATAATAATGTTCAACATTGAATCACTGATCCATCACTGATTCATATTATCATACTGGCGATCGTACGATTTAAGAAGTTGTCTAGCTGCTACAGTCACAATGTCAGTGCAGATCTAAAACATTTACACAATTTGCAATCCATGGTTTGCTAGCATAGCACAGTAGTGATGCTAAAGAAATATGTTGCGCGACCAACATGTCTAAAATTAGTGACGCCACTATAATATTTTGCAGAAGCCTTTGCTGCAGTCTCTAACATGCTGCGAAACGTAAACACACAATCGAAATAACCCACGTGTTGACATGCGAATGGTAATTGGGAATTGTGCAAATATGTTAGTAATACGTTTACGAAGTCTAACAGTGTATGGTATAAAAACCATTTGGATATCATTGTAATAGCTAATAACTATGGCAACGAATGGCTAAAAGAGTAATATATCCTGAGTCAATAACGGGAACTTCGCCGACTACAGTATTTAAACTCCCAATCGCCTTACGGTTCTCATTGCGGCTATTCATGCTAATGTTTGAATAGGTTGTTGTGCGTGTACAAAACGCGCGCCAACACGACACAAGTTTGACAGCGGTGTTGGGCTTGAGCGTTGCTGCTGCATGTTTACCTGCGACGGTGTAGCTGTATACATGGAGACACACGCAGTGTTACTCTACTGTCTACGATGATATACAACCACTTGGTATGGCCACAAAAGTGATCTATTTTACCGTCTACGGAAAGGACGAACAAGCCGAATTTTACGAAGACGATTCGCCCGAGGATGTGAAAGGTTGGTCGTAGCGTTCGCCTGGTCTAGGCTCTCTTAGCTTTGCTTGGCAGACACACCTTACATTTACAATCGATGTACACTTCGCTGGTCAGTTATTTGAATAATGTTGACCCAGTGGTTTTGTAATAAATAAGAGTAGGGGGTCTACGGGGGGATTTTTTGGCGCGTGCACAGGGTGATCTAAATGTCGGGTTCTGAATATAACTGAGTTGTTAGCTTGCGTCTTCTGGGAAGCGGCATTGTCATTGTCATGGTCATACTCATGGACATGGTCATGGTCATGGTCATGGACAGCGCGCAACGGAGAGAGGGTGGGGTCCAGTCATACCGCCGGTGACTTGCCCTGCTGTCTTTATTATATTTATTGAATAAATCTGCTTTACGGGGTTTTGAGTAAAGTCCCGTCCACTTTATGCCAAATTATGGCAATTATTATTTTATTAAAAACTTAGTCTTAGACTTAGTAAGCCTAGATTATCTCCATCAAGTCAATTAAGGTAGACAGGGATCGAGCAGTGCCAGTACTGTATACATTGATATACTATCGACTGTACTATAGACATTAATATTAGTTTCTAATAAATTATCTAATATTTACATAATATATATATATATATATATATATATATATATATATATATAATTTAAACATTAGATAATAATATATAATAATATATTAGAAAATAATATAAAATATTAACAAATATACAAATCTGTAATAACTGTAATGTAAATATTAATTAATACATATGTGTACAAAAATATCCTTTCTATATACTGCAAAGGTATGAAAACTATTCAGAATGTATACATTCAGTACATAATTTGTAGATAGTATATCAGATAACAATCTTCACAATGGAATGACATTGAACTAAAATATGTAATTATGTTTAAGTTAACACAAAGTTTCCCATTTGGATCTGCAACTTTCAAACTGAAATAATTATATGACTAAATAATATTCATAATTTCTGCATGTATGTCCATCAAAATATAATGTAGATGGTACCTATTATTTTATGTCATTCATTCATGTTAGAAATATGCTTTGATACTGTAGCTATATACTTAATTTAATTCATTTCTAGAATAAAGCATTATTTTACATTTTTAGTAATTGCGTATCTTTGTTGAGGTTTTGATTCATGTCAGTTATCCATATTAGAATTATTGTTACACTTCAGTGGTGCTGATAACATCCTCTTAAAACTGGCTACATAGGATAAGCTTACTGAACATTTCTCAAGATAGTTCTTTTCCACATAAAAAAAATTGTTTTTCATATCCAAAATCAGCATCTTTTTTACCTGTAGAGGCTTCCATCTAACGTTACACATCGACTTCTTCAGTGCTAATGATGAATGTGTCATCGTACACGTGGGGTAGCTCGTAATTGTCCTTGTCTCGGTTCATTGGTTTCTTTGTCTTTCTGACACAGATGGCTTCCCTTTTTGCTGGGTTCTTCTGTTCGAGTCTTTATCAATGATTATGTGATTTTCAGTCATTGCATGGTCTGTTAGGATGGGTACAATGATGCCAGTCATCATTAGTACTGAAGAAGTCAACGTGTAATGTAAGACGAAAGCATCTATAGGTAAAAAGAAAAATCTTGATTTTGGATATGAAAAATGAAAACTTTTGATATAGGCATAAGCTGCTTCATTATATCTCCAGCATGATTACTTTCTTTTCTTCAGTTTATAAGGATGAATGATACTGTGTAACAATTGTGCAGACATTAAGCAGAATGAACAACTGCCATGTTCAGTTGCATAAATATAATTAGTGTTAATAATAACCAGGCCACACTGAAGTCTGTAAGGTCAAATGTGTACAGAATCACTTAATTATTGAGTATGCTTTAATGAAAATATATAAATAACCGCAAGTGTTTGATAGTTTTATTTCTTGGCATCAGCTAAGTTTGTTTTATTCTCAGATTGTAACAATAATTATAGTATTATACATGTAGGCCTTAATTGAACATTCAGTTCATTATGTGGTCATTAGGTGTATGTGTTTAAATGAGTGAGCTTGGCAGACCAGAACTCTGTGACAACGAACAATGCACCTGTGCCACCAGTAATAAAGGCCCCAAGGCCCCCGACCACCAACTAGGCAACAACACGGCTGTCTGTGGGGGATTTAGAGTACTTCTACTGATTTACTCAAGATTGCTGGTTTAATGCACCTATTAATGTACTTTGGATTGGATAGCGGTAGTCTAACATTTAATAACGTCTTTGGCGCAGTGAATGTTCCGAGTAATTTGTGTAGCTTATTCAAGTGCATTCATTCCTACAGAAGGGTGCCTGGTTTACCAGGTCTTGTCCATGCAGTTTCTACATTATTTATAAAAATGTTGGTTTCACCCCGAACTATTACTTGTATTAGATATATATCTTTTATTAATGTATAAAGAACTTAGAAGTCATTTAATTATAAGTGATTGACTTATTAGAATATTATTATTCCATAAATATATTTCCTTTGAAAAACATTTAACATCTTTCAGCAACAATTGAGAGAACATTTTTAACATTTCAAACTGGAAAGTCCCAGATAACAGACAAATTAGTTGGACAGCTTGTAATGAAAGTTGCAGAAATATGTAGACTTTTGAGTTATGAAAATGGTAACACCAGGAAATATGTTCTTATAACTGGTGCCTCTAGATACCAAAATGAATCATATTTCTAAATTAGCCTGTATTAATTTAAAACGCTCAACAGA
The DNA here is from genome assembly GCA_964017155.1 of Oasisia sp. SBJ-2009. Taxonomy (NCBI): domain Eukaryota; kingdom Metazoa; phylum Annelida; class Polychaeta; order Sabellida; family Siboglinidae; genus Oasisia; species Oasisia sp. SBJ-2009. Next base: position 22,689,198 of record OZ024862.1, read on the forward strand.
TTTTCGTAGAAAAGACTAATTTATTAAATTTCACAGTTATAAATTCACCACCTTGTAAAATCAACATAGTTTAGGTAAAAATATTCATAATATTGCGACATGTTTCTTGTTGAAACATTCTTAGAGGTAGTGGAATTTAACAAAGTTTCTTAGCTCAAGCTTTCATTAAAGGGTTAAGCACATATTTTTTCAAATTAAAGCACACATTGTCATAATATTTGAAATGAAGTACTTGTGAAAACTTAGCGTAATGTGCTGACTTGGCGGGGCTTTTGAACAAAGTTGTTGAAGCACAATATCCTGAGAATATCACACATCACAGTGGAATTCTATTCTGTATAATTGGCACATTCAGTAAGTAGTTGCATAGCATTGGTATGCTATTGCATAGCACAAGTTGTATAGTGCAGCCTGGAGCGCTTGTAATGTGTAATTGTGACTGGTCAGTAAATAGTCTGACTGACCACTTGAAATACACTAAAGCTGGCAGGGGAACCGGTTTGGGTTGCTACGATAATAAATATAAAAGTTGTCCTTAAGGGAGTACTGGCAGATTGTAATGCTCAGTTGCTGTTGCCATGGTAATGGCGGACAGTTTAGCCTTTCACATCACCAGATATGGAGCTTTACAAAAAAAATTCAGCTATCCCCCTTGATCGAATGGCCATGCCATACCAGCAATGTGAGATTTAAAAAAACACCTTTTAAAATGAAGCCGGTTTGAAAGATGTCAGCTTGCCTTTTTGCAAAACCTAAATAGGTTTGGGTCATTCGTTATAGGCTCCACAGTTATATTTAAAACCACATGCATGTGTGTTATATAACTAATTAATGTTCACTATTAGTGGCTAAGAAAAAAATTATTACTTTGCCAAATGGTAAACAATCAAATGTGTCCAAAACATTTATATAAATAACTCATAAATGTTATTAATATAATATCATAATGACCACCACTGTGAGGTTGTTTGGTCCGTGTAGTTAAATGTTATTACTGATTACAAACTCAGAGAGATGTTGTATGCTAAGTACCGGCTATATAGAGTTCAGCACCGAGTTTATTTCTATCAGTCAATGTAGGTACACGAAGACTTATATGACAGACGTACACAGTCCAGGCATGAGTGAACAATAGAAGCAGTCATGGTTGAGTGGCCCAGATTAAGCCACCGCGGTTGACTGACTCGGATTGAAATGAGTGACTTTGATGGAAGTGTGACAAGTTGTTGACTGGCCCATTAGGTTGGTGAGTACTGTCTGTCTGCCTGTCCCTGGCCCTGAGTCACAAAGTTGACAGTGTCAGTGTGTCATGCTACCCTGAGAACATACTTTGTCATCGTGACATTGCGTCTGTTCTTTTGGTTAGGCCAGATTCCAATTTTGAATTCACAGCTGCCCTTTTGAACCTCGCACAAGGTCATTGACCCCACATTGCGTGAACTCACTCAGCTACATGAATGAGTACCTGGCTATAGACAGTAGGGAATGTGTGTATGTGTGAACGAATGGTCTGCGCTGTAAATGCAGTATGGCTAGATTCTTCCCACAGAAGGTGACGTGGTGTTCTACAGAAGAAGTCTGTTAGGGATTAAAGTTTAAGCGGTTTCACTAGTTTTACCTAAGGACACCTTTTCACTCACCCGCTGGTGTGAGACACCCGATCTGGGTAGACAGGTGTATTAGCTGTGCTACAAGCACGTGCTGTTGTACCTAATTAGCTCCCCAATCTTAATTTAGCTCGTAATATGTCAGCCGTGTTTGCGTAACATATTTTTTTAGCCAATTGGCTGTGAATTGTTTGGTCCACATTTTGGCTGTTTTGGTAATGGCTCACGTGAGCGTTGTCGAGGCCATGTCATTTGGATGCTAAGTTATGTTTTGATGTAAAGTAAAGGTAAGTTTTTATATAACCTGGTATCCGCTATCCAGTTATCAGGACTGAGGAAGGTATTTTAGCTTTTATTCCCTGACAGACCTGTTCAATCGAATGCCATGTCAAGTTTTGTAGGAAGCGTCCAGTCGCTATAATTAATGTGCAAAGACTATTTGTACTCAACTATCCACCACTGTCTATAGCCAGGTAGTGTGGCAGAACTGTAGTGAAAGATCTTGATTTGACAGGGGCTACTTGGGTCTGAAACAGGGCCTCTTGGTCCAACAGGGCCCTCCTTGGCTTATTAGGGGCTACTTGGGTCTGAAACAGGGCCTCTTGGTCCAACAGGGCCCGCCTTGGCTTATTAGGGGCTGCGTGGGTCTGAGAGAGAGGACTCTACTTGGGTCTGATCAGGACCTACCAAACCTGGGTCTGATGGGAGCTATGAGTGGATCTGACATGGCTTCTCTTGGTTATGATATGGCTGAGCTCTGTTGGTTACAATAAGACCTTCCAATGGTCTCACAGAACTCTACATGGTCATAGTGGGACCTTTATGGTGGGCTTTATGCAGGATCAAATTATTGCCAGTCTCACACGTTTTGGTGGACCCATGGATGTTAACTGTTATTGTCTGTTAAGCCAGTTTACCATTTTTTTAATGTGTTTGATGACCTGAAATGGACTACAAATGCATATGCGACACCATTTACACTCACTTTCAAAGCATAACTTACAATATATGGTTTTGGAAGACTTTTTAAATTGTTATGCTCCTAAATTTCTTTACATGTCCACCCATATTTCTACCCGTCCACAACGATTTTTACCCATCCAAATGACGGGTGGACAGGTCTCTGCATAAAGCTATGGGTGGGACTTTACCTGTGTCTGACAGGACTACTTAGTCTGAGCTCTAGCTGGCTCTGACAGTTAGAACTCTACTTAGTAACTAACTACATTGACAGGACCCTATCTGACCTCGTACTAATTCATGATTAGTTACAGTAGCAGCCATGTTTGGTGTAACTGTTACATGACGACCAGAGGCTGACATAAAACTAGCTACAGAATGTGTAGGTACATAAAATCCATGCAAATATCTCCATTTGCAGTCATTAATCTTGTCCACTGGGGCAGTTTAATTAGCCCATGCTGACCAGTGCAGTCCCCTGCCCACTGGCTAAGTACTTAAGTAGCCATGTAACCCTGAACAGTCATAATGAAAGCCAGTCATGCGTGTCATTGATATCACACTAGTGGCTGAATAAGGAGTCCTGTCAACAACATGGCTGGGCATTGCTGGACTACTGGACATGCAGCTGAATATATGCATATTAGTCAGGGCTGGTGATCACATGTACATTTCAAGGCCAAAAATTATAATGAAAATAGACTTTATTTAGAATATCAAGTATTATAAAAGGTAGATTTAGGTTTGTGTACATGGCAAATACTAAATATTCATGTCTTCAAGATCTGAATGAACAACAGTAATTAAAGCAAGTTTCAGCTAAACACTCTAAAGTAAGTTTTAATTCTTGCTGTCCATATGTAGTCGTGCATGTATGCAGTTAAAATAAACGTTCAAGCTAGTCAGGTCACGTGGTCCAAATAAATTTATTGTATTTAAAAATATTACTATTACAAGACGATATGCCACATTATACATATAATACATAAATATTTTATATTCTTGATCTGACAGTAGTAATGCATGTCTAGTGAAGTTGATGCTCAAGTAAGTGTTGGATCAAACAGCGGGTGATGTTTGTGTACACTGACGTTGTAGTCTGTTGTAGTCGTTGTGTGGTCGCGCAGGAATGTTGCGACATCATGTAATGTTGTCGAGCAATTTGTACAACATAATGCAGCGACTTGAGGGCACGCTGATATCATCTCATTCTTCGACATATTCGTGGTCTGTGTAAAACAGGTCTGTAGATGGTTGAGATATCCAGCTAATCAGTAACTTACCCTTTCTGGCGTTGTAGCTGATTAAATCTAAGTGCAGAGGTGCACCATCTGGTTGGTCTACCCCCTACAGGCATACTGCCCCCTTCAGGATAGGCAGCCCCCTTCTAGGTGTAATGAGACACTTGTAAGTTATGTTAAGGGGCGGGAACCATTACCGTTGTAATAATAACTGATTATATTACATTATTATATTATGCTGTCATTATCATGCATTTGTAAAATGTGTCTTGGGTTAGTTAAAATTGGACTTTGTAATTGTACAGTGAATAGTTGTTATTGTAATAAACAGTCTCTGGACCAAAACCCATAACTTTTCGGTCACGCTATGGTACCCTCATTGGTGAGACACTATCCACTAATGCCATGCTACCCACAGGTGCCACTCTACGCACTGGTACAATCCTATCCACTGGTGCCACTCTACACACTGGTACCATCCTATCCACTGGTACCACTCTACACACTGGTACCATCCTCTCCACTGGTACCACTCTACACACTGGTACCATCCTATCCACTGGTGCCACTCTACACACTGGTACCATCCTATCCACTGGTGCCACTCTACACACTGGTACCATCCTATCCACTGGTGCCACTCTACACACTGGTACCATCCTATCCACAGATGCCACTCTATGCACTGGTACCATCCTATCAACAGGACAGGTGCCACTCTACACACTGGTACCATCCTATCCACTGGTGCCACTCTACACACTGGTACCATCCTACACACAGGTGCCACTATACGCACTGGTACCATCCTATCCACTGGTACCACTCTACACACTGGTACCATCCTATCCACTGGTACCACTCTACACACTGGTACCATCCTATCCATTGGTGCCACTCTACACACTGGTACCATCCTATCCACTGGTACCACTCTACACACTGGTGCCATCCTACGCACAAGTGCCACCCTATGCACTGGTGCCATCCTATCCACTGGTGCCATCCTATGCACTTGTGCTATCATACCCTACAGCAGAGCTGTAACAAGTACATTTATTTTGTACTTGAGTAAAAGTAAAAGTAACCCTAGAAAAAGCTACTCAAGTAAAGGTAAACGTACTTCTAAAATAATGTACTTGAAGTACAAGTAAAAAGTAAAAATATGTACTTGAAGTAAACACAAAAGTACTTTTCTCCTGAAACTAATTCTCACTGTTGTGAACAAAACAAAACATTCACAATTATAATTTAGTGTGTACACACTATGCATAAAATATAATATTTAATACTAAGAACTATAATGATGCAGACAATACTGCGTAGGCCAACTAGGCCTACAAGCTGTATATACACCATGCTTTATTAATAATAGGCCCACAGCAACCATCGTATTCATAAGTTGAACTAGAAGTAATTCACGTTGTCATAGGTGTGTTACATCTTTCTTAAAACGTTCTTATCATCGTGGGTTATAGATGGATGCATGATTAATTTTATCCTGTGTTACTTGAAGGAGGCATTCGGTCTAGATGAATACTTATAATAACGTGTCTTTTGAAATATGTCTTCATTTGTAATAATTACTAATTGTAACATTTATAAAAAACTTTAGTTAAATTAAACAGTTACAAACACTGATCTATATTAAAAATACATAGAAATTATAAAGATGTGGTTCCACAAGACCGGCAGGTTTGCCGTTGGCGATAACGGGGAGCCTTCGATATATATAGCATGTGCAGTCCACAGGGAACATCTAAAGCTAATCAACTGTGTCAACAATGTGCAAGACACAAGAAGACAAGTAAGGCAGCTGTTTTTCATGTCTACTCAATGCAAGGCTTTAAATAATCTCAGGGTCAATGCCATTCATGGGCATTGTTGTCTTAGAGGCCCAGTCAGGAAGTCTTGTAACACTCAGTTCAGGCTCAGCAGCACCAGTGCCAGACCCCAGATTGCAATTATCTCACTGGCTTCATCAGGTGACAAAGCAAATCGTTTGTACAACTGATCTGGCCAGTCCAGGACACTTAACATATCTGTTTGTTGTAAGTTCCGGCTGATGTTTGTAAATAAATCTATGCTAACTGCAGACATTACCTTGCTTCCGACAGGTGCTTTTAGGACATTTGCAAATTTAACAAAGAAATTATGAGTACTTCACTACATTTAGATAAAGTACACATACTTTGTACTTCGTTACAAGTAAAAGTAGTTCCAAATAAATGTACTTCGTTACCCAAGAAAAGTAAACTTTTCTACTTAAGTAAAGTAACGAAGTAAAAGTACTTCGTTACATTACGGCTCTGCCCTACAGTGCCATCATACTCTTGCCATTCTACCTACTGGTGCCCCTGCCCATTGGTGCCACCCATCTACCGACTGCGGCGACTGGTGCCAGCACACTCGTCCCATTCTACCCAGTACCAACTGGTGTGATCCTGCCCACTGGTGCCACTCTACCCACTGCCTGCCACCCTACTGATTGGTGCTATTCTGTCCATTGGTAAAAAATTAGGGCACCATTTTCCTGGTGACAATTGCTATACCTAACTACAACCACGCAGTCATGTAATGATAGCCTGATGAAGATAGCTGAAAAGAATTAATAGTAAACAGATGGGCTAAAATTGTTTAAACAAATATTTGTGCGGTAATTGAATGCATATTTTATACTCATGCTTTTTGATTTTACATGGTTATAAAAGAAAAAATTTATTAAAAAAGAACAAATTCTCAGGAACAATAGCACCCAGTCATGCACACATGCATGAAAAAAAAAAAATCATTACTAATTAACTTATGTAGTTTTACCTCAGTTCCGACAGGTGCTTTAATAAATACTTGGCAGTACCAAGTCGAAAATCGCTTCACCAGCAATATACAGAACGTTGTCCTTGATCGCGGCGGATAAGTTCTCGTCGCTGGCCTTGAATTGCCAATGATGTAGTTGGGGTGAGGTGTTCTTTCCTGTCCTTTATCGCTGCAAACCAGTTGTTGATTGAGTGACGGTGTGTCACAGCAGGAATTATTGTCACTGTCAAAATCAATAACAGGCGGATGTGTTTACAATCGCTCATACACCTCCGCACAGCATTCGCAAATGCCGCACAAAATGTCACCGTGAATTAATTAATTAATGCGAAGCAAGTTTGGGTTATTCTTATAACGTGTGTGTAAAGATGCGTCAGAGGATGAACTAATTTCGTTTTAAAAACAAGTTTACAGCGGGTTGTTAGGCATAGTTTCTTGCACAACAGGTAGTGGTGTTAATTTAGTACTGCTAATTTGCCTATAAAGTCTCACTCTACCAATATGATATTTATATAATGTTTTCCAAGAAACAGTTATGTAAGTTTTGACCACACAGTGTTCTATCTGCTACGTGTATTTATAGCTGAACTTTGATTTTTTTTTTACACAGCATTGGTATGTGAGTTCTTGAGAATAATAGGTTGTCGGTGTCTAGTAATTAGTACATTGTTAATAGTATTGTATTCGTAGGCTACTAATAGTATGGCACACGTTTATGTAAGAATGGATCAATGGTATACATTGAAGTGCAACACAGCCTTGTAAATGGATGGGGATCGTTTATTGTGTGGGTCGTTTCACATCAAGAACTATAGATAACCCATCAGACACTGAGATTCAAGGATGATCTGTCACTGATAAGGCCACTTTACACTTGGATAGCACAGCACGGCCATTGAAAGACAAGGATTTGATTACTGTTTTCTAGAAGTCAGCCTATGTGAACAGAAGTGCCTGTTTGTATATATATCAACGTATATTGTGATGTCTATAAACACATGACATTCAATTGTATAACGTCATTACCAGGGGTGGGTCCAGAATGCTATGTTACAAAAGAATGTAGGAACAGATTTTGTCTTAAAGGCATAAATGGCTTAGAAAATGGTATGTGGTCCACTTAGTGCAGTCTTATTCTACTGCAGTAACTGATACCACCTCCTTCATTATTTGAAATTCAACATGTCAGTATCAATGGCGAACTGGACATGTTTCATGTCTTCCAACTACTTCATTTTTTGGATTTTCTCAGCTTTAAGTGTAAGAATCAAGTTTCAAACAGTTGGTGAATATTTTGAATTAATAAATGCAGCAGCTTAATTAGAGCATGGCCTTTTGTGAAATTGCTCAAAAACAATTAAGTTTGTTTATTAGACCTGTTATTTTATACTTAGGTAACTAGAACAGGTGTAAGTACAACTGGGTTGGTATGTTGTACTACCAGGTATGTTCTATACATAGCTTCCACCCATAGCTGTGTCCAATAAAAAATATTTTAATTTACCCATCAAATTCACTAATTTAACTAAATAACAGACATTTTACTAGCAGTTAGCATTTCATAGTAGATATCAGAGCCGTTCCTGAACATTAATGTGTGTCAAAAAACAGGCACAAATATTTTTAAGACATACATTAAATGAACTTTACAATTTTTATTTATGGTTCTATACATGATATTAGGATTGTTCTTGTTACTTTGATTACGGTTACATTACATACAGTGTACCATTTTACTGTGAATGTAGGATAATGCAAAGACTGGTGCAAAGAATAACCTAAGCATTGCTGGGTCAGTGTTAGTGTGCTGTTGGCAAACCTTTTAATACCAGTATTAGAAGAATGTGTGTAGTTGAATGGGTATTGGGTATCCTGTCTTATTCTTTTAGGTGTGACCCTGCCAGGTTTGTTCTTATAGTGCCCCTTCTGTTCCAGCAGAGAAGTGTAGCTACGCCAATATTATCTGCCTGTACACCCCTGTAGTAGTTTCACATCACTAACGTTGTGGCTGGGGAACTAAATAAGGCTAACGAGACAAGAAATACAGATGATTCTGAGATCATTCTCCTACATTTTGGTAAAAAGTGACAAGCTGATTACAAAACCTTAAATTAATCATTCTGTTTCTGGCATCAAGGAAGGACAACTGGGAATCTAATTACATCTGGAGCTGTTCAATACTAATAAATGAAGGGTTTGTTTAGGCAGATGGCAGCTTTGTCTGCATGTGTGTGGATAGTGTGGTGCGTGTGTGTGTGTGCATGTGGGTCCGTGTGTGTGGTTTGTGTGTGTGTGTGTGTGTGTGTGTGTGTGTGTGTGTGTGTGTGTGTGTGTGTGTGTGTGTGTGTGTGTGTGGTGTGGTGTGGTGTGTGTGGTTTGTGTGTGCTTGTGTGACTGATTTATGTGTGTGGTGTGTATGCATGTGTGTGTGCGTGCACATTTATGCACACATGTATGATCATGTACATGTTTGCATGTATATATATATATATATATATAAATTATATATACATGTGTGCTATAACGTGTATGTGTGTGTGCCTCCCATGTAACAAAACCTCCACATTCTTACAGCACACAATGTCCAGTCATTAGGTCTGAATTTCACTAATGGTAAAATAACCTCGTCTCATTCAAACCCCTCACCTTTGTTCTGCCTCCACTAATCCGTGCTAGGCCCTTCCTTCTCTTTTTGTCCCCGGAGCAACCTCACCATGTGTGAGTGGCTGCTCCGGAGTTATGAGTTTTCTAAATGAGACAGCCTCTAATGAGCAGGTGACATGAGACTCAGGTAATGACACGTCGTTAGAGAGGACGACATATAACTCGTTGCCATAGCACGTCACCGTCTACGGCAATTTTACGCTGATGAATAGGTGCGATTGATTCAATCACAGACGTTTGTCTTGTATAATTTGCGGTTTCCTGCGTAATCTAGGTTAGAAAGTACATAAATTGAACTTGTGTATCATAATGTAACACTTGATTTCAAGAGAAAACCATGTCACGTTATGTTGTCACCAAAATCAGTAGTTGATTAGAATATTTTTATGTGTGAACAAATTTATGCAGATTAAATCATGTTCACTGGTTTATCTTGATTCTTTGTAGCAAAGTTGTTGTTATTGTTGAAATTTTTATTGCTATTAAATAGGGTGTTGTTAGGCTTTGGTTGTCTATTCTGTTACTTGGAATCAACTATGGATGGAATTGATTGTCTTAAATTTGCAAATATTCTTATTCATAACTTCAAATTATCTTGGAGATTTACCCACATAGTATCTGTTACATTACCAGTAGAGTTGTTTATTATCTTAATAATTATCTGAATATTTTTCATGGCTAACAATTTAAATGATGAGCAAAGTTTTAAGCTTATTTGAAAAACTCAATTTGACAGTCAACCTATCTTCATTATATTAATTCTAGTCATAAGAACAGCAATGTAAAACTGAAGGCCTTCATTTAGTTCAACCTGCAACTGTTGATCTCTGTTGATGGCTTTAGGCACAGGCTGAGTGGACGTCTGTGATTCTACCACTGACAGCAAACAGACATCTGTGGTCAGTGGTTTGTTGATCTTGACCGCATTTGCTTCTGGCTGTGTCTTTGATGTGTCATCTGTGCATCACACGAGCACATAATCCATAGTTCAGATTCAACTGGTGGTGGGAGGTAGCCACAAACAGCAGATTTGTTTCCGAGTACCCTTGCATGGAACAAATTGTTATGGTAAATGTTGAATAAAGCAGTGCATTACATCTTTCACATGTACAAATAAACAAATGCAAATCACTCACACATTTGCAGTGTCTCAAAATAACTAGCATTTATTCATTCACCCAGAATCATGGAATAAAATATGATCTGTCCCCACTCGGCTGGACACATCTGACCACAGACATTCAACTTTCACCGGTCACCCCGGTGCGGGGTCAGCAAGGAGGACCCCGGTGCACTGCCAAGAATTTCAGCTGTGGTCATTCGGCAGCTCAGAGCCGGTGCATTGTTAGGAGCTGGTGCTGTAACCTGAGCTCTGACTGGCTTTGTTAACTAAGTCTTGCCACAGGTCATAATTAATATGTACATGACACGTCACTGTGTCAGAGAGTGTCGCAGTGTTCCGACACGAATGTAAACGGGGAGAAGCCAGGTAAAGAGACGCGGACAGTGATTTCTCCTGATTTATTTGCCTCAGGATAGAACAAATATTGTCCACTGTTCGTGTCCCAGCAAGCAGTGTATGTTGAGTTGGTATTAGGATCTATGATATTAATACACTAACTTATATGTGCATGGTAATAGTATCTCCTCACAGGTGACAATTTCTAATCGCCTCTGTTCATTCGCTGTCTACGTGGTGTCTACGGCCATTACCCTCTGATCTACCAAGTAAAAACGGTTGTTATGTGGAGTGTTTTATATGCTATACTTTCTTAGTGGTCTTTTTTTACCTGAAAGAATTGAGAGGTGATCAGAGTTGCACATTGCAGCACTGTAGCGGTAATAATTTATATCCTCAAGAGTGAATATAAACTAGTTTGAAGTATTTATATGTGGTATGATGTAAAAAGGGTAAGTTTTTATATATAGCAGTATCCAGTCCTTAGGACTGCTCAAAGCACTGTTACACTTTACTTCCCAGACAGACCTGTTCAATCAAATACCACCTCAACTTCTCTGGGAAACATCCAGCCACATGCTACAATTAATGTGCGAAAGGCTGCTCGTACACATATCCACTACTGTCTATAGCCAGGTACTCATTTATACAGCTGAGTGAACTGGCGCAATGTAGAGTGAAACAACTTGCCCAAGGTTTTAACACTGCAGCACAGTATTCGAACCGGGTCCTCGTAGTCGAGAATCCAAAGCTCTACCCCTGAGCCATTGCGCTCTGTATTATCAGTAATGTAATGCACATGTTACATAACTGTAAACATTACTGATGAGGGAAACTTAACGACGTTACACGCATGATTTTGATGTAAACAAACCACAACACACAGAACCGCAGTAGATTTATCATGTGTCCTACATTTTGTGTGATGGATTAAATTTATAAATAACAGATGTATTTATAAACCCTCGGAAGTAAGACTACACTAACAACCTTGCTCTGTCCAAGATCAAGTGGGCTGCCGTGTCTCGGATTGTTTTACAAGGAGAAACGTTAGGGGGTTTACCGAGTGTGGACCTGGGCTAGTGTATGGTTAATCAATATACATGTACACGCTGGACGCTGGCCAACTGTGGAGGAAGTTGTGTCAGCATGGACACATGGTGTTTACAGGACTGATTACGACACTGTATCATATATCGTGAATATAATAGCCTAAGAACATCTGCCTATATGATCACGGGATAAGTGTGAGCAGCTTTGGCCTTTGTAGTTGGTAAGTCTCATGAAGGTTTGTTTGCTGGCCGCTGTATCAGTTACCAGCGACAGGTTAATGTAGTCCTGTGTGCACTGGGCCTAGAATGACCATCACAGAGACTTATCACCCTGCCATTTAGATGGGCTGAGTTGGCTGGGAGTGGGTAAGAGACTCCTCATTTGGATGGGTAAGAAATTGAGGACTTTTAAAGCCATCCATGCAATAGCAACTTCTGGTTTTTGTGGTGTGACTGTTGATTGGAAATTATTTGGCTTAGTGCAATTCCTGGGCATGGGATGCATGATAATCTTATGACTGACAAAGATATTAAGTCCCTGCCTTCACAGCCTACCCTGTATGAGATAAAGGGTGTGCATGCGTGCGTGCGTGCGTGCGTGCGTGCGTGCGTGCGTGCGTGCGTGCGTGCGTGCGTGCTTTTCTCCCACCTGTGTTGAGACCGGTGGAGACCAGATGTCTTATCCATTGTGGGGCCAATATCTCACCTGTTTTTAGGGCTTGTCCTACCCCAGCCTGTTTTTGGGTCAATCTCATCTCCTACGTGTTTTGGGGCCCGCCAACCTTCCATCTCTAACTTGCTGCCACAGCCTCCCATATTGAAGAACTGCTGTGTCATGGTACTAAGCGTGACGCCTATAAACCTTTACCCCGTAAATTTATGCATGTAACTCTGTGACAAGCCAGGTGCTGTAAATATGTCCCAACAGCAGTTAGGGTTTTTTGGTCAATAATTAGTTGAATATAAATGTACACTAAATTGTAGTAATTGGCACATAGATCTGAAATAATTATATACCTGTCTGTGCACAGAAGGTGGAATTTGTTGTATATTGGCTGTGCACAGTGGCAATCCCTGTGAATTAATAAATGTAATTGCCTATTACCGACCTAGACCAGTAGTGGGCCTATTATATACAAAAAGAGAAAGGGCTGCTAGAACAGTTTTGTAACACGTGATAACACATACACGGGGGTGAGTGGATGAAGGGGTGAGGGGGGGAGGGGGTAGCAAGTGGAAGCAGCGCACGATAAATGATATCCGGAATCAAGAAAAATCACAAACAGTTTCAGACATGACACCAAAACTCCATCCTCAGTATTGGTGTTAAGTGTTAGCTAAGAAGTTGAATTGACAGGATTTTTATATTTGGACACTTAGGGTTATACGGTTAGCTATTTACTGGACCACAAAGTTGGCAAAGTTAAGTCTTTATCCATTGCAGTATTTGGACACGTGGGGCAGTTAAGTGGGGCATGGGGTTAGTTTGTACAGACCCTGCACTGTCTATTATATAATATAAAAGAAAACAACTTTGTGGATATTAGTTATAAATGTAATGCTGATCCTTCCTTCCTAGCTGATTATCCTAATATTCCACAGTATTGCTAAGATAGATATATTCCCGCAGAGTAAATAAAGTTTAGGCACTGTTGTGGATGTTAGTTATAAAGGGAATGTCAATCCCCTGTGGCTGTTTATCCAGATACGTTTCACCGTGATGCTAAAATGGATATATTCTTGCAGAGTAAATATGTTCAGACTTAGCCAGTGTTGACAGGCAGAGTTGACAGGATGACACCGTGGTGACAGTGATACCAGCTGGTGTTGACAGGAAGGGGTCACTGGGGTGACAGCTTGGTGACTGTGACGACTGCCAGAGGATCATCTTTTACACATGGCGCCAATCTCCGGCTTCTGGTCTGGTGCTTGTCAACAAGTGGGCCCTGAGGCAGGGTGACAGAGCAGTGGTGACAGTCTTTGATGTTGCTTCTGTGACATTTCTGATAAACCCTATATACACTCCCTGTTGCTGTAATTAGCCTGCTTTTCCTGCTGATTTCTTGGGTAGATAGATTTGGTTCACCTGTAGTTCCCCTGAGTACAGCTGCCTGAGAGGGGTGGCTTGAGAGTGGTGGGTTGAGGGTGGAGGGTTGAGAGTGGTGGGTTGAGGATGGAGGGTGTTGGGATGAGGGTGGAGGGTTGAGAGTGGTGGGTTGAGAGGGGTGGGTTGAGAGGGGGTGGGTTGAGGGTGGTGGGTTGAGGGTGGTGGGTTGAGGGTGGTGGGTTGAGAGTGGTGGGTTGAGAGTGGTGGGTTGAGGATGGAGGGTGTTGGGATGAGGGTGGTGGGTGGAGGGTTGAGAGTGGTGGGTTGAGAGGGGTGGGTTGAGAGGGGGTGGGTTGAGAGTGGTGGGTGGTGGGTTGAGGGTTGAGAGTGGTGGGTTGAGAGTGGTGGGTTGAGAGTGGTGGGTTGAGGGTGGAGGGTTGAGAGTGGTGGGTTGAGGGTGGTGGGTTGAGGGTGGTGGGTTGAGAGAGGTGGGTTGAGAGTGGTGGGTTGAGAGTGGTGGGTTGAGAGAGGTGGGTTGAGGGTGGTGGGTTGAGGGTGGTGGGTTGAGGGTGGTGGTTTGAGGGTGGTGGTTTGAGGGTTGAGAGTGGTGGGTTGAGAGAGGTGGGTTGAGAGTGGTGGGTTGAGAGTGGAGGGTTGAGAGTGGTGGGTTGAGAGTGGTGGGTTGAGGGTGGAGGGTTGAGAGGGGTGGGTTGAGGGTGGAGGGTTGAGAGTGGTGGGTTGAGAGTGGTGGGTTGAGGGTGGTGGGTTGAGAGTGGTGGGTTGAGGGTGGTGGGTTGAGAGTGGAGGGTTGAGAGTGGTGGGTTGAGGGTGGAGGGTTGAGAGGGGTGGGTTGAGAGGGGTGGGTTGAGAGTGGTGGGTTGAGGGTGGTGGGTTGAGGGTGGTGGGTTGAGAGTGGTGGGTTGAGAGTGGAGGGTTGAGAGTGGTGGGTTGAGGGTGGAGGGTTGAGAGTGGTGGGTTGAGGGTGGTGGGTTGAGAGTGGTGGGTTGAGGGTGGTGGGTTGAGGGTGGAGGGTTGAGAGTGGTGGGTGGAGGGTTGAGAGTGGTGGGTTTAGAATGGTGGGTTGAGAATGGTAAGTTGAAAGTTGTTGGTTAACCAGAATGGTGGGGCGATAGTAATGGGCCGAGGTTTGTGGCCTGAGAGTGGCTGGCCGAAGATGGCCACTAGTGCCAAGAGTAGCGGGCTGATGGTAGCGGGCTGATGGTAGCGGGCAAGTTGCTGACATCTCCCACTAGCACCAGCCACAGATGACATCAGTGCTACATCACTGCCTCAGGTCACCCTGACCACAACATCCCAACATCACACGGAAGTAGCAACTCTCACAGTGTTAACCTCTAACGTCGTGACACGTGTTTTTTACCTCGGGCAATAAACACCATCTGCCGTTGTATTTTATCGACGGCCGCCTTCTAGTAGATCTTCTGTTTCCCGTGTGACATTCGTGACATGAAAGACACGTCTGCTGTGACGTCCATTCGGTTAAATAAGATTCGTTGCGACTGACGTCACTGTGCCGCTTTCATCGTACACCAGACCTCTCCACGCCCTTATCCTCCGACGTCACGTATCAGGCACGCTGCACTCGGCCGAATTTCAATGCAATCCAATGAATCAATACTCGCTAATTTCTATTTTATCTCCGTTTCTAGGAATATAATTGTATGAGTGAACGGGCACGTTTTTATGCATTCAAAAGATGATAACCGTTTGATACGGGGGACATCAAACCGGGACAGCGGTTGGTTGTTATTTAAATTCCAGTTCAGGTGTGTAATTAATCAGATCCAATTAGCTAGATGAGAGAGGCGGGGAGCATTAAAGGATGTGAGCTATAACGGGCACCTTTCTCAGAGCCTCTGTCATCACAAGACCCGGCGAACCATGTCATGAGAATCAAGGGCACAAGCTTATAAAGAAAATTCATCGGTAAACGTAATTTGTCGTTAGACTAAAGGAGGTTTTCCAGAATTAAAAAGGTGACACAGTTTCACCAAAGACATTATAACAAGACAGCTTCATATTGAGCGAATATGGCCATAATAACCTTCATATATTTATTTATGATTTATTGATTAGTTACTAGGTAATTGGATGAGTTATTAGATAACAATAACTATAATAAAATGTGGACCTTAAAGAGATTTTGTAAGATGAAAACGGTGCCACTGTTTCATCAGAGAAACTATTTTTGTGTGGTACATTGGCAACAATTTCTTAGTTGCTGGTGTTGGTAGTTTTTCAGGCCTGTTAAGATGTGAAATCAATTTTAAACAACAAGAAAAAGAAGATTTATATGGGACAGTGCTCCCTCCCTGTTGTTGTTGTTGTTGTTGTTGTTGTTGTTGTTGTTGTTGTAGTTGTTGTTGTTGTTGTTGTTATTGTGGAATTATTGACTCAGAATCATGGCTAGTTTGCTGTAAATGACAAGGCAGATGTAAGTTTGTACCAGAGCTTTGTAACAAACCAACCTGTAACATATATGCATAACACAGTATGTGCCTTACCCACAGAGTTAGATCATTAATCTTTCCCCTATAGTTCTAGTGGCGTGTTCTATTTATATCTATGGCCTTACCCTATATAATTTCAAAAAAGCCAAGTAGCAGCAAAGGTGAGGGGAATCAACCACACGCAGATGGCAGATCCCTGCAAATAAATCACTCTGCAGAAGGGGAAAGTGCCAAAGTGCCCCAAACTCCCACTAACATGCATCTCGTAATTAAGGGATGAACCACATAATTCTTACTGCTCCATATGACAGTAAAGTCCTTTTCAACTCTGTTTCCAACATTACAATTAGACAGTCCATATACACTATAATCCTGAAAATGTGAATTATTATCAAACCCATATCATTTCAACACATGTAACTATGAATTAGATTACATACCTTGGCCAGACATACAGGCATTTAGATGTAACAAAACAAATCCATCATAAATTCATCAAACAGTGGGAATAGGTGGGAATAAAATATTAGGATTATATCTAACTACTTACTATATATCACTTTTTCTAAGAGATACTGCCTCCAGAAGAATGCATACATGCATCGTACGTGTGTGATTGACATAATCAGTTTGTTCAGGGCTCGTTCAATACGGAGGTGATACTCTTATTGGAAACGAAGAGTTTTTGATCAGTGTACATGACAATGTGCCAGCTTTCATTGAAATGTCTAAATGGCGATTACTTTGGTAGTGAAATGATCAGATAATGAATTACATGCAGCCTGGGGAAACATGCGATTATGATTGACATAATCATTAAATGGTAATAAATCATATGCCATTTTGAAGCCTTTTCGATGGTGTATGTTTGATATGAAAAACAGAAATATGCGCAGACAAGGTTTGGTTAAATTTTAATAGCAGAAGACCAACATTTATTACAGGAATCACTCTGACATGGGCATTAGCAGTGTGTAAATAATGAATGGCATCCCAAGTTGTGATCATGTTAACTGGCAAAGTGTATTCCCTAGAGCTAGGTGTTACAGCACTGTCTTCACTGAGTTGAATTATAGACACAGGCTAATGTAACTGACATCATATTCAGCTGATGTTGAAATGTAAATTTAGACATTCTCTCAAAATATAATTTCTTCAACATACCCAGGTACTCCTTAGTACACGCAGTTTGTCAGTTCTACACAGTTATTATAATATAGTTGCAAGTTATAAAAGTGAACTACCAACATTGATATTCTAGACATTTGATATTTTTCTATGCGTTTGACCAGTTTTGGCAGGATTTTATGCCGTGGCAGTTGTGCATTATTTGTAGTGCTTGCCCTTTGTGGAGTAATTAACTCGCTGAGTTATTATTCTCTCTGAATCGAGTGTATTGCACACTGCACCAGTTTTATCCCAGTTTGAAATAACAATATCAATAATAATAAAACTGGCACCTAAATCTTCAGCCGACCGACCTAAAAGATGCAACAAACGGGGATCATTAAGCGAGATAACGATCATTGTATCATAAACAGGGACGTTTATATAGGTCATCGTCAGAACGAGAGACGCCAAAGAGTTTGTGTGGAAACACAATCTTGTAATTAAATTCGGCACTTGCATTCAGCCCACTCAAAATATGATCATGCAGTGCATTGGTGCTATAAATGACCAGATAACATCCTTTCATTTCAGCATGACAGAAATTAAGTTTTTTTTACAATATGACAAATCCTATGCTGTTAATGCTATGATTAAAATTTTGAAATTTCCTCTGCACAAAATGGAGTATGAAAAAGCTACACCATCAAAATGCGTAGTTAGTGCGTGAAATCAATATGTTCGAGAAAGTAAAAAACAACTGTGCCTTCAAAATCGATACAGGTCAAGATGACCTGTGTTAGCGTGAGAGTGCCAAATTCCAGGCGTGATCTAGTCATCCTATTCTGCGTAATGCAATTAGATGCCTAATCACGAGGAGGTAGTATTCAGTGTCTCAGTGTCCAAGCATGTAATGGACGCTGGCTACTCGGCCAGCATAATGTGTGGTCTAATGTCCAGCTGATGTCCACCCGTGGTGTCGGTGTCTCAGTATGCTCACACACGTGCTGGAGCTAGCACGGAGCACTCCAGGCGGCTGTGTGCTCCGACCAGCCGCACTTAGCCACTGACCCAAGGATTGCCATTACACGTATTCTACTTA
Organism: Oasisia sp. SBJ-2009; assembly: GCA_964017155.1. Classification (NCBI taxonomy): domain Eukaryota; kingdom Metazoa; phylum Annelida; class Polychaeta; order Sabellida; family Siboglinidae; genus Oasisia; species Oasisia sp. SBJ-2009. The sequence goes on from OZ024862.1 coordinate 22,707,725, forward strand.
AGGCGGTTTCTGTTATTAAGGCAAGATTTATTTGATAGTATGGCGGCGTCCGTAAATACTCGTACCGGGACAGATCCAGAGTTTATTTTTAGGTTCGCGTCATACGAATGAAGTACCATATTTCAGATGATATTTTCTCCCAGAAAAAATGTATTCCGGGAAATGTGATTTTGAGGACCATACCAGTTATGCTAGTGTGAGTGTGGATAATAATTTTAATGATCATTGGTGTATCAGTGACGGAAGAATCCCTTTGGGTGTATCAATGAAGGAACGGTCCCCTTGAGTGTATCAGCAAAGGAAGTGTATCCTGTGTATCTTTAAAATCTCATTTTAAATGATAATTAAAATGAGTGTTAAAAATTCCTTTGTTAATTTTTACTAGAAGAGATTGTAGCCTTTAATTATATGTGTAATACACATGCTGTTGTTGTCGCATTCGAAGCATTATCTTGCATACAGCACTAGAAAACGTGAACATGGTTGCCTAATGACTTATCCTCAGATGATATCAGAGGATTCTACCTGCCCGGCTGATTGCTTGTATATGCCACAAGGACTGCACAAATAATTAATATCTAGTTTCAACATAAAGGGATTCTGATAGACAACTTAATGAGCTCCTGTCCGAAGCCACTTCAAAGAAGAATTCTGTCGCCTCGTCATTCATCTTGTGCCAGCCATATCTATATATAAACATGCTGACCTTATAATGCTGTATCTGCATCTCCTCCACGGTGCTGAGCGTCTAAGCGGCATTTTTGATGTTCACTCACTTCCTTAGACCTTCAGCAACGGGCATCTGGTTCAGATTTACTTTTTGTTTTAGAGTAAATATTAATACTGGGTCTCAGGATTTTTTCTATAGGCAAACGTACTCTTTGGAACATGCTTCTTCTAGTGTTAAAGGACAAAAAAAGGCTACGGCTTCGTGTCATACACCTAATAGAGTTTATACAAAGTAACAATTTCCACATATACTAAATTTTTTAACGTCAGCGGTTTACTCAGAATATGACTTTAAAGTCTAAAATTCTAACGAAATCCATGATGGTCTAGACACCGCCATAGGTGAAGGGTTAATTTGGCTTGGCCATTCAGCGCGCGGCATTCTATATCTCGGTCAGCTTCCGGCGACGTCGTTAAGGGTCAACAACTTCGAGTCTTCGACAGTTCGTTCAGTTGGCGTGACATCTAGCAGCTGCTTATAGACGTATATCTAAATCTGTGGTTAAATCTATGGTAAACTTTAGTAATTATGCCTTCGTGTTCGGCATACGATTGCAATAATAGTTGAAACAACCGGTAGTATTGAAGCAATGGATTCACGTTGGTGATTTGCGGGCGTACTGTTTGGCACTTTGCTCGGTCCATTTTGAGGAGAAATGCTTTGATGTAGACATGTATCATCAGTTGATGGGATGATTTTAGCGATAACAATAATAGACAACTTTATATTTACCGTCATCAGCATGTTACGCGCGTTGCCGAGTTGCAGCCATTTCATGACAACAGCCAAACCCTATGCAGGGAATCTACGTGGAGAGCGCCTCGATCACCGTCGTGACGTCATTCTTCGTCTAAGATGGGGTAGCGCATAGAATTTGGATGGCTGGGTGTTAAAAAATATTTTTCTGGTAAACCGCTGGCGTAAAAAAATTGAGTATATGTGGAAATTGTTACTTTATATTAACTCTATTAGGTGTATGCCACGTAAAAGTTAACTTTGTTTGTCCTTTAAATCGGTTGAAAATATTGCAAAATTTCGCCATCATTAAAAAAACATACCTATATAACCTTGCCTGGTGAATCAATCAGTCTGTTGTTTATTGACTTTGAGATTGATCAATCCTTTATATTGATGCGCTTCTGAGCTTTGTTTCCAAGGATTTACGCACAGTAGAAGTTATCATGTTATATATCAGAAACAGTGAGACTTATTTAGGTAAAAACTGACAATCAGCAAAATGTTCATCAAACATACATACAGCCTTACGCATACACTGTAGAAGCAAACAAGATTGTTAGATATACCTAATTTAGTGTCAGCGGCGTTCCCAGGAAAACAGAATATCGCGCTACACATAGTGTGTTGTCAAATTGCATGGGTCTATTATCATGTTTATCAGTAATTATGACCAATTTAATCACGCACCACTACAGGCACTGATCAAACATATCTTGCCCTGGAGGATTGATACCCTCAGGCCTAAAGCCCGCCCCATGCAGAGATTAGAGCTGTTACGATATGTATCTGAAGGAAAGAGAAAATTGTAAACAAATTACCAGGTTCCTTTTGACTCTTCGTCCACTTTTATTTTACGTTATTTGTTGCATTTTAAATAAATTATGCATTTTCAATAGTTGTTTTCAGCTTAAATTGAAATTGTCTAGGGTCCTGAGGATGTCATTTTGGACCATTGCTTTATGCAGTCCACCTGTCATTTGGATGGGTAAAAACCATTGTGACGGGTAAAAATATGGGTGGGCGGGTGGTGGGTGGGTAAAAAATGAAGGATCAAAACAATAAGGTCTTCCAAAACCATAGATATTGTCAGTTATGCCTTAGAAGTGAGTGTAAATGGTGTCACATGTGTGTTAGTAACTTAGTAGTCCATTTCAGGTCATATGACACACTTAAGGTTTGTAAAATGTCTTAACAGTTTACATCCACGTGTCCACCAAAACGTGTGTGACTGGCAATCATTTGGTCCTGCATAAAGCCCTGTTTTGGATGTGCATGGCATGGGACAATTTCCAGTATGTTACATTTTGTAATATTGCAAGTGGTTCAGTTGGGACATGGACATGATTTATAATTTCTGGTTGTGGCATATGTTCTCATGAAGGTCATAGATGTTCTCATGAAGGTCATAGATGTTCTCATGAAGGTCACAGATGTTCTCATGAAGGTCATAAAATAATCCATGTTAATAGAAGATTAGTAGCAGCGGTGATCCTAGTAATGAAGACATATTTGATGACATTTAACTTCAGTTACAGTTGATAATGTCACTAGCCTAAGGCCAGTAACTGAAGTTCATTCATATCACATTGTTCCTGTTGACTCAGCTTTATGAATGAGCCCTATAGTTATTGACTGTGGTGATTATTCATGATGAGTGGCCTTCAGTCAGTAATTGCTATGCAAAATGCCTGAATACTTTCCCGGGAACTCTGCACAAACAGGTCTGCCAGGGAGTGAATTGTGAAGCGGTCTAAACAGTCCTAAAACAGTGCCATATGTATCCTTATGAATGGTGTAATGCCTAAACTTGTAAATAGCCTGTTATTAACTTACCAGTTGTAAGCACCATTCCGGTCAACAGTTTTAATCCAGAGCAGCAAGTTACCGTTGCCCACAGAGGTGAAATCAAAAACACATCAACAAGTTAACCTTGTCTACTATAATCCAACTCATGCTGCTAGATTATGGTTGTAGTGGCTTGAGTACTGTTGTTCCATGCAACAAGTAGACAGACTTGTATAGGGGGCATTGCATGACAAAATGGGACATATCCATTTCATTGGTTCTGAGAAAAACTCGATTTTGCAACTCTTTCGCAAAGTTAAAATAAAAACTATGTGAAGTTGTAATATATATCAGTAATCCAAAATCAACGAGAATGGTGGCAAAGGCCGAAATGCTTTTTGCAGATGTACAAAATGAGATTAAATTATTTTATCAAGGAATGACATATCTGATTGGAGAGTGCTGTCACTAATATTGTCAAAAAGAGTGGCAATGTGTTGCACAGTGGCTGAAATGGATATGTCGCATTCTGTAAAAAAGACTGATAACCTTTATCGCATATTGAAAGCAGTGCTCTTTCATGTCTGTCATGTAACATGGACTTGTCACGGTTTGGAATAAGAAAGATACCACGCTACAACACATGGTTGGTTAAATACATGTTTTGTGTGCTCGGATGACATTTCAGCAATGGTATTTATCACGTCTTACCCAGAAACCGTTCACATAAGCTGTGCAATGCCGAAATGCCAGATGCTTCTGCTGTATCCTATTGCATTATGGGATTACAACACGTGCTTGGTCATTATGTGATTGAATGTTGAGTAGGATATTGTACACAGGGAAATCTCAGTTTCTGTAACAGTTCATAGACGTGGTGAGCGGTGGTCGCGTGGTAGAGCGCCGGACTGTCAATCGAGGGGACGGTGGTTCAATCCCACCTACCGCCATTTCGAAACTTAGGCAATTTCGTTCACCTCACATTGCCTGTGTCTTTCGGAAGAGACACTAAAAGCCGGTGGTCCCTTCTATCTGGTGTCTATGCCAGGGGAAGTAAAAGATCCCACACAGGGGGTAAATGTGTAACCTGTAGTGGACTCAGTAATTCTAGAGAAGGACAACTCTGAAAACCAAGCTCGACAATACTCTAGTCACAAATATATGGCTAACATAGAGTGATGAGCTAACCATGAGAAGGAGAGAAGTAGACGGTTGGAAGAAAACAGAATTGATTTTTTTATGGAATGAATATGCTGTTGATTGATTCAATATGGCACAGTTTGTTAATGTCACAAGCATTAGCAAAGGTATACCGGTATGCGATCACTTTCAAACTTAGCCACAAATGTTTTTTATGAATAATATAATGTGCGTTACATTAGTACAATATATGTCCGGCAGCGTGACAGTTGACATCTACTAAATTAACCTTTCAAACATGCAGTTTTTACTTTAGCATATTTGCCATATGGTTCTGTTATTTATAGAAAAATGTTTGCGGCCTTTGGATCATTTCACTAATGTGATTAAGAGCTCTTAAGCCCAATTTTGCACTTTAAAATCAATACTGATCCTTAACAGTGAATAACCGTAAATACCAGAAATGAAGTGCCAGCAGGATATTGTCAGTAGTGTGTCAATGTAATAGTGTCCTTGACAATATGGCAATGGATATTTGCGTTTTGAAAAAAAAAATTAGGAATTTTTTAATAATGAATTTTTTAAGAGCTCTTTATCTTAGTGAAACAAACCAAATAATTAAAAAACATATCCAACACCACATTTTCAGCACCCAATTTATTTTTATAGTATCAGTATGCTTGGTAGTAGTCCACTTTTGATGGTACGTTCCTAATGTTTGGCAATAGGGCCCGTAAGTGTGTCACGATAAATGGCGTGACTCCGCGCGATTGGAGCTCATTGGGGTCTAAGCGAGATAATTGGGGACTGGTCCCAAGAATAATACACAATAAAATAGCTTACGGGATTTGCATTTTACATCGCTGTACATTGTGGTTTCGATAAGCACTTATATCTGACAAGTTGTCTAAATTCGCATAATCATAACACAGGTTGTACTATGTAAATGGCACTTTTCATTAGTAGTCAAGATCGCCAAACGCAAGTACTTGCCGCTGTTGCCATGGCAACCACCATTATAATAGATTAAAATTCATGATTTCCGTGATCATTGTCACCGGCAAAGTGTTCCACTGCTTCTGCTTGTAATAATCCTTCGGACAGTATAACTGAAATTGTTAGACTGGAACCGTTCGATTATTACAACCAAAAACAAAACAAAGTCCTATACGTTAACATGGAGAATATGGACCTCCTGCCCCCAACTGCCCCCAGCCTCGTTTTCGCACGCGAGACTTACACGCCCTATAGATCATATGTGATGGACCCGTAGGTTGATTATTAAAGGTCATATCCTGGGATAAAATCTACTCTGCCCCATAATAAGAAAAGGTTGAAGCTCTTTCAAATGATGATACTGCCATAATAGTTATCATATATCATATAAGAAAGAGTACACGACACAAAAACAAAGCCTTTAAATTTGCCATTTTACGGAAACTCCCGATTTGTTGCTCTAGCGTGATGCGACGTCAATTGTGGTTCTGGTGTAATCTAGTGCAGCGCAGTGATGCAGTGTCACGTATATAATGCTGAGGACACTGGCGATCCTGTTTCCCATGACTGATGTCACGATTCTTCCCTTTTCGGCATTTCCCGAAAACAGACTTTTCAAAGCCAGCCCCGCAACAGCCCCAGTTTAATGTCACTTTAAAAAACGTTTCATCAAACTTTGATTTCAGGGTTGTTGCTGTACTGCATAATGCATATTGTTTTAGATATTAGAATTTGGGGGGGGAATATGGCCTATAAATTAGTTATAGTAAATATATTGTTCATGGCTCCAAGAATGGTTTATTTTAGTATGATTTACTTACTTTGGAGCATTATTGTCGAAGCGAGTACGACGTTTCGGCCCGTCGACTACGGGCCTTGATCACGTACTGATGTCACGTGTGTTGCCTGGACAAACCAACAGGAGTAGGAGATCATTGCCGGGCCACAGGACACTCAGTGTCCATGAAGAACACTAAAGTACTGACCCGTGAATCCAACTGGCACAAGAGAAAAGTGAAGGAGGCCATATACATCAAACAGAGAGCCCCTACCATGAACAGAGATCAGGGATACCATCTGCCTGCCATCTACAATCAAATCATCCCGCCGAAATCTGAGGCAACACACGTGACATCAGTATGTGATCAAGGCCCGTAGTCGACGGGTCGAAACGTCGTACTCGCTTCGACAATAATGCTCCAAAGTAAGTAAATCATACTAAAATATAAATGAGTTGTTTGTGTTTCAGATTTGTTCCGGGTGGCGGCGGAAGCGCAACCAGACGACATCCTCAAGTTGTACAACTGTGAAGGTCACCTCATGAACATATCCCATCGCCTGGCCGCCAACAATCCTCACTCCAGATACGAACTCAATGTGGTCGGTGCGTGTCACCACGGTATATGTGCCTCATTCTCCTTTCAGGGCCGAACGTCTGCAGGCGCAGAGGGAATTGGTCATGTGACATTTTGTCACGTGGTATTCGGTCACAAGGCACATTGTCACAAGAGCTTTGGTCACACATCATTTGTCACATTACATTATGTTCCATAGCATTGTCACATTATCATATTGAGTATATTTGGGCACCTAAAGATAATATAATTCTCAGCTTTTTGAAAACATAAAATGCACAAAATGCTGATTTTGTGTCCAACAAATTATGTATTGCACATATTTGGATAAATAAGACAATAGATGTCCAAATACATAATACAATGTACATACAAAATTGTAAATTTTTAGTGTCAGAAAACATGCAGTGCCAAGTAAATACTGTACGATAAGAGTACGTGGAATTTTTTTCTGACATTACCTTATGTCTGTCTGGATATAAATGTGCCCTGCTAGCCACTGGTTGGCTGTATAGTACTTTGTTGAACACTCTATGTATATAGCCACCATCACTGCTATTTGGAAGCCATGTTCCCTTCAGAGGCAAACACTACCTTACACCATGCCTGACTGCTGACGGGAAGCCAAGTGCCCTGTCTGGATCATCCTAATTTAAAAATGGTTTAACTGACTGACATCTCAGCAGGTTACCTCCTGGTCTGGCAGACTGGACTCTGTGATTATTTTCAGTAGTTTTACCAAAATGTCTGTTACCAAAATGTCATGGAGCCATCTAAACATCCTAGTTAATAGACAATTTATTAAAATAAATACTACATATTAAGTAATTACAATACATGACATAATTAAAAAACTATTAAGATAATTAAGTACTTATAAAATATTAAAGTTAATTAAAATATATAGTAATAACAAAATAAATAAATTAATAACATGTTATTATGTTAAAAAGGTAAATGTATATAAGTAATATAACAATACTTAGGCTAGTCTCACAGTACACATTTGGACTTAAAATAACCAGGTTTACAATGGGCTAACCCAGTTCTGGAAGCAGCTTGAAATCATTGCCCACCAAACAGATTACTACTTCAGCCTTGGACTGACAAATACAAATCAATCTGCGGAAGCCGAGATCATTCTTATTCTACAAGAGAGTGACATCACTATATCATGGTTTATCTGGGCTTGTGTGGTCGTGTCTAGGTCCTGATATGGTAATGTGGCCCATTGCACATCAATTAATCAAACCCCACAACGCACAGTCATTGGTCCGGACCAGTCATGTGACGTCTAAAAAAACTTTGGAATCTGAAAAAAACGTGTTCCGTAGATGTCGGTCAGTTTGAAGAATCAATAAGTGCAAAACACCGGCTCTCGGCGAGAGACAGAGAGAGCCTGGCACGTGTAATAGAAGGCCTATCTAACTTCCGTCCTTTTTCACGTATCGTTTGTCAAATCAAGTGTAAGGGATAAGGCAATGCAGCTGTCGTGTGTCACGCACATATTGTCCTCTCGACAAACAACTGCGTGGGGGGTGGGTGGGGTGGACGCGAAATTGTCCAAGAATAAGAGGCGTCCCATTTAAAGGGAGGTATTCTGTGCCGTTATAGCAGACTCGGCCAGGGCTGAGATTGCTAGTGGGCTGGTTGTGTAATTGGCTGTCTTTGGAGTTAACAAAAGTGCGAATGCTCTGAAGAAAGATCTCTGTTGTTAAACCAGTCCAGTGTGTGTGTGTGTGTGTGTGCGTGCGTGCGTGCGTGCGTGCGTGCGTGCGTGCGTGCGTGCGTGCGTGCGTGCGTGCGTGTGTGTGTTATATTGCCAAAAGAGTTTAGTTGGTATACTCTGAATGTCTTGTCTATTTTGCTTAAAAATTCTAATTACGCAATGTTTCGGGTTTATTTATTTAGATGGCCAGTAGATTGATTGATTGATTGAATGTATTTGGTAAAAGTTATATACATGCAGATAAACATATTATATATATATATATATATATATATATATATATACACACACACACACTTGTTTCCAATGTAGTCCTCAAAGTATACCAGCAGCATATTTATTATAGTTTATATCTTAATCAAAAAAATAACTGTCACCCTTAAAAGAACTCTGTTAACTTTCAGTGTTGGCACAATTTCAAGTGAATATAAAAGTAGAGGATTCTTCTAAGTATAATAAAATTAGCATAGTCAAATTTATCTGGTAGACTCAGAACTTTCAGAGGTTCATCTATGGCCCCTCAGAAGAAAATAACACATGTTTTATTAGTTAAATTGTTCTTTAGTTTATTGTAGATGTTACATGGATGTTAATCGATTGTTTCTGTGACTGTTTCAAGCAAAATAACCTCTCCACTGATCACTTCAGAACAACTAACACAACAGTTAGTCGTAGAAACAATACATAGCAGAACATAAATGTACTCAAATTTACATCATGTTAAATATCAGATAACAATACTGTAGAGAAAATTCTTATTGTGTGAGTTAAAATAAACAAAATGGATGTCGTCGACAAAATTGATGGGAAATGCAGACACTGATGTAGCCGGATTTGTTTCGGTATTATGGTCGGAAAAGTGGCTGTCAGTTTATCTGATCGTGCATACAGATACCTGAATCCATTGGCCGGATTCCTTTTCCAAGAACCATAGGTTAGTAAACCACGCATTATGACCAGGAGATTGGCTAGTTAACAGCATGGGTGGACAGGCAAGACAGTGGTCAAGTAGGCAATGGTCAAGCAGGCAGCTTTTATTAGTAGAGAGAAAGATTATAAACAGTGAGGACTGTTTGCTGTTCTTTTCGATAGTGCCTTGTAGCTGTTCACTCACTCAGTACAGCTGTTTAGTTTTAATGATTACATAGTACATTTTTAGACAACAGTGCATTGGTGCTATAAAACGGTATGTAGATGCACATATTTCTGTTCCCGTGAAAAGTGTTGACTTCACATCTGTATTATATAAATAATAATAACAAAACTATATTTTGATGCTGTAAAATCTAGGAGTGGTGCCCCGATCACAGCTGTATACAAATGTATCAATTTCTAAATAATTTCATATTAATCCACATCAAATAATTATAAAGTAATCAAAAATATTACTTGCTGACTGAACTCACTGGGCTTGAAAATAACATTTGAGAATAATTAGCAATTTTTTGATCTCATAGGTGTCACTTTTTGCTGGTAATAAAACCTCATAGACAAGTATGTTTAAGCTCAGTGTTTGAAATTTTGTTAGATCATCCTAGTATTTTACTTTGGTCGTGTCACCAGGATAGTTTTAGAAGCCTTGTGTTATGTGGTTTTGAAATGTACCAGTTGCGATCCATTTTCACAAGCTGCTTACTTCATCAGGTCAAATGTGATGTAGTTGTTTCGATGATTTCCGAAAAAAAAAAAAATCAATTGCGCAAATGAACCAACGTATTATTGTGGACACTAGGTGGGGCTGCTTTTTCAAAAAATTACTTCAAATGAGACATCTGAAAAATCAAATTGACGAATCATCATCAGGACAGGATTTGACCTGACATTCACATTCAGTAAAGTTTCTCTCTGGTTTCTCACAGGAGTTATATCCACTTACCTGTGTTGTGAAACATGCCATGTGCATCCCTGTAACATGTCAGTTGCCATGGTAACATGCTATGTCATATTCACTCATATGACATTTCATATACACTAGTGTATAGACATTTCATAGGCTGATATGTACATGCCAGAGCTGTAACAAGTACATTTATTTTGTACTTGAGTAAAAGTAAAAGTAACTTTAGAAAAAGCTACTCAAGTAAAAGTAAAAGTACTTAAAAAAACATATACTTGAAGTACCAGTAAAAAGTAAAAATATGTACTTGAAGTAAACACAAAAGTACTTTTCTCCTTAAACTAGTTCTCAATGTTATGAATAAAACAAAACATTCACAATTATAATTTAGTGTGTGCACGATATGCATAAAAATGTATTTAATACTATGAATTATAATGATGCAAGCAACACTGCGTAGGCCAACTAGGCCTACAAGCTGTAAGTACACCATGCTTTATTAATAATAGGCCCACAGCAACCATTGTATTCATAAGTTGAACTAGAAGTAACTCACGTTGTCATAGGGGTGTTATATCTTTCTTAAAATGTTCCTATCATCATGGGTTATAGATGGACGTACGGTGAATTTTATCCTGTGTTACTTGAAGGAGGCAATCAGTCTAGATGAATGCATAGCTGTAATAACTTGTCTTTTAAAATATGTCTTCATTCGTAATAATTACTAATTGTCACATTTATATCACTTTGGTTAAATTAAACAGTTACACACACTGGTCTATATTAAAAAATAGATAAAGATTATAATGACGTGGTTCCAAAAAAACGCCAGGTTTGCGGTGGGCGATAACGGGGAGTCTTCGATATCTACAGCATGTGCAGTATTTAACAAAGAAATTACGAGTACTTCACTACATTTAGAAAAAGTACACACATTTGTACTTCGTTACAAGTAAAAGTACTTCCCAAAAAATGTACTTCGTTACTCAAGAAAAGTAAACCTTTCTACTTAAGTAAAGTAACGAAGTAAAAGTACTTCGTTACATTACGGCTCTGGTACATGCTATATATATAACTATATTAGTGTGTACATGCATGTACTAATGTATAAGATGTGTGTATTGCATAATTGTGCATATGTGTAGTGAGTGTTTTTTGTGTGTAAACAGTTCAAAGTAAACCAGCCCATGTTGGTCTATTTATATGGTGGATGTCTGGCCATTTTTGTCGTAAATTCATCCTATACAGTTTAAATCTATCTACTATGCTAACATTTTAATCAACTGCTTTTTGTTGCCCAAATGTGTTTGGGGAAGAAAGTGCATCATGTAAGAGAAAATGCACGCTCCATTCGGGTAATGACCTTTTTTTGAAATTATCCAGGCTCACTACTGGAGATTTTGGTGAGCCCAACAATTTTTTTTAAACACTGAACCTTTGAATTACAAATTGTTCCTGTTTTTGTTATAATGCGTTTGCTTGATAACAAATTATCAGACAACCTTCACTTGGGTTGATGACAAGACTAACAGCTGTGTTTGTTTCTCTTTGAAGCCTCTGTGCCGGCTGACATAGGCTGTGACATCAAGGCAATAGAAGACAGGTATGTACTGTTCTTCCAGCTCCATTTCATACAAACAGACATTTAATAAAACCCTTTTAAACCCTCCATGATGACCCTTATTCAGAAATACTAATAAGGAAATTTTTTTACTCCTAAATCCTTGGAAACCATGCGCGTCAAGACAAAAGGGTCAGCTAATCTCAAAATCAATAAGTATTCAGATGGATGGATGTGCCAGGGAGCTAAGGTGGATGAGCAAGATTATGACTATTTTGACTGATCTAACACTAGAAGGGAGCATATTCCTCACAATTGGTCTCTGTTATCTGTGTGGTTTTGGTGAATGAATCTCAATACATTGAATTTGTTATACTTACACACAAACATGCATGCATGCCTGCATACAGTAAATGCATGCATGTGCATGCATGCACACGCACGCACGCACACAATAAAGCTTAAATGTGATACTAATTTTACCTCTTCTTGTGTAAATGATTTTATCAACAAACAACCCCTCTGGTGTCAATGTTTACTGCGTAGTTGTTGCAGTTTTGACAAGTGGTGTATGTATAAGAGCTGAATTAACTGCCAAAGGTACTTGCAGATTGGAGCGATTGGAGCGCGTTGTTATTGTCGAGACCGGGACTGTCCCTGCTATAGTCCACGAACTCAAGCAAAGCGTAGAAAGATTCAAAGAGAAACTAGAGGTAATCTCAGCTTGTGCGTGTTTATGGACATCTGGTATGTAATACAATATGATGGAATGTGAAATACAATAGTGAATGTGTGTAAACTCACAGGAAAAGGGCATGCATCCCTGCGTATTGATTAATTGATCAGAAAGACACCGGTCGGATGAACAAATGTCAATGAACCTTGCATGCAAGGCAGCGAACGTTTGAGAACCGAGATAGCAAAATAACGTAAGGATTGAGATTCACTTAACATGTATACTGTGTAATATGTCTGTATGTGAACTGTATATAATTTAATTATTGTCCTGACAAAATATGTTTTGTTTCTAGTAAAATCCATTTAATTTTGACCATTATTTTTCTACACTACTTTCCTGGTGCTGTTTCATCTCATGTTCTTGTGGTGATTGACTGGTCATGCCTGCAGAATGTCGATCACCTCAGTTGGCTGGGGCTGTACAAAGACATCTCAGCGGGCACGTCATTGCAACCATTCTGGGACAAACAGTCGCTCGCGGGAAAACGCACGGCGGAACACAAACGTAGAGTCTACGAGAAGTTTCTTCGAATGAGGCAAGTATTCTGTGGCAGTGAGATCTATGTGATGGATCATGTGAGAGAGTAACATGTGACAGTGAGATGCAGGTGGTGGATCATGTGAGAGAGAGTATCATGTTGCAGTGAGATACAGGTGACGCATCATGTTAGAGAGTATCATGGTGCAGTGAGATCCAGGTGGCGGATCATGTTAGAGAGTATCATGTTGCAGTGAGATCCAGGTGGCGGATCATGTGAGAGTATCATGTTGCAGTGAGATACAGGTGACGGATCATGTGAGAGTATCATGTTGCAGTGAGATCCAGGTGACGGATCATGTGAGAGTATCATGTTGCAGTGAGATCCAGGTGACGGATCATGTGAGAGTATCGTGTTGCAGTGAGATCCAGGTGACGGATCATGTGAGAGTATCATGTTGCAGTGAGATACAGGTGGCGGATCATGTGAGAGTATCATGTTGCAGTGAGATCCAGGTGACGGATCATGTGAGAGTATCATGTTGCAGTGAGATCCAGGTGGCGGATCATGTGAGAGTATCATGTTGCAGTGAGATCCAGGTGACGGATCATGTGAGAGTATCATGTTGCAGTGAGATCCAGGTGACGGATCATGTGAGAGTATCATGTTGCAGTGAGATCCAGGTGACGGATCATGTGAGAGTATCATGTTGCAGTGAGATCCAGGTGACGGATCATGTGAGAGTATCATGTTGCAGTGAGATCCAGGTGACGGATCATGTGAGAGAGTATGTGCGTCAGCCTACGTTTGACAACTGGCAGTGGGATGAGCCGGAGATGTTGGTTCTGCTCCGACAGATGTTCCTGGATCTACACCTCACAACCACGTTCAGCATCGAGGTGTGTGAAATGAAATGATGAACTGTCCTTATGATGAACTGCGTTTATTATTGATTGATTTATTTATTATTACTATTTTGCTGTGATTTGCAAATTATGTTCTTAACAATTGTTTTACCTATTATATTAATTTTGTAATCATACAATTCTTAGAACGTGTTTTACTGTAGGCTGTTATATACGACATACTTTGTCTATGAATAATATTTTCTCTTGAGCATCACAAGAAAATATCCCCATGAGGGTGTTCTGCATTGATTTCATTTGAAATAATATTTTTCAATTTCACGGATGAACTAGTAAAAATACCAAACAGGGAAGGGAAGACATGGTCCTTTGTAAGCTAAATTTTCCAAGAAAAACCTCAGTGGCCAGTCATTGCTAATGCTAATATGTTCCCCCCAGAATAATAAAAGAAAAATCTGTCCTACATATAAACAAATTTAAAAAATCCACATCAGGAATTGTTATCACGGTAGACTTCATATAGCTAAACCCCTTCTTTTTGTTAACTATTTCTATACTGATATATATTTTGGAAGTTCTACGTACAAATACTGGACATCCCAATTGTACACATGATATTTGTATTGTACCCTGTTTTTAATAATTATTTTTAACACTTATTCAATTGTTTTCATGTTTTCGCACTTATTAAAAAAAATTCATGACCTATTTATATTCATTATTTACGTATTTATTTTTACCTCATTATTGTTTTATTTGTATTTTATGTGTTGTACTTTTTGTATTGTATTTATGTATACATATGAAAAAAATTATATATAACACCTCTCGTAGCACCATTCATGGCTTAATTCAAGATGACAGTGAGTTTGTAGTATATTTGTAAGACTCCCCACTGACAGACGGCGACAAAAGCTCTACCTGATGTTGATTGACGTCAACTTGTGATACAAATATGTTGTTTGTTTCAGCTTCCCGTCCTCCAGCGGTGGCTATACGAGGTCTACTGTCACTACAACCACGTCCCCTTCCACAACTTCCAGCATTGCTTCATGGTCACGCAGATGGTGAGTGAACTTAGAGTTAGAGGGGGAATATCACTGAAAAATGTAGCGGACATTTTGTCAGTGTCTTGCTTAGGAAAAACCCACAGAAATATAGTCCAATATTGTTGTATTCGAAGATATATAAGAAAATCCCACAAAAATAAGTCCAATATTGTTGTATTCGAAGATATATACTTACTTCAAAATCTCGGATTTACTGTTAACAGAACACAGTAAAAATACATGATTGAGGTTATCATTCTGAAGAAATAAATTAACCATTAACCAGATAGTTGTGAGATGCATAAATCTATGCAATTGAAACTGTAGATTTGGTTTAGATAAGGAAATCATCAGGAACATTCATCATTAAATATGATCCATTGATAAGTTTAACAGGTTTCTTTCAAAATAAATAAATGGCCATATCGCAGGGGACACTATTTCTGTGACACCAATGAAGGTGTCCTGGTGCTGCTCCCTGGTGTCGACAATTTTCAGTGTCAAGATCACAGCTAAGGAGCGAAATTTATTTTAAGAGCAAAATTTTGGGATGGGGACATTCCACTATCGTTGTTACAGGCTCTTCAGCCCTATTTTGTACTCATTTAATTTAGCGACGGATTGTGTTAATAATGTATTTTCCATTCGAGCTCTTAATCTTGGTGAAACTCATCAGAACATTAGTGAATTAGAACATTAGCATCTATAAAAAGTTCAATATTCTTAAATTAGAAGACTTATTTATAATTCAATGATATCAGCTATATGATAAAATAATGAAAAAACAATGTCCAAAATACCTTTTAACATCTGTCATGAAAAACAATGATCTTCACAGCCATGTAACCAGACAAAGCAATAATATTAATTTATGTTTCTTAAGAACAGAAATAAAAAACAGGGATTGTTTTATAAACTTCATACCATAGTAACCATACTATTGCATCTATATAATGTAATGCACCTATCGCTAAATAAAAGGCAAAATCTCAAACAAATGATTATAAAGTCATACTCAGAGATTTGCATATTAAGAAATTGTCATTCTTGCTTGAAGAACAATATTATTAATTCATAATTGTATCATTTCTCACATTATTAACATATGTTCTGTGTCTGTTGTATTGTGTTGTGTATATGCCAAATAAAATTTCAAGTTCAAGTGATCGAAATGGTGAAATGGTCCCCTGTCTCAGATGTATGGTCTGACGTGGCTGATGGACCTCCAGTCTCATCTCGACGACACAGACCTACTCATCCTGCTAACTGCTGCTATCTGCCACGACCTCGACCACCCCGGCTACACCAACGCCTACCAGGTGTGTATGACTCAATACAAACCCCCTCACCTACTCTGGCTACACCAACGCCTACCAGGTGTGTATGACTCAATACAAACCCCCTCACCTACTCTGGCTACACCAACGCCTACCAGGTGTGTATGACTCAATACAAACCCCCTCACCTACTCTGGCTACACCAATGCCTACCAGGTGTGTATGACTCAATACAAACCCCCTCACCTACTCTGGCTACACCAATGCCTACCAGGTGTGTATGACTCAATACAAACCCCCTCATCTACTCTGGCTACACCAACGCCTACCAGGTGTGTATGACTCAATACAAACCCCCTCATCCACCCCGGCTACACCAATGCCTACCAGGTGTGTATGACTCACTACAAACCCCCTCATCCACTCCGGCTACACCAATGCCTACCAGGTGTGTATGACTCAATACAAACCCCCTCATCCACCCCGGCTACACCAATGCCTACCAGGTGTGTACGACTCAATACAAACCCCCTCATCCACCCCGGCTACACCAATGCCTACCAGGTGTGTACGACTCAATACAAACCCCCTCATCCACCCCGGCTACACCAATGCCTACCAGGTGTGTACGACTCAATACAAGCCCCCTCATCCACCCCGGCTACACCAATGCCTACCAGGTGTGTATGACTCAATACAAACCCCCTCATCCACCCCGGCTACACCAATGCCTACCAGGTGTGTATGACTCAATACAAACCCCCTCAACCACCCTGGCTACACCAATGCCTACCAGGTGTGTATGACTCAATACAAACCCCCTCATCCACCCCGGCTACAGCAATGCCTACCAGGTGTGTATGACTCAATACAAACCCCCTCATCCACCCCGACTACACCAATGCCTACCAGGTGTGTATGACTCAATACAAACCCCCTCATCCACCCCGGCTACACCAACGCCTACCAGGTGTGTATGACTCAATACAAGCCCCCTCAACCACACTGGCTACACCAATGCCTACCAGGTGTGCATGACTCAATACAAACCCCCTCATCCACCCTGGCTACACCAATGCCTACCAGGTGTGCATGACTCAATACAAACCCCCTCATCCACCCCGGCTACACCAATGCCTACCAGGTGTGTATGACTCAATACAAACCCCCTCATCTACTCTGGCTACACCAATGCCTACCAGGTGTGTATGACTCTGTACAAACCCCCTCATCCACCCCGCTACACCAATGCCTACCAGGTGTGCATGACTCAATAGAAACCCCCTCAACCACCCCGGCTACACCACCGCCTACCAGGTGTGTATGACTCAATACAAACCCCCTCAACCACCCCGGCTACACCAATGCCTACCAGGTGTGTATGACTCAATAGAAACCCCCTCAATCACCCTGGCTACACCACCGCCTACCAGGTGTGTATGACATACAAACCCCCTTCAAATACCCTGGCTACACCACCGCCTACCAGGCGTGTATGACATACAAACCCCCTTCAAATACCCTGGCTACACCACCGCCTACCAGGTGTGTATGACATACAAACCCCCTTCAAATACCCTGGTTACGCCAATGCCTACTTGGTGTGTGGGACATCCCCAGTGGGGCATAAAGCTACAACAACAATATTTCTCCACAATGTCCTGTCTTTAGCTGTGGCCTGAGCCTCGCCCCACGAGAGCCCCATGTCTTGTAGCTCTGCCATTGCTGTCTTTCGCCATATTGTCTTTGGTCGTCCTGGCTTCCTTCTTCCGGGTGGCGTCCACCTTAGGGCCACTTTGGCATTCTCAAGACTTGACCTAGCTTAACTTGGTGTGTGTAACTATACAAAACCCCCTCAACAATCCAGATTCCACAAACACCGACTACCGGGTCATGTGACTCGATCGGTACAGATCACCTGGGCTGCCCTGGTTATACTAATGCCAAGTTGTATGACCCAATACAAACCCACGCTTAACCATTCTGGATACACCTATAGCTATGAGATGTGTATGACTCTATGTAACTTGTGTCTTCCATGCCTGTGTGTCTCCAAAGTTAAAAGGTGGACTTTTTTGCAACGAGCCCCTGTGGTCAACAGTGAATGAGTTGACATGTTAAGCAAATGTTGACAGATCAATGCTCGGACTGAGCTGGCACTTCGGTATAACGACATCTCACCCCTCGAGAACCATCATTGTTCCGTTGCTTTCGAGCTTCTAGAACGGCCGGAGATGAACATATTCCACAATCTCAGCACACAGCAATACAAAGTCGTACGAGAAGGCATCATCAAGTAAGTGGTCTTTTCTTGCTGTTCTCTCCTTGCAGTGTTATTTAGGTTTAACAACAGATTTAACAAGATTGCCACCTAGAGAATCAACTCTAGATGGCAGGTTGACAAGGAAGCCCTTTGGCTTATCGAGAGTCCAACCTATCTATCTAAATGTAACCCGCCCTTCTTAGGTACATGTCGATTATATTTTTAAACATATTAACACTACTAGCACCTACACAATCAGCTGATAATCTGTTCCATTCATTTACTGTTCTTTGTGAAAATGAGAATGTTCTAATATCTAGTCTACACTGCTTCTGTGCTAATTCAATTCCATGTCCTCTAGTCCTTCTGTCTTCCTTGACTGAGAAATAAATATTTCTCCCAATATTTTCATACCCAGCAACAATATTTTAACAAATATTTGCCAATTCATATACTTCCTGTTTACGATATCATCTCATGATTATTCATGACTCTATTTGTTTGAACTGATGTAGTGCTTAAATACACACAGAAATTTGTTTATGCCAAAGAAGTTACTGTAGCATATATGGAAACAAAGTATTTTAGAATGGGTCACTCTGATTATGATGTTCATTTGAATCGTTTCGTTTCTGTCTCGGTTTTTGACGTATGCTGGCAAATTTTAACAATTGCTAACATTAACGTTTTTGCACAATAAGTTAACATCAGAATGTTGGTTCTTCTGTTGTCCACCAGGTGTATTTTAGCGACGGACATGTCAAAACACTCAGAGATTTTGTCAACATATAAAAGCCTGTTGCCCAGTTTTGACTTCAGCAACAAAGACCATAAAACAGTGGTGAGTGGAGGTTTGAGTTACTACATAGTTAGGCCATGTAATGGTCTTAGAAACCAGCTTAATCATCTTGAATGTGGTAAAATCGTTATCCAGTAAGTGAACTTCAAAGAGCATTCTGGTTAAGCCACTTGGTCAAAATATAGTTGTTTATAATTTGGATGTTTTGTTTACTTTTTGATGGCTATAAATTTGTATTTCACACTTTGTTTTTGGTTGACTGTTTTGTAAGTGGTATTTCTTGAAACAATTTTTTCCTAATATTTAAAACATTATATTAGTTAAATAAAAAATTAGGACAGACTGCAATAATATTTATTTAATGTCAGTATAGAAGATCGTATAAAATGCGGTAACCACAGATTTTTTTCATAAGTAAATACAGAGAACCAGTGTAATGTTTCAATGATGTCATGATATGAATTACGGTAATCAAATATGTGTGCTAATAAAATGTTCAATGCATGCACACACACATGCATGCACACACACATACACATTTAAACATACAACATCCAGTCAGATAGGAACATTGTTAAAAATATCCATCTAGTTGGAAGATTTTTTTTCTTTATACATGTATAACAATTATAAAATTGAGACTACATCGACCTTTCAACTACCAACGGCAGTCTTCATCAACATCCATGAAAACAGTTTTGTAGTTGGATAACAGCATATTAAAATTGAATAATTTAACACCATTTTACATATGAATATCAGACATTAAATTTATGAATTATCGCATGTTCGTTTTTTGCAGTGTTATTTGCCACAATTCGAGGCAACTGTTACCTGGTTTGTGTAATCGTTAGTTGGGTAACAGATGATTAAAATTAATAATTTAAAGAGATCCAGTTACTTCCTATACCTGACATCGGCTGACACAGAACTTTGTACCAAGAAGCATGCAGTGTTAAATGTGAGAAAATGGGGCAGGTTTCAAGTTAATTCAGCCTCACTAAGCTTTGTTGCCAGTTATGGGTGAAACTAGATTTTTATTTCTTTACCATTGAAACATGGAACTATCAGATTGTTATGGGCTTACCAATGTGACCAACACAATCTGCCACATCAGATTTTGTTAGTCACTTTGATAAGCCCATAACACATAGAAAGTTATATTAATTAATAATTAACTAGAAGCAGCTCCCTTTAACCTAACATTTTACACAGGAGCGTCGGATATTATGCTACTATATTTTCTATTTATGACCTGTTTGACAGTTAATTACAGTAACTGTTATGACTTTGTGTTAAGTTAGTCAATCATTGTTATGTAAAAGTTTATGTATTTTTAAAACATAATAAGATGTGTTTTAGCATCATGAGAACAGCACAGGTTGAGACAGATCGAGTGTTCATTGCACAGAGACCTGTGGTCATGTCTACTGGTCATTGCACAGAGGCCTGTGGTCATGTCTACTGGTCATTGCACAGAGGCCTGTGGTCATGTCTTCTGGTCATTGCACAGAGGCATGTGGTCATGTCTACTGTTCACTGCAGTGAGGCTCACACTCGGTCGCTGTAACGATGTCTCTCTTTGTCGCGTCCAGCTGAAACAGGTCCTCATGAAAGTGGCTGACATTTCGAACGAGGCCCGCCCCATGCAGGTGGCTGACCCGTGGATTGACTGTTTGCTAATGGAGTTCTTCAACCAGGTTTGGATGCGATACACAGTGTCCTTGCACGTGGTTCCACTCTCTCCGCCGACCACAACCCTTCTGATGTGTCCACCGCAACCTGCTCCTGTAATCGATGTTGTTGTACTGGCATCAGACTTGTTGTTGCGACCACCAACAGGTTTCCCCCATCAGTGTCAAATTAGACTTGTTATTATGGTCACATCAAACATGTAACTATGACCACCTCGAGTGTGTTATTTTATGACCCGGGTCCATTTGCTGTAACAGGCCCTGAATCTTGCAAACGAGGCAAAGATCTCGAACCGTTGTTGTCGTGACTGGGTCTGATGATGAGTTGATGTACTTTCAGCTTCTTGTCGCCCTGAGCAGATAGCCACGTCCAGAGTCGTTTATCCAAGCTCTCTGTGTCCAGCACCGTACGTCCAACGGATGTCGCATAAGTTCGCAGTCACAAAAAATGGTTTGATAATTTTTGGGTAAAATAAATAAATTCAGTGGCATCGCCTGGTGAATAGAACAGGTATCAATGCACATTACACTTGTTTGGATATCAACAGTTGAGAAAGTTCTCAGTCTATTGGAAATGACTGTTTTGGGGTGACTCTGGGGACATGGGCATTGGACAGGAGACACCGTTGGTTAGAACGCGCTGCGCATGCTTGTAGGACAGGAAATCCTCACTATAGTTCTGGATAGAGGGAGCATTCATTGTTGACAAAGGGAGCTATTTTTCAGGGACGTAGTGCGCTCTGTGTTTGTAGAGGGAATAAGTTGTTAAGAGAGAATTTATGCCTTCCTAGAAAAGATCTTTTTCTGGGAAGAAAGCTCTCCGGAGATGGGACATTTTACATGGAGGAAATGCTTTGTTTGCATGAAGAAAGAGCAGTTTGTGCCCTCTATCCATTGGCTGTTGTCTTTTGTACGTGACCATGGAGACTCTTTCACTAACATTTAAAGTCCAATTGATCTTGTTTTATGAAAAATTTCAACACCCAAGTTTTTAACACTTTCATCGTTGTGCCACGGAAATAGTATCCTCAGTAATATCGTAAAAATTCAGTTTTTCAAAAACTGGCTTATTATCTCAGTGAAACAGTCTCCTGGGGACCAGTTCACTAACATTGTTTTAAGAGCTTTTAAACATGATTTTCCAATTTAAAACAGTAATACGGCAGTTGATATTTGCGTTAAAAAAAAACATTAAATTTAACAACGGATTTTGTTTGTTTAAGGATGAATGTTTCTTAAGAGCTCTTTATCTCTGTGAACTGGTCCCTGGTCCCTCCCGGTTACCAGTTGAGCGTAAACTTCTTGCAGGAGTTTCGTATTCGGCGCTTGATAGATCCAAGGCGGTGTCGCGGTCGTGTTTCCCATGATGCACCTGGTGTATCCACCCACGTTTGTTGATGTTGTTCGTGCACGGCTTCAGTCGCACCCTCCTGCATGCTTGTCTCTCTGTTCTGTTCTGCCGCCAGCTCTTGATGGTGCTTGTCAAAGTTGCTGACATCTCGAATGAGGTGCGCCCCCTACAGGTCGCCGAACCCTGGCTCGACTGCCTCCTGCAGGAGTTCTTTATGCAGGTATACTCTTGGGAAGGGAGTGACAGCCACCTGAGAAGTCTTTAAGGCATACCATTTAACTCCTTAAAATAAAATACTCTTTAAAATACTCTTTAAAATTTAATATTTGTTTGCTCTTTAACGTGTTACACAAATAGACTGTTGAATAATTATGTGTTAGAGTCCTGTTTTTTGCTAACAAATTAGATAACAAAATTAAACATTCAGTTTGTTTATTGTTGTAAAAGTTTTTTTGTTTTCAACAAATGTCACAATGTCTTTTTTTTATTAAATGTTGTTTGGTTACACGTAAATAGTGTTGTCGCACATTCTATTGCACTGTTCAGATGCTTTATGTATGAAATTAAGAATTTATAAGGGTAAACATGATAAGTATTGTACTTCTTTTACCCTTTTTTTCAACAATTTGTATTGTATGAACTGTATTTATAATGTAGTAGTAGTTGTTGTTGAAAATAAATTTCAATTCAATTCAACTCTTAAAAATTAAATACTCTTTAAACCTTAATTGTTTTTGCTCTTTAAAATAAAATGGTATTTGCTCTTTAAAATACTCTTAAAAATGTAATTGTTTTTGCTGCTAATATTGATCTTGCGTACAGAAACCTGTCAACACCATGTGCCATAAGGATACTTGGTGTGCCATGGAAATAGTTTCCTCTGTGATAGTGACAACATTTAAAAAATGAAACAGTATATTCTATTCAATGGTGAATTTTGTTTACGAGCCTTAGTAAGACAGTCCACCCTCAGCCAATATCTCTCACTTTATGCCAAATTTTACAAACATTGCTCTGATCTCACATTTGTATGCCCTTGTTTATTTATACAATTTTAAAGAAATCAACTTTTTACGTAGGTGCATGGCCCTTCGGATACATGGATACGGTCTGTAAGCTATAGATCTACACAGAATTTTGTTTCAGTATGGTAATAACCATCAGCAAACACAAAATCAGTTACAGGGCCATGACTTGGGCGGCGGTTCTATGCCATGCTTGATTTGAGTTTGGTTGAATAGTTTTCGTAGAAGTGTTCCGGATAACGCAAACCATTTTCCCTGCAGATTGTATTTGAAATAATAAGCAATAATTCACATGAATAACACGTGATATACATATTTCAGAATGCGATAATAAGAAAACATATGTTTTTCATCTAAAAAAATATAAATAACTATCATCCATGCTGTATTTGTGATATACTTACCAGTATGATCACAGTAAGAAATCATATCAAAGTACTAATTTTATTACTGATTATTTTTTCTACTTAGATCTAGATCTTAGATGTAAAATCAAAAATACAGTATAAACTGTATTCCAACACACCAGTTGTGTTTTCATGAACCGTAAACATCTTTTAAATTAAATAATTCAGTGTTTAAAATATAATGGTCAAACCGTCACTAAAATCTGCGAATAGTGAGCTTATGTATTTTTGAAGGAGGTTGTGAACTGCCAAGAACTACAAATTATATTAATATGCTGCTATTGTGGCTTTGGACTTGAGGCCACACCTTCAAAAGTGACACACTGTCATGTAAACAATTGTTTCTTCTCGAAACACTTACATTTTAATAACAAAATGGTTCATTAAAACACATCTGAGCAGTCAGTGTGTCATAATAAAATAATATTCAAGTTTATTTTTTCCCAACACAATCCATGATACTGATAATGTTATAGTACATACCGGGTAATACTTATTGTGATAGAAAAAGGTGTCTACTGAACTAACTGAAGATAAATCGTATGATTGTATACCCTTAATAGTTAGAATACATGATTTTAGAATAAATGTTTCCTCGGTTATTTGTTGCATTATTTTTGGTAAGTCTACATGTCCTGTTTGTCGTGTCATGTTGTCATCAGACTGTGTGTTGTAGAGTGACGTGGAGAAGCTGGAAGGGTTGCCCGTGGCTCCCTTCATGGACCGGGAGAAGGTGACGAAGCCGTCCTCCCAAGTCGGGTTCATCAAGTTTGTTCTGCTGCCCCTATTTGAGGCTCTTGGCGACCAGTTCCCGATGATTACGGTGAGATGTCACTCGTGTCTGTTCTATGGTATGTGTCTACCTCGTAGGCGTCGATGGGGAAAGTCATCAACAATGCGATGTTATGTGTAGGTGGGATTCGTCACCGGTGGGGACAGATCACTGCAGTGGCGCCATCTATTCAGTGGATCTCAGGTCTCAGGTGGTTTACTCCAAACAGCCGAAACTTGGGCTAACGCAAGAGTTGTCCTTCTCTATAATTTGTGAGTCCGCTACAGGTTACACATTTACCCCCTGTGTGGGATCTTTTATTTCCCCCGGCATAGACACCAGGTAGAAGGGACCACCGGCTTTTAGGGTCTCTTCCGAAAGACACAGGCAAATGTGGGGTGAACGAAACTGCCAAAGTTTCGAAATCCTCAGGTATTGAACCACCGTCCCCTCAATTGACAGTCCGGCGCACCCACCACTCCCCACGTCATTATCTATTAATGTGCTTTGTCTGTAATATGGATATTGAAATTGGGTGGCATGGCAGGTCATAAAATATTATGTTGGCAGTCATTCCACATCTGTTGAACTGATGGCTAGTGAGAGCAGCTTTTGCAGTTACCTTGGACTGCTACAGTTTTTGGATAACTCAAAATAATCAGTATTCATAGGTGTGGATTGGTGTTGGTGTTAATGAATACAAAACACTATTTGGGGGGGGGGGGTTTGACATCCGTAAGATGCATTTGGCACATTGTCATTATCGCCTAAAACTTTCATCTTGGTGAAAATCCGCATAGTGACTCAACGTTTTAAGATTCAGAAGATACAACTGCTGTGCTTAGACATTTTACTTCTCAACTGATAATCAAACTGCTTCTACTGAATGCATTTCAACCACATCTACTGCCTTTTTGTTTTTGCTTTATGTGGCTTACAAAGACTGTTCAGTGGATATTTTATTGAACAACAGTACTTTTGGTGGAATGTTAGGTTGTTGGTGTATCATGTGTGATTGAATGACAGGATGTGGGATTTGGGGACCGTTTTTCAAAGATAAAGAGCTCTAAAAATCATACTTATCTCGGTAACCAATTTTTTTTAAATTAAATAAATAAAAAAAACTGCAAATATTCATTGCCATATTACAGTTTTCAGGTGTCCAAGATCATTGTTAATGATAAAAATTTATTTTAAGTGAAAATCGGGTTGGATTTAAGAGCACTTAAGAACGTTAGATGGTTCCCTGATGACAATGACTCGGCCATTGAGTGTCAGGTTGCTATATGTTTACCTCTGTATATATATATATATATATATATATATATATATATATATATCATATATATCATATATATTGACATGTCCTATGTGCCCCTGACAGGAGGACATCATCCTGCCGGTGAGACACGCCCTCCAGTACTACTCAGACATGCAGAACGCTCTCGATGAGGAGAAGAAACGCAAAGCAAGCCTCGAAGCGAAGAACAACGTCAAATGACGACGACACGACTATAGCCAGGATTAACTGCGGCGGCGTGGACACAGAACAACGGTGTGGACATGGCCGGACATCCTTCGATGTCCAGTACATTCATTCTTTTCCTGACTGGCCGATGATGACAATCTGAGTCCAGAGAGGCCACGGGAACAGAGTTGACAGTGTCCGGGAAGGCAGGGAATGGAGATAGCATCCAGTACATCCCAGGAAGACATGACCAGACTTAAGGTGCTAATGAGGGACCAATCTGAGAATCATGTAGTATTAAGTGAGCATTTCGTGGCAGCCGAAGAAGATGATCGTGTTTGTTCCATTGTACGTTGTCCGCCCAGGCATCATCTCGTAATCTGTGATATTCTTGTTGACGACTGTCCGTGTCATGAGAGCATGTAATCTCGTGCATGTGAGTGTGTGTGTTTGTCCATATTACTGTGAGCAGGGATGTTGTCAACGTTTTACGAAAAATGTAATGAGCAGGTTAATTTAAAATGAAAAAATTGAAGTCAGGTGACCATTGGCGAGGATTTCGTGGTGACTGTCCGAAGACATATCTATGCGTGTTTAATCTTATCAATGTGTACAGGTAGTTGGCGTAAAAATATTCGGAGTTGCCAACACTGTGTTATTAGATGTGCGTAATGTGTTGGTGTTGCCCGTTAGCAGGGCCTATGTCTGTGTGGGTATTGTGTCTGTGTGTGGGGGTATTGTGTCTGTGTATTGTGTCTGTGTGTGTGGGTATATGGGCCATGTGTCTGGCGTATTGTATCTGTTCACAGGACCTGTATAATGTGTGTTGCGTGCATGTTGGTGCACGCGTGTGTATTGTCACTGTTAAGCACAAGATGGAGGCAAACCAATGACAGTCAAATACAAGAGTGGTACCAGTATGCAGAGTTTTTCCCAAAACTTCATGCATACATGTTACCCGTGTTACGCAGTCGAATGTAGATGGATACCTCTCTAATGACGTAACCATCCACTAGATGGCAGGGTGATCAATGTTTTAGATGTACTACATAGCCAAATGGAACCGAACGTTTATATCACGGTGGTTTTTAGTTACTTTTGTTTGTTTTTCAACGGTGTGTAGAGCTGTACATTTGACTCAAAACTGTCATGTTGGATATGAGAGAAAATGCACAGGATTTATTTTGATATGTTACGGGTCGATTACTGATAATTGTTTCTAGACAGGCAGCAGTGAAGTTGTGGGACACTTGTTACGTTGGAGTCTTGCAGGAAGCATTGACATGTTTCTGGAAATAAAATAGCCATGTAAAACAATAAAATAACAAACAGAATTATTTTTCAAAACTTAGGTAATCTTCCACACCAGTCTAAGTTCCAATTTCAAGTGCCAGTGGGCTACCAGGTAGTTAAGTACATCAATCAATTATTAGTAAAATTATTTTGTGATTATATTTGTATGTCTGACTATGAATGGTTAGGATTAGTTACCTGATTAAGTTGTTATTGAGTTGACAAACTGATAAACAAAATCATGGTATGAACTTTTCTGCAATTGTTTACCAGTTTGTTTAAGTTTGTTATATGCTACCTTGGAGTCTCATGTAGACGTTGTGTATTGGCTGTTTAAAAATATGATACTCCATAGTATCTCATAGACATTCTGGCCCAAAACGTTTTTATTTGCAGTGAAATTATAGGGTGGTAAAAAAAAAGGTGCACAGGTAATCTTTTCAGGTAACCATTTAATGTGCCGTCAACTCAAGGTGTGATTATGTTACGACGGCCTCAGGAGTTCATTTAGTGACATACAGCGATGTTTTCAGATGCTACCTGAGCATAACATAACTGTCTACCTCACACCCATATTAGTAGTAAACGTCAAAGGTTTCATGACACTGAAACTCGTATATATCCATCGTATATGTACTGACCTCATATCCATCATGTATTGATTTCTGTATCGGTTGTATTCATCCATCCATTTGAGCTGTGATTTTTATTAAGCGACGGTAACTGTTTGTGTTTCATCTCAGGTTCTAGTTTGATTGCGTCGCCAATGAAACTAGTCGTATGGTAGTGTAGTAGAGTTGTTGTATGTTGATGTAATCCGAGGTTTACGGCGTTTGCTGCAGTATGTGCTGTTCGGACAGAGCCAGCACATTCATAGATGTTGTCGATTGAACACACTTTACAAGCAGACATTTTATGGCTACGATCATTTCTTGTTACCAGCACACATCGCCAGCCCATCACAAGTGTGCACCGCAGCAATAAAATGCATGTTGTACTACACAGCTTTGTTGTTTCTGTGTTTACAAACATGACAACTGCCAGGATTGTAAGACACGATAACCACCAAACTGAGGAAGACCCAAAAAGTGCATATTTTCTCGATTAGAAATAAAAACAACCATAATTTCTAATTAGTTTTATGGATTGCATCGCACATAATTTGAACTAATCATTTAAACCTGATCTTGATGTCATCTAATCTATCTAAAAAAATGAAGACGCTGTAGGATTTAAACCAGATTGTTTAATTACCTGTAAAGTCAGCTGACATCAGATGATTGAACTGTGAAACAACACTTCAACACAAGTCACTGTTTTCTTTTAAACATGCCAAGTACGCCGTAAGTCAATGTCTCTTTGATTCTGTTCAGTTGTGTTCTCACAAACCCAGTTGTCGAAGCTTTCATCCGACCAGGCAGCTGAGCCATCTTCTCGCGAAACGACGGCTGTTTCCACACGCCCCGCCCCTTCCTCTCCGCGTACAGTTCCGCTTGGATGAGTCTGTCTATAAGGTGATTGTAGGTGGTGCTACGTGCAATACCCTCTGAATATTTCACTGTAGCGAGACCTTCACGAACCAACCTCTCATTGACGTGGATCGAATTAAACCAACCCTGAAATCAGAATTGTGTAATCTACATTAATGCGCTCTTACCGAGTCGAGGTATTTTGCAATATGTGTATTTCAAATATGTGGTTTTAATAGTTATTTTGATGTACTCCACAGTCAAGTTGTTACCGTTTTCTTGATATTTTCTGGTCACTTTAAGTGAATATCAGTCGAACACTGCCAGGTACAGCACAGTAGTCCTCTAAGTTCTGTCAGGCTGCACCCTGGTGGCTGTTCAGGTGATTGTCGTATACTTGTGAATCGGCACTGGGCTAACATTTTATTGCACAGTCACATCATGAGATCGTTACAGGTCTCGCAATAGTTACATTGATGCAGCTAACATAGTTGATAGTAACTTGTTTGATCTCGCACATCGGTAGCCACAGGATGACAGGCATACAGTATCTTCCGACAATGACAGTATACCTGTCTGACAGTGACACTGCAGTCGATGACACTGCTGTGACGGTTGATCCAGAGTAGACGGAACCAGACGTGTCTGTGCAGGACGTTGTCATGCAGCCACTGATCTCCAGGGGGCAGCACCTCCAGGCCACCGAGTTGCACAGGCAGCAGACTATTATCTGTCACATGACACAGGTGGAAGTTACTCAATCAGTCAATGTTTTTTTTTCTTCAACACCGAACATAATACAGAACATAGTAGAAACAAACCGATACATTTTAGAAAAAGAAGTTTACTGAAGGAATTATCTTATGGATTTGTATACCTCTAGCACATTGCTTCGTAGTTTGTTTACTGATATCACATACAAGACAAATAATTATGTGGTGTTTGGCATGTTATTGTAGGTGACTTTGGTTTGGCTTGTTACCTAATAATACCTATACATGCTCCCTGGCCGTTGTGTGGTGTGTGTTGTTACCCATACATGCTCCCTGGCCATTGTATGGTGTGTATTGTTATCTATACATGTTCCCTGGCCATTGTATGGTGTGTGTTGTTACCTATACATGTTCCCTGGCCATTGTATGGTGTGTATTGTTATCTATACATGTTCCCTGGCCATTGTATGGTGTGTGTTGTTACCTATACATGTTCCCTGGCCGTTGTATAGTGTGTGTTATTACCCATACATGTTCCCTGGCCATTGTATGGTTTGTGTTGTTACCTATACATATTCCCTAGCCATTGTATGATGTGTTTTGATACCTATAGATGCTCCCTGGCCATTGTATGGTGTGTATTATTACCTATACATGCTCCCTGGCTGTGGTATGGTGTGTGTTGTTACCCATACGGCATACATGATCCCTGGCCATTGTATGGTGTGTGTTGTTACCCATACATGATCCCTGGCCATTGTATGGTGTGTGTTGTTACCCATACATGATCCCTGGCCATTGTATGGTGTGTGTTGTTACCTATACATGATCCCTGGCCATTGTATGGTGTGTGTTGTTACCCATACATGATCCCTGGCCATTGTATGGTGTGTGTTGTTACCCATACATGATCCCTGGCCATTGTATGGTGTGTGTTGTTACCCATACATGATCCCTGGCCATTGTATGGTGTGTGTTGTTACCCATACATGATCCCTGGCCATTGTATGGTGTGTGTTGTTACCCATACATGATCCCTGGCCATTGTATGGTGTGTGTTGTTACCCATACATGATCCCTGGCCATTGTATGGTGTGTGTTGTTACCCATACATGATTCCTGGCCATTGTATGGTGTGTGTTGTTACCTATACATGATCCCTGGCCATTGTATGGTGTGTGTTGTTACCCATACATGTTCCCTGGCCATTGTATGGTGTGTGTTGTTACCTATACATGTTCCCTGGCCATTGTATGGTGTGTGTTGTTACCTATACATGTTCTGTGGCGTCTTGACACAATGGGGGTGTGGTCGACGTGCAACACCCCGCCCTCTGCCAGTGACACGACACGACCTTGCAAACGAACCGACTTCTCAACAAACTGTTGAGGAATCTCCGAAAGCGCCGTGAACTTCCTGCTCTACAACAAGTATTAGCACAAGTGATTAAAATGCACATTTATTTCTGAACATGTTTCACATAATTAGCATAAATGGCTTAACCACATTTTCCACGAGACTATTTTCATGTTTAAACTATGACCTCTGGGAAATTCAAATAAGAACAAAAATAACTTGATATTACCGTTTCAATTTAGTTTGGTTACTTTCAGTTACACAAACATTATATCTTTCACATACCAATATGTGAACAGATATTCAGTCAGATGATGCAAATTAATAATAAAACGTACAATGTGAATACTCCGGCCAATGATGATGATTCCAGCTACAGCGACTCCGACAGTCAACAACTACAACACATGATGATATATCAATCTCTCTCAGTCAACAACTATAACACACGATGATATATCAATCTCAGTCAACAACTATAAAATATGATGATATATCAATCTCTCAGTCAACAACTACAACACATGATGATATATCAATCTCTCAGTGGCATTAAACTATGGTCACTGGTTTGAGATCACTGTCCAAGTGCCATTCTTTGGGATCAATGCCTGAGGATCATTCTGATGATGTCTTGATATTCACCGCATGGGGATCATTGCCTGATTATCATTCACTTGGATCACTACTTTGGAGTTAAGAAGTACTGTCATAGAATCACTGCCCCAGATTGATTCCTTGGTGGGCTGAGAAATTGTTCAGTGTCTGGAAATCACTAAATCTGAACTTTACTGCCTGGAAAAAAGAAAATTGTTGCATGAGATTGCACAGGATTAATGTTTGTAGGTTGTTGCATGACAAGATCACTGCCCGCAGTTTTGCACGAGGTTTGTATGGTGTGTGTTGTTACCAGATTGTTAGACACAAGATCATTGCCTGCAGGTTGTTGCATGAGATAAGTTTCTGTATACATTGCCTGTACGTTGTTGCATGAGACAACTTTCTGTAGCCTGTTTAGGTTGTTGCATGAGATAACTTTCTGTATACATTGCCTGTCGGTTGTTGCATGAGACAACTTTCTGTAGCCTGTCAGTTGTTGCATGAGACAACTTTCTGTAACCTGTCAGTTGTTGCATGAGACAACTTTCTGTAACCTGTCAGTTGTTGCATGAGACAACTTTCTGTAACCTGTCAGTTGTTGCATGAGACAACTTTCTGTAGCCTGTCAGTTGTTGCATGAGACAACTTTCTGTAACCTGTCAGTTGTTGCATGAGACAACTTTCTGTAGCCTGTCAGTTGTTGCATGAGACAACTTTCTGTAGCCTGTCAGTTGTTGCATGAGACAACTTTCTGTAGCCTGTCAGTTGTTGCATGAGACAACTTTCTGTAACCTGTCAGTTGTTGCATGAGACAACTTTCTGTAGCCTGTCAGTTGTTGCATGAGACAACTTTCTGTAACTTGTCAGTTGTTGCATGAGATAATTTTCTGTATACATTGCCTGTACGTTGTTGCATGAGACAACTTTCTGTAGCCTGTCAGTTGTTGCATGAGACAACTTTCTGTAACCTGTCAGTTGTTGCATGAGACAACTTTCTGTAACCTGTCAGTTGTTGCATGAGATAACTTTCTGTATACATTGCCTGTACGTTGTTGCATGAGACAACTTTCTGTAGCCTGTCAGTTGTTGCATGAGACAACTTTCTGTAGCCTGTCAGTTGTTGCATGAGACAACTTTCTGTAACCTGTCAGTTGTTGCATGAGACAACTTTCTGTAGCCTGTCAGTTGTTGCATGAGACAACTTTCTGTAACTTGTCAGTTGTTGCATGAGATAATTTTCTGTATACATTGCCTGTACGTTGTTGCATGAGACAACTTTCTGTAGCCTGTCAGTTGTTGCATGAGACAACTTTCTGTAACCTGTCAGTTGTTGCATGAGACAACTTTCTGTAACCTGTCAGTTGTTGCATGAGATAACTTTCTGTATACATTGCCTGTACGTTGTTGCATGAGACAACTTTCTGTAGCCTGTCAGTTGTTGCATGAGACAACTTTCTGTAGCCTGTCAGTTGTTGCATGAGACAACTTTCTGTAGCCTGTCAGTTGTTGCATGAGACAACTTTCTGTAACCTGTCAGTTGTTGCATGAGATAACTTTCTGTATACATAGCCTGTACGTTGTTGCATGAGACAACTTTCTGTAGCCTGTCAGTTGTTGCATGAGACAACTTTCTGTAGCCTGTCAGTTGTTGCATGAGATAACTTTCTGTAGCCTGTCAGTTGTTGCATGAGACAACTTTCTGTATACATTGCCTGTACGTTGTTGCATGGGATAACTTTCTGTATACATTGCCTGTACGTTGTTGCATGAGACAACTTTCTGTAGCCTGTCAGTTGTTGCATGAGACAACTTTCTGTAGCCTGTCAGTTGTTGCATGATATAACTTTGTGTAGCTTGTCAGTTGTTGCATGGTATAATTGTTGTGTAGCCTGTTACCCTATACTATACTATAGGCTAGTGGAGGTTGCGGCATGAGATAACTTTCTGTAGCCTCCACGTTGTTGCATGTGATCATTTCTGTAGTATGTTACATAAGATGGACATTTTAGGAAACTGCCAAATCAAATGTCCTTCCCAAAATAGACTAATACCCTCAGTTAGTCAGTAAGAATCAACTCAATCATGTGAACGCAGGAACGGCCTGTTTTATCGCCAACTGTAAAACTGATCATGTGTCAAGTTTTATTTCTCAAACATACTATGACCTGCATTATTTCATAGGCAATCATTGTTACCCTTATTTCTAGTATATATCCATCTATGAAGTTAGATATTCTGTTAATGAAATTTGACGAATATTCGGAGTTGGCTACACTTGTCGTGCCGTCCTTGTCCGGTTCCATAAATTCTTTGAAACCCTGTCGCCCTCTACCGGACTTCCTGTTTTGACTTTGATTTAACAGCGGCACCTGTCGGCAGAACCAGAACAGAAGTTTTACAGGGTAGTGCGGGGGAAATCATACAGCCAGACCTATCCCACCGCAATAATGTCTTTATTGTGATGTATTATCTTGTTGATTATTTCGTAATTGTGATTATATACGATTTAATTTCAATAATGTTCTTATCATAATATATAATAAGTATAATTCATATCGCTTTTAATGTAGTTTGTTTATATCTGGACAAACAACTGTATCCTTCGCCTATCTTTTTTCTTGTTAGTGTCAATTAAACGGACAACAACACGTATGTATATACAAAGGCACAGATGTTGATTTTATGCCACAAACAACCATGTGCATTTTATTTCACCATCAAGCAGAAGAAAAAACAGAATACAAGAAATAAAACAAATTGAAGATAACGTCATCAGTTTTAAAGAAATTTATAGATACAGTTTTCACAATTGAGAAAATGTTCAGTACAATGGATGGATTAATCGTATCCCCCACCTGTACTCAAACATTGTTTCTATTTTACCATGTAATCCACACAAAACTTGTTTCTAGAAAGTATATAATCTTGTATAATAAACTTTCTTGATAAAAATAAGAACCGAAAGGTTTGGCAAGGCAAAGAAACTGACTTAAATTTATAATTTCACATATTATAAAGATAGTTGCTGGGCACATATTATAAATAAGCACAAACACCATACTGACATTGAAAAATCAATCGAATAAATTACTATGTATAACACAATACACATCATCTTGTCAAACAACTACGGTAAATACAAGAACCAGGACATTAAATAAATCATTCAGACAGAATTAGTGCAATACAGAAAGTGTTTCTGACAGATTGCTGTAAATAAAACGTAATAAATACACAATTATAGTTTTCAGTTTAAATCTTGACATAATAACAACAGTTTCACATATCTTAACTACAAACATGTACAAACAAACTGGTACACATTACAAACATGCATACTCAAATACACTAATCAGTTCAAATCCTAGTTCAATCTAGTCTTGGACGGAATGCCAGTCTTTGACTGGTCACAGGTAAAAGTGCCAAGTGCTCAAATCTTGCAAGTGCGGAACTCTACTTGTAGGATTGAGTTCCCCATCCCTGATATTCACATATTACAAATTATTATATTGGCTGATGTGGAAACACCTTCTTATGTACATTGCTGTACAAGAAGTCTTAAAAGGCAGTGTACTCGAAATTTGCAAGCATTTGTAATGCAGATTTTGATGCATAGAACATTTGACTGGTGAAAAACAAAGGGTATCTCAGTGAACTTTTTTTATAATTTCCATTTTTGGGTGAATGAAGTATATCTGATTTTAATTTTGCTCAATTCTACAATAATGCCAGTTGTTTCTTTTGAATGTGAAAATCTTCAAATTGCTAATGCTGTTACAAGGTTTAATAGTCGCTAAAAGTGAACATAATGTGGCAGACACCAGACAATGACAATCACCATCAAACTATATGTATTAGTCACAACAGCAAAACATTAAATAAACAAATTAAACCTACAAGTGGACGTCTAATATTTGGAATGTTTCACTTTGTAAAACATTCAGCATATTTTCTACTCAATATATGGTTAACTTTACTACATTACCTATTAACATTGCATTACAACTTTGTTATTTACAGGAAGAAATAATTCACACCTGTTCAATGAAGAAAGAATATAAACATACTGTACTTAGAAAGAACACACAACTATTACATGAAAAAATTACTGTTGCATGAAAACCAAATATACAGAGTACTAATATTGTATGAGTGAAAAATGTACAACTATTACATGAGGAACAATATACAACTACTCTGTGAATAAATTAACACTACAAGACACGTAAAACCGTGTAAAACCATAATGATTAACCAGGTGTGTAAATCTTCAACCTGACTGCATTTGAGAAACGTGAATTATAAAATAAGTTATAAAAACAAATCATTCTGAATAGGCTTTAAAATGCCTATGCAACATAGGTAGGTGTATTACAAAATGTCCTGAATATTCAAAAATATTCCGACAACATCAACAAATGTGTGAATTTCACACACATAAAACATGATAAGCCTTTCAAGAATTCAGGAATGTTTAGGTAAGAAAATAATCCTGTGTCCGGTGTGTTGCATAAGTGCAGGGTTAAATGAGGAAGCGTCTGTCAACCAGTGTCTTCTTGGCCAGGTTGGCCTGACCCAGGCTGTCACGGATGTTGGCCATCACCTACAACAGTGGTGTGTATACATATATAACATTTTATATACATGTATATATATATATATACAGTAGTATATATAATTATATAATACACCCTGTATACCTGGTATATGTGTATATATATAATATATATTATATGTATGTATATATATTTTATATATATATTAGATATATATAATATTATATGTATGTTTATATTATATATATATATTATATATATATTATATATATATATATATATATATATATATATATATATATATGCATGCATGCATGCATGCATACATACCAGAGCCGTAATGTAACGAAGTACTTTTACTTTGTTACTTTACTTAAGTAGAAAAGTTTACTTTTCTTGGGTAACGAAGTACATTTTTTTGGAAGTACTTTTACTTGTAACGAAGTACAAAATATGTGTACTTTATCTAAATGTAGTGAAGTACTCATAATTTCTTTGTTAAATTTGCAAATGTCCTAAAAGCACCTGTCGGAAGCAAGGTAATATCTGCAGTTAGCATAGATTTATTTACAAACATCAGCCGGAACTTACAACAAACAGATATGTTAAGTGTCCTGGACTGGCCAGATCAGTTGTACAAACGATTCACCTGATGAAGCCAGTGAGATAATTGCAATCTGGGGTCTGGCACTGGTGCTGCTGAGCCTGAACTGAGTGTTACAAGACTTCCTGACTGGGCCTCTAAGACAACAATGCCCATGAATGGCATTGGCCCTGAGATTATTTAAAGCCTTGCATTGAGTAGACATGAAAAACAGCTGCCTTACTTGTCTTCTTGTGTCTTGCACATTGTTGACACAGTTGATTAGCTTTAGATGTTCACTGTGGACTGCACATGCTATATATATCGAAGGCTCCCCGTTATCGCCAACCGCAAACCTGCCGGTCTTGTGGAACCACATCTTTATAATTTCTATTTATTTTTAATATAGATCAGTGTTTGTAACTGTTTAATTTAACTAAAGTTTTTTATAAATGTTACAATTAGTAATTATTACAAATGAAGACATATTTCAAAAGACACGTTATTATAAGTATTCATCTAGACCGAATGCCTCCTTCAAGTAACACAGGATAAAATTAATCATGCATCCATCTATAACCCACGATGATAAGAACGTTTTAAGAAAGATGTAACACACATATGACAACGTGAATTACTTCTAGTTCAACTTATGAATACGATGGTTGCTGTGGGCCGATTATTAATAAAGCATGGTGTATATACAGCTTGTAGGCCTAGTTGGCCTACGCAGTATTGTCTGCATCATTATAGTTCTTAGTATTAAATATTATATTTTATGCATAGTGTGTACACACTAAATTATAATTGTGAATGTTTTGTTTTATTCACAACAGTGAGAATTAGTTTCAGGAGAAAAGTACTTTTGTGTTTACTTCAAGTACATATTTTTACTTTTTACTTGTACTTCAAGTACATATTTTACTTGTACTTCAAGTACATTATTTTAGAAGTACTTTTACCTTTACTTGAGTAGCTTTTTCTAGGGTTACTTTTACTTTTACTCAAGTACAAAATAAATGTACTTGTTACAGCTCTGATACATACATACATACATACATACATACATACATACATACATACATATCATGACATCATATCTAAGGCACTAATACTGTTTAAAGATAAAAATCTGTTCAGTGGACATTTGAATGCTACAAGTGAGTGACCACAGTCCACTGTTTTCATTATATCATTCTACAGTTTAATTCCATTGTCTAATTGTTCTGTGTGATACACTCACTCCCTACATTCCACCCATCTCACTCCACCTCTTCTTTCCCCTTCCTCTCACCCCATTCCTCCTCTTCTCTCCACTCCATTTCCTGTCTCATTTTCTCTCCCTCCTATTCCACCCCTCCTCACTCATTCCCTCCCTCCCTAACTCACTACCGCCCCCTCACTCACTACTTCCCCCTCACTCACTCCCGCCCCCTCACTCACTCCTGCCCCCTCACTCACTCCTGTCCCCTCACTCACTCCCGCCCCCTCACTCACTCCCGCCCCCTCACTCACTCCTTCCCCTCACTCACTCCCCCCCTCACTCACTCCTGCCCCCTCACTCACTCCCGCCCCCTCACTCACTCCTGTCCCCTCACTCACTCCCGCCCCCTCACTCACTCCCCCCCTCACTCACTCCTTCCCCTCACTCACTCCCCCCCCTCACTCACTCCTGCCCCCTCACTCACTCCCGCCCCCTCACTCACTCCTGTCCCCTCACTCACTCCCGCCCCCTCACTCACTCCCGCCCCCTCACTCACTCCTTCCCCTCACTCACTCCTGTCCCCTCACTCACTCCTGTCCCCTCACTCACTCCTGTCCCCTCACTCACTCCCGCCCCCTCACTCACTCCTTCCCCTCACTCACTCCTTCCCCTCACTCACTCCTGTCCCCTCACTCACTCCTGTCCCCTCACTCACTCCCGCCCCCCTCACTCACTCCTTCCCCTCACTCACTCCCCCCCCCTCACTCACTCCTGCCCCCTCACTCACTCCCGCCCCCTCACTCACTCCTGTCCCCTCACTCACTCCCGCCCCCTCACTCACTCCCGCCCCCTCACTCACTCCTTCCCCTCACTCACTCCCCCCCCCTCACTCACTCCTGCCCCCTCACTCACTCCCGCCCCCTCACTCACTCCTGTCCCCTCACTCACTCCTGCCCCCTCACTCACTCCCCCCCTCACTCACTCCCGCCCCCTCACTCACTCCTGCCCCCTCACTCACTCCCTCCCCCTCACTCACTCCCTCCCCCTCACTCACTCCCGCGCCCTCACTCAATCCCTCCCCCTCACTCACTCCCTCCCCCTCACTCACTCCCTCCCCCTCATTCACTCCTGCCCCCTCACTCACTCCCTCCCCCTCATTCACTCCCTCCCCGTACTCACATAATCGAACAAGTACGTGAGGATGCCAGCGAGGACAAAGTTGTGTACGATGAGGTCGAG
This sequence comes from Oasisia sp. SBJ-2009, assembly GCA_964017155.1. NCBI lineage: Eukaryota > Metazoa > Annelida > Polychaeta > Sabellida > Siboglinidae > Oasisia > Oasisia sp. SBJ-2009. The sequence goes on from OZ024862.1 coordinate 22,746,797, forward strand.
GATGGTGAAGAGGAGGATGTCAAAGAACAGCAACGTCCTCTCGTTGCCAAAGAACAGCACCCTGTCGAAGGAGTGGCCGTTGTCTGTGGTGGACAGAAACATTGCACACTGGTCAAATTATCTCAGTTTAGTTTGTTGTACTTTACCAGAATTAGACAATAAACTTAAGTTTAATCTCAACATTTCATTCGTTTTCATTTTCTTATCTCTAAATCACTTTTATTCTTGGATAAGAAGTGGTTCTTTCAGGCAATCAGTGCCGTTACTGAATCTTTGATGGGGACATTTACGCACCTGTGATGAACATGCCTTTGTCGGTCGAGTCGCGGAACTCAACATTCAAGACTCCCTCAATGAACATCCTGTCCTGGACCACATAGTCAATGTCATGGAGAGACTGGAAGAACACGTCATGACATGACTTTAAGATTACATTACACAACATGACTTCATTTGACTTCAGTTCATCATGGAGACTGCCAGAATTTATTACACAACATGACTTCAGTTCATCGTGGAGAGACTGCAAGAAAACATTACACATCACTTTACTTCTTTATTGACAAAGCAAGAATACGTTATACACAATGACTTTATTTCATCATGAATATGGCAAGAATACATTACACAACATGACTTCATTTCATAATTGAGCGACTATAAGAACACACCACACAACATGTCATGGAGAGACTGCACATACCCTAGCGCGTCTTCCTACACGAGACTTACAATAAATATGCTGTTCTAGTTATTTATTTACACTCAGTTGACGATGTAACAATTAATATTTAGAATACAGACCATTTCTACAAATGTTTATTTTAAGATCTTGTTTTAAACACCTCTGTTAAGTATAGGCTAGACTCCCAGACCTGAATAAGGTGTACAACTATCCTCGCTCAAGTAATGTAATAATAATAATAGTTCTTCTATCACGCGATTTCTAACTCAATGTTAATCACTGTGCTCACAGATTAAATATAAATAAATAACAATAAATGTTTCTTCTTTGGTCAAACAACTGAATGGCATTCCTTTTCAGATTAGGCTCTCGCATATATTTCAAGATTCAATTCAAGATTCAAAAAACTTTATTGTCCATTTAAAAACATATTAAAAACGGAAATTTTTCTTCAGTCACACATAAAATGACAGTAATAAAAACATTGGTGAATCATATAGGGCCTACAGTTGTCAATACACAATAAAATGATAGTAAATATAGTCATCACTAAAATAGGTAAAGTATAATAATAAATTACGTATAAAAATAGCTACTAAGATAAATAAATAAGCATGTATAATTTAAGTTAGTGTTCACTTTGTAGAAGCCAGCATGTAAACCGTAGTGTATCATATGAGTAAGGGCACTGACGTGGTCGATGAAAGCTTGCAGGAAGCGGTTGAGAGTGATGTAGGCTTGGACTGACTTCTCTGTCACTACATTCAGGTGACTGGGGTTGCCTCCCCCGGCCTGGGTGTGGGCCACGGCACCATGCTGTCAACACATCACACATCAATACAGTGCACCATGCTGTCAACACATCACACATCAATACAGTGCACCATGCTGTCAACACATCACACATCAATACAGTGCACCATGCTGTCAACACATCACGCATCAATACAGTGCACCATGCTGTCAACACATCACGCATCAATACAGTGCACCATGCTGTCAACACATCACACATCAATACAGTGCACCATGCTGTCAACACATCACGCATCAATACAGTGCACCATGCTGTCAACACATCACACATCAATACAGTGCACCATGCTGTCAACACATCACACATCAATACAGTGCAACATGCTGTCAAAACATCACGCATCAATACAGTACACCATGCTGTCAACACATCACGCATCAATACAGTGCAACATGCTGTCAACACATCACGCATCGATACAGTGCACCATGCTTTCAACACATCCCGCATCGATACAGTGCACCATGCTGTCAACACATCACGCATCGATACAGTGCACCATGCTTTCAACACATCACACATCAATACAGTGCAACACGCTTGTAACGCACGTACGACAAATTGACGGATAAAAAAACGAAACAATTTCTGACGAACAGATTTTTCCCTGTCTTTTCCGTTATAAGCGTTCATGCATATTACAAACAAGGATATACCAAATTCGTGGTTATAATGAATACATTTTCTCACTTTTGCTCTATAACAAATTTCTCTCCACCTGAAAATCAGCTGGTTGTTCAAAAATACAGACATGCACGCACACATACCAATACATGCAAAACAGGTATGCATGCTGCCACAACATAAAACACATCATTACACATGTGCGTGCATGCATGCATATACTCATGCATGGCTGTACACACTGTATCATACTGCCAAATATCATACATTCATACACAAGGAAGCAGGAAGGCAAGCATACATCAACATGTTGGTCCATGCTAACACAACACATAACACATCATAAACACACCACACACACACCACACACACACACCACACCCACCCACCCACCCACACACACACACACACACACACACACACACACACACACACACACACACACACACACACTAATACGTGCATGCATGCAAGCACTCACATAAGCTCATATTGCTCCATATTGCCTCATCAGATACATCAACCCACACAGGCTCAGAAACAGCCTTATCTTCGAAACATATCACAGAGTTTTCACCAGTATTCCATGAGGAATATGCCAAAATAGAAATCAGCTCTATAACTTGATACCACCGCTGTACAACAACGGCAGTGAGACGTACCTGTGGTGCATTCATCGGCAGCAGAATGCGGTCGTACTGAGCACGCAGTATGCGAGGGATTGCTATCTGGAAGGTCTGCTGCTCGGTGCCAGGCAGAAGTCCCCGCTGCCCACACAGGTCCTCCTGCAAGAGTGTGACGACTTGGATAAAGACGGTTTTTATCGAACAGCAGACAGCCAAAATGTAATACTGGGTATAAAATCACACATTTTTCTACATGAGCAAAAGGTCGTGTCCCACAATTTATTTGATTTTCGCAGAAATTCATAGCTTGCAATTTAAGTTTTTTTACAGTTAATTATTCCTTATTAAACCAGGCAATAGTCCTCTGTCAAACAATTAGACCAAATGTCCTGGTCACGATAGTAACCAGATAATTATTGGAAATTGTGATGGGTGTATTTTTGTGTAATGTCCTGAAATCAGAATGCATTTTTACATTTTACTTGCCCTGGCATAGACACTGGTTAGAACAGACCAATGTGGGTGAAAGCATTAACAGTGTTGCTGGTACCATCACGCAGTCGGCACCAGGATTCTAACCCTGTTCCTCTGACCAACAGTCTGGTAATCCAATAGCCTCGGTTACCGAAACCCTCTGAGGTGACAGCACTTTTTAGCTCCTTACAACAGTCTGTGGCATTAGTGCTCTACCAATGTTACTTTGAGCTGTGACACAATATAAGGGTTACATACGCAAAGCATATTTGTCACCAGACTATCTTCTCAGTGAAGTTACGCAGCCGAATAAAAGTAAGTTAAGCGAGACAAGTAATCGGACCACCCGATCACTCCCTGCACAAATTAGACAGGTCAGTGACGATCAACCTGGACTGGTCAGTCACGGTCAATCTAGACTGGTCAGTGACGGTCAACCTAGACTGGTCAGTGACGGTCAACCTGGACTGGTCAGTGACGGTCAATCTAGACTGGTCAGTGACGGTCAATCTAGACTGGTCAGTGACGGTCAATCTAGGCTGGTCAATGACGGTCAATCTAGACTGGTCAGTGACGGTCAATCTAGACTGGTCAATGACGGTCAACCTAGACTGGTCAGTGACGGTCAACCTAGACTGGTCAGTGATGGTCAGCCTAGACTGGTCAGTGACGGTCAGCCTAGACTGGTCAATGACGGTCAATCTAGACTGGTCAGTGACGGTCAATCTAGACTGGTCAATGAAGGTCAACCTAGACTGGTCAGTGACGGTCAACCTAGACTGGTCAGTGATGGTCAGCCTAGACTGGTCAGTGACGGTCAGCCTAGACTGGTCAGTGACGGTCAACCTAGACTGGTCAGTGATGGTCAGCCTAGACTGGTCAGTGACGGTCAACCTAGATCGGTCAGTGATGGTCAGCCTAGACTGGTCAGTGACGGTCAACCTAGACCGGTCAGTGATGGTCAGCCTAGACTGGTCAGTGACGGTCAACCTAGACCGGTCAGTGATGGTCAGCCTAGACTGGTCAGTGAGGGTCAACCTAGACCGGTCAGTGAGGGTCAGCCTAGACTGGTCAGTGATGGTCATCCTAGACTGATCAGTGACGGTCAACCTAGACAGGTCAGTGACGGTCAACCTAGACGGGTCAATGAGTCAACCTGGACCGGTCACTGACGGTCAACCTGGACCGGTCAGTGACGGTCAACCTAGACCGTTCAGTGATGGTCAACCTAGACTGATCAGTGACGGTCAACCTAGACAGGTCAGTGACGGTCAACCTGGACTGGTCATTGATGGTCAACGTAGACTGGTCAGTGACGGTCAACCTGGACTGGTCAGTGACGGTCAACCTAGACCGTTCAGTGACGGTCAATCTAGACTGGTCAGTGATGGTCAACCTACCTCCTCCCGTTTCAGATTGTCCAACATTTCGTGCATGCCGGTGTCTGCGCAGCCGTGCACCGACCGCCCGTGGATGTAGTAGCCATACAGACTGTTCTCCAGAATGAACACACTCGTGTTCGTCACGGAACACAGGTCGACAAACTGTCGCACGGGATCCTCGATGAATCGCTGGTAGATGAGGGTGTAGAACAGCCACTGCACCAGAGCTGCGAAAAAGAAAATCTGACCATGAATACAAAATATTTACTGTACTCGTTCTATTAAATGTACAGCGCACTTAAGGAAAATTGTAACGAAACATGCTTCTCTGGTGACAAAATGGTGGCACCAGTGCAGTCTTACTGCTTCCACCAGCGTAAGGCACCAGGTGGAGACAGAAGTTTAAATATAGATCAATGTCTGACACTGACCAAAAGGAGGTGTATGCTAATTAGGGCATGTACACTTGATAGAACAAATATATTATATTGAACTGGTTTTCAACACCATGTGAATCAGAACCAGAGCAAACCAGTATTAGTTGCACAGGCCTAACATATAATCCCCTATAACTGTGGAAAGCCTAAGTCTAAAGATTTGGTAATACCCAATGGTACCACCTTGTGGATATTCTAAGTGAATGTTTTTGTCAAAAACCACCATTCTAGCCGCCATCAATTTACTTTTGCTTCGTCTTCTTTATTTCAGTAGTGTTAATCTTTATGGATGTATTTTAAGCACCTCTGAACAATTGATATATCCTTACATGTAGCACAATACAAATTATAATTTACACTGTAGCCTCACTATAAAGGTTGGGACTGAGCAAATGCGTCCTGACTAGCAAGATGACCTTATTCTACTTTAGAGTTATGATAATAATTTAGGAGTGTCGTAGGGTGCTCTTAATTGCGAGGTGGCCATATTACGCAGGTGATCGGTGGCCTAATTACCCACCGACGCTCATATAGACACAGCTAGCGATGGCGAAGCGCAGCATGCGGCTGTAATCGGCCCGGTACTCCTCGTCCGAGTGCGTCAGCTTCGAGTGTGGGTCGCGCGTCGCGATGTTCTGGAAGCCGACGACGTGCAGGAAGAAAATGACGGAGAAGACCTGGATGACGTTGTTCACCTTCCGGACCGTCTGGATCTCGTTCCACTCGTTCGCGATGAAGCACGTCCGCCAGATGGACACCGGACTGCGCTGACCGGCGTTCTCCTTCAAGTCTGTGGCCTGGGCCGCCTTGCCGTGCGGCCGTTCCCAGTCCAGCAGGAAGACGTCAATTGTCACCTGAGTGTGACAGACATGAACCAGGTGAGGTGGTGATATGGTCAAACTAACAGCGGCGTGACTGGGCCAGGCCTGTATCTTCTCAAAAATTTGTCGTCAAACTTAATTTCATTAATTTTGCCTCTTTACCTCTCTCCTCTCAAATGAAAGTTTGTAAACATTGACATGACCATAACAGTATAGTAACATTATCAGTAAAGGTCGGTGGGTGGGTCAGTCGGTCGGTGGGTCGGTCGGTGGGTGGGTCAGTCGGTGGGTCAGTCGGTGGGTGGGTCGGTGGGTTGGTCGGTGGGTTGGTCGGTCGGTGGGTCAGTTGGTCGGTCGGTCGGTGGGTCAGTCGGTCGGTCAGTGGGTGGGTCGGTCGGTGGGTCAGTTGGTCGGTCGGTCGGTGGGTCAGTTGGTCGGTCAGTGTGTGTGTCAGTCGGTGGGTGGGTGGTTCGGTGGGTCAGTTGGTCGGTCGGTCGGTGGGTCAGTTGGTCGGTCAGTGGGTGGGTCAATCGGTGGGTGGGTCGGTCGGTCGGTGGGTCAGTTGGTCGGTCGGTCGGTGGGTCAGTTGGTCGGTCAGTGGGTGGGTCAGTCGGTGGGTGGGTGGGTGGGTGGGTGGGTGTGTGGGTCGGTAAAGAAAGCAATCAGATTGAGTGCATTGCCCAAGGTGTGACATCTCACCTGACTGAGGATCATGTGGAAGAGGTGAATACCCTTGAGAATGAAGGCGGATATGAGATAGGAGATAAACACTTTCTCCTGTGCGTACGTTGGCAGCAACAACATCACTGTGGTCTGTCTCTGTCAACAACATGCAACGTATGGAGTGAAAGAATGCTGTTTTACGTACAGACAGGTCTTTACAATTCTACAATTCATTCAAATGAAGACACTTTTTTAAACATGCTATTTAATGAACTATTTAACTAGTTATGAATTCAGTATCCATTTTTAAACTGATTATTTATTACTATTATTGTTAAAGTGATACTGTTTTAACTAAAGGTAACTGTTTTTCTTATAAGGTTTATAAGTGAATATATGTTATTACAACTAATATTCTTATCATATATTCAATGTTTTAGTACTGCAGTGGATTTATGTTGAACCCACCAAGATTCAAATCCAACATTTTAAGTGATAACATGAAGACTATTCAAAATGAATGTGTATTCTGTGACATGTCTCTATACTAGATGTTTTAATCTTAACAAAGCCACAAAAATAATAAAATTATGCAATGGCAAAATTTAATTATTATGCATTACCACCCTACTTTTTTGGGTCCCATGCAACCAAGACGACTCTTGGCTGCAGCCTTTTATGATTAAGCCTAATGATTTTGTTTGTAGTGCCTCTGAGCTTAAATAAATAAATTATCAAGGAGATATGTGCTGCAGAAGTGTTTAGATTACATTAAATGTTGTTGTTGTTGAAATGTGTTTCAGTAGAAATCACCTGTTTACAAGGCAGCAAGACTCAAGCCTGAAATTATAGCATATTTAGTTTCAAAGTTTCACTCTCCTTGCCATGGGTCTCAACTTTCTCTGAATTATGAGTTCATTGTTCAGGGACTGAAGTGAGAATGCGATGATTTCTGTGAACATCAAACAGTTGAATTCTAAAGTTTACTCAACTTTGTTAATGCATATCTATAGATTTGTATGGTCAGTTAGAATGTTAAAAAAAATATATACAATATAATTCACAATAAAAATGTCTGTAATTTGTTTCTGAAAAAGCACCTTAAAGAGAGAGTATCTGCTCCGACGTCTAGAATCGGCAGAGCAGTAATTTGCAACAGGAAGAACGCAACTAGAATGAGGAAAAGTTAAACACCAAAAGGTATTGTGATTAACTCTACTCACCTCGGAATTATTGTCATAAAATGTTGCTTTGAAACTGGATGTTTTGTTTCAAATTGCGAATACTATTCAGAGCTTAATAAAGTAACCGAATACAATTTGGCAGGCTGTAAACCTTCAATATGCATGCTGTAAGAACGCTATATTAAATGACAAAACAAAATCTATGAGCCAACACCATTGTTTTAATGGTTGCTAGGAAACAGAACAAATGTTTTATATTAACAACGTAAATGTTTCTAATACCTTGAAGAAGATGAGCCACCAGAGAGTGGACCCAAAGATGATGACGAAGAACATGTTGGCAATGTTCCCGCAGAACAGCACGAGAAACTTGATCATGGTGATGAAGTCAATGGACACCTTGCCGGCCCTCTTGCTCCAGCCCCACGTCTCCAGCACGGTGTAGACGACGGCGATCGAACTGAGCACGGCGGCAGCGATCGAATTGTCGCGAGCGTACTTCACCATGCTCATCTGGTACGTCACCTCAAACGACACCTGCAGCATCAAGGGAAGTAAAAACAGGCACAGGTAATTTCTTGTGTAATAATAACTTTATACACTAAAATCTAAAGTGGTCCTCTGTTCAGAAGTGTCCAGAATTCAAAGATATAAAGGTTTCGAAACAAGATTTGTGCAATTCAAAATAAAAATTATGGATATAATAGTTTATTTCACTCTGGGTGGGCAGTTATAGAGATTGAAATGGGTACATAAAACATGCAAAGTATATTTATTAAAATAGATTCAAATAATACATAATTTAAGACATTAGCATAAATATAAACTATAATATAGAGAATATATGATATGTATCCATAAAACTAATTAAAATAATTTAAGACGTTAAAACATATTTTACGTGATTATTTTACTAAACTTATTAAAAAATAATAACTAATTTAAAACACTAACATGACAGGTCAATTTAACATAGATACATTTGTAAATAACATATAATGTGTAAATAACATATATAGCACCATTCACCTCAACTTTCTTGTCGTTGTTGTAGTCGGCCGTGTCTGCCGAGGCGTAGGTGATGTCGAGGAAGGGAGGGAAGATCTGTCCACTCGTGTCCCTCAGCTCAATGTTCAGCACCATCCTCTGCACGTACCGCACCGCCCGTGCCTTGCCAGCCACCTTTGTCTGGGCCTCACCCAGGGCACCTGGAGTCAGATCACATTTGCATTTTCCATAGGCGACCATTATAACGTTTCCGGTACTTTTGCAGTTTAGGCCCGCACCTCGAAAAAACCATAAAAGTGATCACCTACGATGACCAAACTTCGCCGGGCATATCTACTACACCTGCACTATGCATATGCACTTGTCACGTGATCAAAAAATAATAATTAATGCCTGAAATCGATCAAAATGTGTAAGTAAATAACGCGCTTTCCTCGCCGAGTCACTACTGCCACAGTGAACTCCGTCAGGTGGCGCCAAGGAAAGCGCGTTATTTACTTACACATTTTGATCGATTTCAGGCATTAGTTATTATTTTTTGATCACGTGACAAGTGCATACACATAGTACAGGTGTAGTAGATACGCCCTGCGAAGTTTGGTCATCGTAGGTGATCATTTTGATGGTTTTTTCGAGGTGCGGGCCTAAACTGCAAAAGTACCACGTTTCCTTCATTTCCTACTAATCTTGAAGAGCTCCGTTATTGACAATTTCACAGCATATTTACCCTCCATAGACAGAAGTCCTATGAAAAATGTGTGTGAACTTCTCATACTTCTGGCTCCCACAAACTTCTTTCAAACCTGACACCCCTCCATTTCTGCTTGAACCACCCACGGATTGCCCCTGATTACATCACCAAGCAAAATGACAACTGTATTAATATGCAGAAATGCATCGACTGATAGCTGTCATAATTTGACAGCTCTGATGCCACGCTGCACAAAAACATCATTTCTACTCACTCCACACTACATATGTGCTCACATAAATTCAGACAACCTGCATAATGCTGCTTTTATAGGGTACTCTTTGGTCGGGCAATGGCAGGCGAGTACCTTATTGTGGTCTTACATCACCTACACGGGTCATATCACATAGGTCATGTTGTGTGGTGGTCATATCACATATGTCGTCATGTTGTGGTCATGTCAGACATGTCATGGCACATGATGGTCATGTCACGTAGGTCATGTTGTGTGGTGATTTGATGTGGTTATGTGATATTTGAGTGATTTGTGGAGTGGAGGTGATGTAATGTGGAGGTGATGTAATGTGGAGGTGATGTAATGTGGAGGTGATGTAATGTGAGGTGATGTCATGTGGAGGTGATGTAATGTGGAGGTGATGTAATGTGGTGGTGATGTCATGTGGAGGTGATGTCATGTGAGGTGATGTCATGTGGAGGTGATGTTATGTGGTGGTGATGTCATGTGGTGGTGACGTCATGTGGTGGTGATGTCACGTGGAGAAGATGTAATGTGGTGGTGATGTCATGTGGAGGTGATGTCATGTGGAGGTGATGTCATGTGGTGGTGATGTCATGTGGAGAAGATGTAATGTGGAGGTGATTTCTTGTAGAGATGACTCAGGTGATGTTATTTGGAGGTGATATCATATAGAAATGTTGTCATGTGGAGGTGATGTGAAGGAGAGGTGATGTCATGTGGACGTCATAAGTATCTGACTTTGAACGTTTTATGCAAAATAAAAATTACCACAAACTGGATATGTATATGAACAAGTGTGGGTAGGGCATAATTTCTGAAGCTTTAACTTAAAAGATCAATTTTGTAAATAAAAGTTGCTTACTGGATTGTATTATTAGCACATTTTACTTCCAGTAATGTTCTACTAGCACAACAAAATCCGGCACATTAAGTACTGGTACCTGAGGACTTGGTGATCTCCTTTCCACTGACATTGTCAACGAAGAAAAATCGCCGAACTAACTGCCAATTTTTCCTGTTGCTTGTACCTGTAATTCAAATTGTTCAATTAAACAATTTTTTTTTACTTTTAACCACAACAAAAAAACTATGTGCACAGCTGTCATCCATCACAACAACAAAAATAACCACCGAAAGTAAGTAGATTTATTGCCTTCCAACTATAAAACTGGTTCCCAATCATTCTTCTTGACAGAAACATTCACAACAAAGTGCTGAAATCTTGCAAATAATAAGAAAAGGATTTATATAGTGCCATAAATCCAGGTTACCCTGTTTGAAGTAATAAATAATTCATAAAAACATCTAAAGTAAAATTGATTGACAGCATTAAGTGAAAGTCAACGTTCAGAAATAAAAGGCTGATTTCAATAAATAAGTCTTTAGAAGTCTTTTAAGGTGGTATAAAGAGTCACATTAGTGCAGATTGTGTGAAAGATCGTTCCATAGACAAGGGGCACACTCAACTTAATGGTGGATTTACATGTTGAATACTTACAGTAGAATACTTGTGAACAAACAAAAATGAACAGAAACAGAGCTGTATGTAAGACTTATTGTAATTAGTAGCAATATCAATAGACCCATACATACTGTGTCCATTGAAGTTACGTATCAACAGAGGGACGGGGTAGAGCTTTTTGCTATTCTGATATTCAAATTGCAGATCTGATTTCTGTTAAGTTTCATTATTACACATTCAGACAGCCTATTTTCAATTATAATCATGTGTGTGTATGTGTGTGTGCGCGTGTGTGTGGTGTGTGTGTGGTGTGTGTGTGTGTGTGGTGTGTGTGTGGTGTGTGTGTGTGTGTGTGTGTGTGTGTGGCGTGTGTGTGTGTGTGTGTGTGTGTGTGTGTGTGTGTGTGTGTGTGTGCGTGGTGTGTGTGTGGCGTGTGTGTGTGTGTGGGTGCGTGGTGTGGGTGTGTGTGGTGTGTGTGTGTGGCATGTGTGGCATGTAATGTGTGATGTGTGAGAGGTATGTAAAATGATAATGGATAATGCTGGTGATGATAGAGATGGTGAAAGAGGTGGAGATGATGGTGGTGACGATGTACTTGTCTATGTCTAGTATTGTCTACACATGTGTGACATTAGCTTGTAACAATACACTAGTACAGCAAGGATACACAGATCATGGAAGACTGCCTGGTAGCGATTATCATCCCAGAAGCCACGCACCGACATCATACACTGCAGTGGAAACATAGGGAGTGTTCATTACTTCACACTGCATTAAGCAAATCATCTTAAGACAGACAGCAATATGTAATATATTAAGTTAGCTCACAATGTCTAATCAACCCCGACTATATTAACATAGCAGTTACAACACAGAATGGGGTCAATTTTAAATTAACACATTTCACAAATCAATATTGCAAGTTTCCATTAACAGTGTAATTACACACTGTACATTATCCATCCCAAAATCTTTTTCTGACTCATGCATTTGCCATTCTTCAGTACCTCATTCATATGAACTATTCAAACATTTTGTTTACACATTGAAATAGGAATCAGAGAACTAGAATGCGGATCTCTCATGCAACTGTTTCTTTGCATTTTTTCTTAAAACGACACTTGTACTTTCTGTGACGAGAAGGGGCAAGATGTATATAGTGAGAATAATAAATTTTGTTTCTTAACATAGCGCTTTTTAAGTAATTAAATGCTCATCAAAGCACTTCACATTAACGTGACATTTTGACAAAAATCAAAAATTTAATATAAGAGTGCTAAATGCAGAGACCAGGAAGACTAGGGCCAGGACGACCTTGGCCCAGATTAAAAGACATAAGCAGAAGAGACTGGGGAGCAGTGGTCGCGCAGTAGAGCGCCGGACTGTCAATCGAGGGGACGATGGTTCAATCCCACCTACCGCCATTTTGAAACTTAGGCAATTTCGTTTACCCCACATTTGCCTGTGTCTTTCGGAAGAGACACTAAAAGCCGGTGGTCCCTTCTACCTGGTGTCTATGCCAGGGGAAGTAAAAGATCCCACACAGGGGGTAAATATGTAACCTGTAGTGGACTCACTAATTCTACAGAAGGACAACTCCTGCATTAGCTCAAGTCTGGGCTGTTTGGAGAAAACCACCTAAGAACTAAGACATGGAAATCATGGGGCTGAGCATAGATGGGGCACCAGGCAGAGAAAGAAAATTCCCAGCCATACAGAAGACTGTAGATGAGGGGAACAGTGAGCCAAGTCACTCACACTCTTCTTGTAGGTTGTGCCGAACCGCAGGGCTGCGTCGAGCAGGGACTCGGAGTCAGCACACAGCTGTAAGGTGCTCCCCTTGACTGACTGGGACCCCAAATACGACCCATTGAGTGCGTAGGTGATGAGGACGAGGTCAAGTCGAGTGTTGGGGAACGTGTACGTCTCTCTCACGTTGACCTCCTCCAACACTTTGTCTCCCGTGTCCTCGTAGTACAGCCACGGCATGTTCTCCGGCCTGGAATCAATCGAAACATCTGTGTTATAAAACAGTTTCTCCGTTTGTTTGTTTGTTTATTTGTTTGTTTGTTTGTTACCCAATAACTCAATTAGGTTTTTTTCAATATAGCGTCTCAATGTTGCATATGATCTAGTGAGTGCACTAGGATGGTTCGTCGATTCCAACTTTTACAAAATGTACCCATGGGGTGGAGAATTTGTGAGCTCAATATTTCAAAAGGTTTCGTTGTGTCATGAAGCGAGCATGCAACAACATTTTGGGACACACCAGCACGATGTAATGCAACTTTCGAACATTTTAATGATGGAAACTGCCTTTTTCCTAGAAGCAAGATTGTGGAAGTGTTCCCCAAGACTGAGCTCTGTAGTGGTTGGGTTACAGGGGGTCTAAGGACACTGGAGATATCAGAAAAATGCAGGAGATTAACTAAATAAGAAGGTAGGTGAGTAGAATGACCAGGGTAGGTGACAGTCATCTATGGACATCTATCCTTGCCTGTCAATAACCTCCTCCAACCCGTACAACACCTATCAAGACATTTAAACAATAAAGCTTTCAACACCATCCATGCCAGCAAGAACTGCTATAAATATTCATATTTACCTAGAACAATAAGAGACTGGAATTCCCTGCCAGATGCAATAGTTAACATTTCTAAACCACAACATTTCAAACAAGCTTTAATACACGACTAAAAACCCAACAGCATGCGCACCCAACCCTGACCGTTTGACTCCACCAGGAGTGTTGGCCAGTATAACGACAAGACAAGACAAGACAGTGACCACTCACCACTCAGTCCGACTTCTGCTTCTGCCACTTTTTGTGAAATCCAGATAGAGAACACACGCAGACTTCTCTCTCGCCGACGTCGACTTGTACAGCAGCAGCGTACACAGGTTGCCTAGCAGCTGGCACGCCGTCAGATTTCCGTACTTTGTTGGCTGAAGGGAAAGAAAACAGGTTCCTTCTGTGAACTGTTTCACCAGTTGAATGAATTATGGAAACCCCAGGAGTTTTGTTGGCTCAGTACTCTCTCGGATGTACTTGACTAACATGGACATCTACCACAGTGAAATGGGTATTAAGTAGGAAAATGTGAAACCGAGTTTCATACCTTTCTCAACGCTACAGATCATGAGTTTTAGAGTGATCAGATTTGCCCATGGCTTGGATCAGCAATATCCGAATTGAGGCAGGACTCTCTCATGTTACATGGGGGTTCTAGTGCCGTAACCACTACGCCACCAGCTCCACTACAAACTAGTCTGCCTATAAACAATGACCCTACAACTGTACGTACCTGACACATCCCGTGGGCAGCCCGAATGTTCGCATAGAAGTAGGCTGACTCAAATGTTGCACTCTATAAATACAACAGACAAAAACTGACAATCAATTCATCACAGCAGCTACTAGGTTTGACTGACCAACACAGACAAGATTACTTGAAGAGTGCGGTTGGCGTCCTGACTGGACAGCTCTCGTACACATATCAAGGTTAACGAACGCCTCTGTATTTTATATTCTTATTGCCGCCTTTGTATCTTCTTTTGTAGAGTGCAATGGCTCAGGGGTGGAGCTTTGGACTCTCTCGACTACGAGAACCCTGGTTCAAATCCTGTGCTGCAGTGTTAAAACCTTGGGCGAGTTTTTTCACTCTACCTTGCTCCAGTTCACTCAGCTGTATGAATGAGTACCTGGCTGTAGACAGTGGTGGATATGTGTATGAGCAGCCTTCGCGCATTAATGGTAGCATAGGGCTGGATTCTTCCCAGAGAAGCCGAGATGGTGTCTAATTGAACAGGTCTGTCAGGGAAGTAAATTGTAAAGCGCTTTGAACGGTTCTGATGAATGGATACTGCACTATATAAGACCTTGCTTTTATTTTATTGATCTACAAGTTTCTATAAAGATATGATGTCATCAATCCATCATCGATAAAACCATTGTGTTACAAGATAAACATTTATACAAGCACTCTTTCTTGTATTGCTAAATCTTTCGACATATTCCAGAATTACACTCCATGGAAAGAATGTTCAGTAGTGCTGTTGGAATTATGATCAATAATCATCTTTACTTACACCAAATGTGACCTCGTACAACAGGGATTCGTCGGATTCAATTGCAGCTGTTGACGGGAAACAAACGCCACCGATCTGAAATTTAATGAATAACAGAAAGCCGTATTTATTACCACGTTTTCAACATAAAATGTTACCTGACAGCTGTGTAAAAATAAAAGTAAATCATTGAGACCCACATTTTTACACATATAACGCTGATTTCTGCCCAGTTATCTTTCTAGGTACATGTGAACGAATATGATAAGCAAATTTTCTGTAATCTATCACTGTGTAGCACCACTGTATATTTAGCCAGTGAGCATGAATATCGATTACAATTCAATGTACCATCGGCAGTAACTATCAGTGGTTAAATTTACTACATTGATGGTGAATTGGTGATCGACTATCACGATTTATCAATAGCTGGGAGTATCGTTGCATCCTTAGTCACTTCTGTATGGTATTTAAACATTCTAGTTAACAGAAAAATTTGAATAAAAAATGGTATTAGAACTGCATAACAAATGACAATTTATGTATATCGCACTACTACATCAGAACTTACCAGTAGTTTACTGTCACAGGTGCAAGTCTTTGCTGCTGTCGTGTTGCCAGCAGCGTCCTGAGCCATAGCCAAGATTTGACTGCATCGTACACACCTGTAGTCAAACATGACCTCCAGTTAGAGTTAGAGGAAATAAAACAAGGCATTAGCTAAAAAAAAGTCCATGTGGACACAAAGCTTAACATTGTATATAACATTTGACAACATTAAAAGTACAGAAAATACATTTGTAGTATCAGTTCAATTTCTAACTCATACGTGTAGCGATTCCCGTGGAAAGGTTAAATTTAATGAGTTAGGTGATCAGATGGTATTGTGACTTCATCACCTATGGCTTCCCATGTGGTTTTTTGCATAGCATGATGAAGATTAGATAAATAAAATTAAATAAATAAATAAACAAACAAACTTTTATAGCACCAAATCTAGTTAAAAATGATTCAGGGCACGTTACATGTACATGTCCTTAAAAATAATTACTTAAACGTATAACTAAAATTAACTCTACATTATAACAGTGCATATTGACAGACTAATAAAAACATTATAAATTAATAAACAAATAAATATAGAAGGCTAAAAGACATAAATATAAAAGGTCATTTAAGGTAGAAGTAATGTTCTCTTTGATGCATTCACAAAGTTTATATTTTTATCTAATTTTTTTTTATCTCCACATCAATATTCAAAATTGTGTTGATGCAGCAATTTGAAATGCATATTTTATTCATTCATTTATGTGTAGTTCATTCCATGCAACTTAACCAAGTTGATAAGATATTCTAATTTTAATGCAAACACAAAATAATTCAGAGTGTCTACCTACAGCAGGTTATAAAATAAGAAGCCAGTCTACCCAGGAACGGTAAATTTAAACATTTCCACTTCTTAATGATAATTTTACTGGACAGTTGATCATGATACCATGTTTTTATAGTCTTGAATTTATTAATTTTTGTTTTTGTAACAGCACCTTTGAATGAGGAACCTGGATTTACAGCAATATTTAAATGGTGTTATTACTATTATGAACTATTTTTTTCTTATTTGCACTTTTGCGATGCAGGCATGTTTTACTCAATCATGTCTGTTTCGCTTGTACAATTCTATATATCGACCGCTATGGTGAGTAAAATAAGTAAATAAATATATAAAATAAATAAAGTAATTGGGCAAATAAATAACTATATTTATGATAAAAAAAAAAATTCTAAATATTTTATATTTTAGTAATTATTTTATTCATTTACTTATTTATTTGCCCAAATATTATTTGCCAAAATGTTCAATATATGTTCAAAACTGTGTTAAATTCATAGCTAAAAAGTCCATAAAATAACATAAAATATACTAAAAGTTTATTCACAGTAGTTAATGCCACCAAATTCTCACTGTGTTCTCATCATTATTATAAACTGATATTACTTATTTCTAGAGTTCACTATAACGTCATTAGAATACCCACTTTGTGCCTGAGGAGTCCGGCTTTGTAGACGACTTGCACGACTTACACACTCGAGACTTTCCCTGAGCAACAGGATAATCACCTGTTAGGTCACGCTCCACTGAAGCAAAACAAACAAATGCTGTAAATGAGCAACAGTCATGATTTTATGAATACCCAATTACCCACTACATTGAATTAAAAAAATTATGTTTATCATTACTCAATAATCAGTAACCATACTCATATTTGTCAATGAGAAAATGATTTTGTCACCAGGCTGTCTTCTTGGATTAGGTTTGATGTAGGTAAATTTTGTAGATTATGAAATTATACATAATTTAAATGTTAAAAATATGTATTTTGAAAAAAATCATGGCATATCTGCATGTACTAATACAGTAGTACCTGTCTTGTGGGGGTATCCGTGGGGTGTCCCTACATTGCAGGTGGCCACACATCAAAGACATTGTGGTTCAGGGTTCAAAAATCAGTTAGCATTAGCTATTGCCTTGATTCATATTAGAGATATGGAAATGTGTCAACATATTATTTGATGGTCATTTAATGCAGTATGAAGCCTTGACTGCGACTGGAGGTGCAAACAACAAAGGCCATCATTGCATCTGCGAATACGTTTGATGCTTATGCAAAACAAACAATGCCTTGCTCCAGATTAACTCTACCTAAAGTTTACTGAGCATAACCAAAAGAATTATAAGCAGTTTGATTACAATAAGGAAGACAACCTCCTAGATACGCTAGTTACGGGTACAGGTGTATACAATTTTAATATACAAATTTGCAAAATGTCATCAAATTACTCATTACTGCCCGCCTTAGCAGGGACAGAAAACCAAAACAATTCACTGTTGACATCCGCGTTCAGCGGGTGATTGCTGATTTAAGGAACATTTCCACTGAAAACAACTGGGACATTGGAGTACTGCTGATGTTCCTTGGTCGGGGGGGGGGGGGTCGCTGGCTGGTACTACTGTACAATGAATGCCAATTAATATTAAAAACACAAGTAGTGAGAAAATGTGTGAGAACCTGTGATGAAGCCAGCCTCAACATTGCAGCTGAGACAAACGTTGGCGTTCTGGACGACCGTCTGTGTCTTACACTCAATGCACTCCCAGCCATCGGCCGATGTCACCTGGTAGTCATAGCAACAAAGCATTCAATAAACAGAATAACAAACATCGCTGGTACCGACTACCGACACCGCTACATACAATTATTACAAGTTAATGAGAATGGATATGAAAATTTATTAAGTTTAATATTGATAATACTCCATGAATATGTATGGTTAAAACACATCTGCAAGATTAAACAAGGACAATGCATGGTAGTCCACAATTATTTCTATCCAAGCCATATGAATAAATACTAGGGATGGGACGATTAATCGCGGTTCACGGTATTCGCGGTTTTAAGGCTCACGGTTCGGTGCACCATCGTCAGTTTGCGTACCACGGTTTTTTTTTATTTTGATAAATGGCACATCGTCATCGCCTAATCGGTGTTTCCGTGCACGTGAAGACAAGACATTATGCATGGCGAACATGGCCACCGTCGATGGTTACACGTAACTCTGTGATTACTGTAATATCCATAATATTGTGTATGATTAAAGTTCAGAAACTTGTGTATGATTAAAGTTTAGAAACTTAGGCTAAGTATTAGGTTAGTTTAGGATAAAACCGGAATCCAGATTTAGCGACACCGCGATAAAATATCGACGTAACGCCACGGTAATCTACGCCTACGGCCTTCGGCTTCGCGTAACACTAACAGTCGCCGGCGATGTCGACTTTAGTTTAGCAAGATTTTGATTTGTAAATTTTATTCGTCGCAGCAATTTAAATGATTTAATTTTATGACCTAACGTATGTATATGTAATATGAGTTATTAGAGAGGAAGTTTCGTGGCTGTAGGAGGTCGTTTTCATGATTAGATCAGAAAGTAAAAGATTGTTTTGCGGCGCTGGAAAGAAAAACAAAATGGCGACCGCGGTGCAATTACCCAGACGCCGTGAGGTGGCAGCACTTTTTAGCCCCTCAGACCGAATTTGAAATAACTTAACTAAGAATAGTATTTGTATCACATATTATTTAAAAAACAATTCAAAATGAGGATACTCTTTATCAGATATTATTTATATAAAAAAACGATTCAAAAGTAAACTTATACTGAAACGTGTCACACATAAAATAAACAGAATAAATAATTTTGTTGTTGTTAATATGTTGTCTCATTTATTTTGTTCTACTTTTTATTTTGTGTATTTTACTACTTAGTGGTTGTAAGCGCCCCCTAGTGTTAATGTTAGTCGTTGTAAGCGCCCCCTAGTGTCGAATGTTGCAAACCCCTCACAAGAGATCACCCCTCTTTTAAGAATGCCCCACTCTGATTTGGAGGGGGGGGGCCGTCTTAAATGAGGGGTTCCACTGTTCTGCACTTGAAATTGTCCATTAAAAATGTTGTGTGATAGGTGGCGTGGTTGTGAAAAGTATCGTGAATATATCGAACCGTGGGTCAAATATCAAAAATCGAACCGAAAATTTTAAATATGTATCGTCCCATCCCTAATAAATACTATAGGTCAACATAATTAAGCCAAAAATCTATCTATCTATCCGACTCACCTCGCCAATTCCGCATTTTTCACACGTAATCTCACTACCTCCAAAATCTCGTGTAAGTTTGTAACCTTTCTGGCAGACACAGCGCAGGCCTAGAGAACAAGTGATATTGCATAATCATTACGATTTCCATTTACTTAGTACTAAATAATTCAACCAAATATAGTCAAGCTTTAAATATAATTTATTTTTAAAAACAACTACTGATATTTGTGTCAGAAGATATAAACAGCAAATAAAATAATGATTACTCATATATGTTATACCTTCTTTAACCAATCAAGATGTTTTATATAACTAGCGCTTGGATTAAAATATTCTGTATGTGCAATTGTGCATAAGTTTTTGTAGAGAGCCATCCACCTGTCATTTGAACAGGTAAAACCCGATTTGGATGGGTATCACTGAATGGATGGTGGATGGGGTTAAAAAAGGATCAAAAAAGTTATGCTGTAAAAATGGGTGTCAAGCATGTGTTTGTAGTTTATTTCTAGGTCATAATATACATTTCAACTGGTGTGTATGTATGTGAGTTAACTTGGATATGTCTGTGACTGGCAACAATCACAGGTGTCAAGGATATTGGTCTGTAGTTTGAAGTTTCTGCCGTTTCCTTTCTTGAAAACTGCTGTTATGTTTGCTTCTTTCCAGGCTTTCGGGACTTTACCAGAGTCAACTGATGCTTCGAAGATATCATGTATTATTGGTGTTAGGTGGGAGGCATATCTGTTTAGAAACCAACTCCAAGACATGGTGTTCTTTATAGTTAGGACAGATAAATACAATTATCATCCTCTCATACTTTATTTACATGATGTTGCTGCAGTTGGCATAGTCCGTTAGGCTTTATATAACCTAAAATGTGATCAAAATGTTGATCAATGGTTTTAACTGAGTCTGAGATAGAATTACTTGAGAATCTCCACTGCATGTCTTGACTATTAACGGCTGGCAGCAGAACAGAATAATTCACAACTGACCCCCACTGTCTGTGACAGTTACTGTCAGTGAGTCACCAGTGGCATTGCCCACCAGGCATTTGTAACTGGCAGAAGATATAAGAACATGTCTAAACATGCAGGATGTTTTTAATGACATCAGTGCTTACAACTGCAACGCTATTTAAACCGTGTATTTAATTTTAAACATATCTCCAAAGAAATCTGCTCCATGCACAAGCTGGTATTCATACACATATATATTACGTAAATAACACTGGCTACCGAAGGGCATAAACTAGCTTACCGTTAGCGCTCACTGTTTGGAATTTTGAGTCCTGGTGGCACGTTTGACACCGTAGTTGCGATATATCAAAAAATTCATGAACCTTATCTGAAGCCGATTTCTTGCAATCGCTTGGACTTTCTGCGTTTATATATGATACGCTTTGTGTTGTTTTAATTA
The DNA here is from genome assembly GCA_964017155.1 of Oasisia sp. SBJ-2009. Taxonomy (NCBI): domain Eukaryota; kingdom Metazoa; phylum Annelida; class Polychaeta; order Sabellida; family Siboglinidae; genus Oasisia; species Oasisia sp. SBJ-2009. The sequence goes on from OZ024862.1 coordinate 22,768,069, forward strand.
GGGTATATAATAATAATATTATTGTGAACATCTTCCAGAAACAACGGATCATTCCCGCCATGGTTGTTTTGGAAGCACCGCAGGCTCGGACAAAATGGTAGCGGAATAGTTCCGATAATGTTTAGTTTAAAAAATAGTATTAAACGTTAAGAATGGAAATAAATTCATGGCATTGTTGATGTCATATAAATTTATATTAGATAATTTAATTTCTAAAAATGAAACGTCATTTTTGTTATAATATAACAGCGAATGAAAACCAACTATTTATTCCAGGTACGGTCTAACGCGATCACATTTCCAAAGTTACACCCTTCAAGGAGCGCGAGCAACTACGTGAACAATATTTAGTTTTGTGGGGGGGGGGAGGGGACTTAAGGCCCTGCGCGGGCTGGAAATCTGAGCCCGCAGCCCGCCCCGCAGTAACTTGGCCCGCAGTCAGCCCGCACCGCAAATTTTGCCACAAAAATAGCCCGCAGCCCGCCCCGCAGTAACTTGGCCCGCAGCCCGCACCCCCCCCCCCCCGCCCCGCAGTAACTTGGCCCGCAGCCCGCCCCGCAGTTTGGCCCGCATAATTTTTCATTCAAAAGTTAGCCTGCAGCCTATAACAAATTGAACAGACAACATGGACAAATTAAAAAATAACTAATCCTTATTGAATTTTTTAATTAATTTTATTAACTCAATTTCATTATTTTATTGATAAAATATTTTAATTGGGTATCCAAATTAATATATGGCTAGTTATAGTTTATATTCACTTTGTCTTTTGTAACTATTTAATTATTTGAAATACACTCAACCAATTTTTTCAGTCAGACTAAAATAATTATGTTGGAAGTCACTGTAATCATTCACAATGACAACACTGCATGAGCATACCAAATAAGCTAATAACTAATAACCACTAACAGGTAGTCAGTTGTCATCTCTGACCTCTGGACCCTGCTGCAATTAGCAACAACAGGCCTCTTTTCCTGTGGCCTGCCTGTCTTTTGATCTTGGCTTCCATCCCCCTTGCCCTAGCTGCACATGTTCTAACCAGCCTTGCTAGATGGCAACTGCTAAGGCCTGCTATTGTGTCAGTGCCTCAGTGGTGGTGCAAAGTGATAAGAAATATTTGCTTGAAGGAAGGAAGTGGCACCCCAAGCCAGGTAGAATCTTCAATTGCTTTACACTGTTGTAGTTTTACAGCTTACCACATTGGGTATTTGAATATCCTGCCAGACATTTTCATTACTCATTAATATATTATATATTAAATAGACAGCAGCCAACACGTATCCATTAAGGGAAATCTGTATTAGAACCCCTCAATAATGTTTTACTTTTGTTATTAAATACTTATTAATATATTACAGCCAATGTCTTGTAACAAATGTTATGATAAATACATTGGACATGGTTATCAAGAAATGAAAAGTTTCTGCTAAGAGTCAGCAATACCAATGTGAAATCATTCAGGCCTTGTTTAGTAATATTGACACAGATTAGCACCTATGAGTACTGGGCAGTAAAACTGGACACCACCAGCCTGCTAATTGCCTTTGTGGGTTAGAGAAGGTCTGTGCAAACATCACTCAGCCTAGCAAGACAGGGCAGCCTGGTGAATGGTGATACTGGTGTTACAGGGAGAACTCAATTCAACTTGGCTGTTAGCTAGCTAGGTCTGTCATCATTGCTATGATTGTGTAAAAAGGGCATTCTCTAGTGATCTGTGTCACAATAACATTATTTTGCTACCTTATTTCTTACTATTGTCAAAGATTCAAAAGATTTTCTTGGTGCTCGTGTATGCAAGACCAAATGGGTACTCCGACCAAACCTTTGTATTAACTAGACAGTGTCTGAATAACATTATTTTGTGACCTTATTTCCTGTGACTGTCCTAGGCAAAACTGTTATTTTTCGGTGATTTATTTTACTGTGAATTGTTGTATGTACACTCTAATGAATGACTCTAAAGATTCAGGGCAAAACAACAAAACAGTGACATATTATGAGTGCTTTCAACAGTGTTATCAACATTTTCTGTTATCAGAATGCTCACTGGCAATATGTTGTTTGCCAAAAACGTGATGGTTAGCAAATGTTCTCATAACATAGTTAAACGCACACACACACACACACACACACACACACACACACACACACACACACACACACACACACACACACACACCACACCACACCACACCACACCACACCACACCACACCACACCACACCACACCACACCACACCACACCACACCCACGCACGCACGCACGCACGCACGCACGCACGCACGCACGCACGCACGCACGCACGCACGCACGCACTCAAAACACACACGCACGCACGCACGCACGCACACACACACACACACACACACACACACACACACACACACACACAAAGAAAGAGCTATCAGGTAATCCACCAACTAATAGGCACAGACAATATGCAAATTTTGAGAGAAACTGCGCGGGCTGAGAAAGTTGAGCCCGCACCCGCCCCGCAACTGTATCATTCAGCCACCAGCCCGCCCCGGGAGAGAGAGAGAGAGAGAGAGAGAGAGAGAGAGGGAGAGAGAGAGAGAGGGTGAGGGAGAGAAATGTCAACAGTTCATTTGTAAGCGTGTGATAAATATAAAAAGTAAAAAAAATAAAAAATCCAACTACATACAATGAACTATTATGGCTAAATTCATTGTTTTTTTTAGTCGGTATGGTGTCATTATTAGGTAAAATATAAAAACGCATTGTAGCGACAAACTGTCGAGGGACATTTTGGCCAACGTGCTCGCTTTGCCCATCGCTGCCCTACATATTGAATATGTCCATACTTTATCCGAGTAGCGCGTTTATATTAAAATAAAGATACAGACAAAATAGTTTTGTACGATAAATGACATAATGATAGTTATTATTATCATTATATATAACAACATAATGATAGTTATTATTAATTTTGGATGGCCTTGACGCAGTGTTTGGTGTTCAAAATGGAATGCGCCGGCTGTGGAAATCCAATTGTCACCTCGATGCTTGATTGTGTGAATCCAGAAATTTGCCGAAATATCAATTATACAAGAGAATTCACCCCCGAAGAGAACATTTCCAGAGTCATTATTGTGTAAAGGGTAATGTATTCAATATCACATAAGCCCCTACATGACTACCCGTAGCTGTTATTACGTATGTTGGAAAAACTAGATGCTACATTTTACATGACATGTCTCACGCGGCGAGGTCGGTTGAAACTAAACACATTGTTGCGGTTTTGAATTTACCTAGAAAAGTAGCGTGGTGTGGGAACACGTAGCCACTGTTAATTGTGGGAAGTCGCCCCGCATAGTCTGTGAGGTGTTGACAGAAGCTATTCTTAAAAGAATCCATTAAGAATAAGATTTGCCACAAAAACATGACATGATGGTCGAGACGAAGGGTGTTTGCCAAGCAAAACTAGTCATGCCTCAGGCTCATGGCTTGTCTTCTACGCGAAGTGCGGGCTTTAGATGAGTCAAACTAATTAACAGACTTCCCCGGTTGCGACTGCGTCAGCCATGAGCCCATGAGCATAGTGCAATTACACGCTCCAGTTTGAAGGCCAGTTAGCGTTGTAAACGTTGAATGTAACATGAGCCACGTGTGGATGAAATGTGTTTATATTATGGTCACCTGAGACCTGACCTGAGTACAACTGCACTTTTGACAGGTTATTTTATTGGCTGAACTTAAATTAAGAGCATGCTGATGGCGTAATCAGCAGCAGTGAGTCCTGGCGTGCAAGGATGAGATAGTGTAGATTGGAATTGTTGGACTGTGACCAATAGTTCAAGTGTTCCATGAAATACTGCATTTACTGGTGAGGACAATAATCGTGGATCCAATCTTGTTTTGTCATTTTTTAAACTTGTTAATCTTTCCATGTAATACTGATGTGCTAAATCTCCCAACATGTTCTTACCTATATCCTGATTTTCAGCAGGCTTGCAAAATTTGTTTTCGGTGAAGAGAATGTACAGACTAAACTATGCATGATATACAAAATAGCAAATGGCCTAGTGGGTATATCAGCAAATAAATATCTCATTCCTGTAAACACAGTTACTAGAAAGCAACGTTCCTTGTCTTACCTTATCCCTCACTCCAGATGTAATTACCACTTGTATTCTATTTTCGACTTTGGAACTCCCTCCCTCTACATGTTGTAAATAAAAACAGCCTTGATTAATTTAAGAGCAATATCCAGACTTGGCATTATTCCACTTTTTAGATATAACTAGTTCTTTTGCACGCATTACTGTTTACATGCACTAATTACTATTCTGATACATTGTATTGCACCCAAAACGGAAAAAAAAATATTTCTGATTTTTCCTGTTCACCCGCCTGTAACCTCAGTATATTGAGGCTAGGTGGTATCTGAAAGAAGAAGACTAAATCCCAATCCTATAGAAGACACATCAAAATTTCACGAATCCTATCTACACTGTATATTATTCATTTGACACAAAAAACAGTGAGACCACCTAGTGTAATAAAATACACCTAGAGCATTAAAATGAGATTTCAGTTCCACAAAGGTGTACCTGCCCTAATTTTCTGGGTGTAACTTTGTTTTTGACAAGATGTTCAGTGACTTCAACCCTTTAAGTTTCTTAGTATAAGTGATAGAAACGCATTATTACACTCAATTAAGGTACATGTTTTGTAACAAAACTTTATAAATATTAATTGATATGGCTAATACAAAGATATAAATTGGTTATGTGGATAGGACAAAAGTGCTGCCAGTAAGGATGGGACGAATCTGGAATTTCACTTGAATCGAATATCTTCGTAATTTCAAATACAAATATTCAGTGGCTTCAAATTCCATTAGACTGTTGAATGTTGTCGAGATGTCTTGCCAGGATGTAGCGTCATACCATGGACACGGACACAAGTCCATGCCGGATTCATCGGCATCATCATCATCACCGCCACCAATCTTTATTTACTTACTGCCCTAACCATGAACATGACTTCGTACAGATGCCAAACTTATCCTGACATATCTAATGTACATACTACATATATACACACACTAGGTTACAAAATAAAATAATAAAAATTCCAGTAAAGAATAAAGTTAAAACAAACTCGACATGATATACATACAGCAGCCACACAATGCTCGGCGATTATGCTAACATCGATAATTTATCTCGGGCATTGTTACATAAATGACCTTAAAAATTTTTGTTTTATGCTAGCCCTAAAGTAACCGTAACCCTAACTAACACTACGCTGACTCTAGACTTACCCTGACATTAAACCTTAACCCGACATTGCTAAAAAAAAAAACTTCATCACAATACCCATGTTACGGTAGGCATAGAGCTATGCATAACCGCCGCCAACAGCGATGACACAGTTATCAGCGTGTTTCATGCAAGTTTGTTTTGTGAAGTTTATTTGTTTCAGTAATGTTAGTGATTTTATAACCTAGTGTGTATGTGTATGTAAGATATGTGAAGAGTAATTTATATTCTAATTTTTATAGTGAAATCAGAAAGTAAAAGATCGCTCGGGACTGATTTTGCGGCGGAGAACATAAAATAAAATATTTGAGCAATATTTGTTTATCAATCTGTGAATTTTTGAATATCAAAGTACTGTAGCGGAAAAAGGCTCAAATATATATTCAAAATTTTGAATACAAATAAAATTTCGTCCCATCCTTACCTGCCAGATTTAGGTTGGTTGTTGTGTACTTGAAAATTATCTTTGTTAATAAAGATGTTACTTTTACTATTGTCAGTAGATTACTTTACATTTATTGACCAAACATAGCAGTTTTTTTAATTTTATAACCTGTAATCCCTGTCTAAGCTAAGCTACACACACACTACTGTAACAAGTAAGTAATTTAACAATAAACAATGCTAAAAATTCATGCATTTTTTTACACATAAATACACTACGATAAATCTAGGTTAAGTGTCATTATATTGTGTATATTACCATAATGGTTTAAGATTAATTCTTTTTCTATGTAATTAAAAGTATAGATTATTAATACATACTTTCAGATTAATTCTTTTTCTATGTAATTAAAAGTATGGATTATTAATACATACTTTTGATTGCATCAAAGTTATTATTGGTCTAAACTTTGTTTTTAAATATAATACATATTGCACATATTTTGAAACTTGCTGATAATGATAAACAGCAGTAGTTCCACTATTAAAAACCAACTACAGCTTCATAAGTATTTAATAGGATAGTCTGTAATGCATTGCCAGATGGCAACATAATCGATCAACCGTATCTGCCTTTGTGTCACTGAGCCTAATCAGTACATATTTTTACTTTACAAATATAGACAAGAAATGACTAAACCTTATGCTAATATTGACCAGGAACCCATGACCTTCACTTTGTGTGTGTGCAGATACCGTATCACAGTGACTTCATAAGACTACATCACTTCAAGTCAAGATCTCAACAAGTCACAAGAACACAAAAATTATATGTTCTGAAAGTGGAATAATCAGTCACTAAAACCAGCGAGACTTCTTTTCATTCACATGATGAACAGCAGTCCCAAGAAGTCCTCATTTCATAATCAGCTTTCAATATTCATCATTTCCCTGACCATCAATGATTTCCCACAAGAATACATCATTAAAGTTATCAAAGAGCCTCAAGTAGGATGTGAATTTGATAAATCAGTGTTAGAAAAGTGAAAAAATAATCCACTATTCCCAAGGATGTGTAACAAATGAATATGATATGCCTACCCTTCAGAGGGATAATATTTTAAAAGTAAAAACAGATTTGACCAGCAGACACACTTTGTCCACACAGTGATGGTGTAGCTTGGTCAGTGATTCAGCCTGTTATAAAATGGTTAAATAAATCAGCCCTTTTGTAAATTTTACAAAATTAATTATAGTTGAAATTAATGAAGACTGTTTTTAATTCCCTCTCGACTGGCCAGACACCAACACAGTGTTTCCCCTGCACAAATTAGTGTGCAATGTTATAATATGGAAAATGCGATCACAACGTGTATGTGGGGTGTCTGGGGCATGCCATTTCCTAATAATTATGGTCATCGTCACATAAGTTTTGACCCTGTGGATTGTTGAGTGACCTGGTTCCTGGTGTTCAACTTGTCCAGGCTCCCCATAGCTACTGACAATTCAGTTCTGTAACAGTGACATACAGATTGTACTTGCATATATTACAAATAGTAAAATTTCTGTTGCAAAATGGATACATCAGCCATATGCTGAGACAGGTAGCCATTTGGTGTGACTTCTTCATGCAGTGTTTGTACCAGTTATATACACTAACGACTACTGCATTGATGTCTGACACAATTTTTTCTTTTCAAAATAAATTCAATTTGTGGCCAGTTATACATAACAGTTTGCAAAAAAGAATGCTCAAGAAATACTCTTAAGCACAAATTATCATCCTCCCAAGCCAAGGATGGTGACTATGCATTACCCCTGTATAATGCTGTACACAAAATGAGGAAGTTCGCCGAATTAGTTGTGCAGGTGTACAGCTCCCACATATCTATCTCTGCCAGTGTTGCTGTGGGAATGATGATGATGATGTCTTAATGCACAGACACCATCGCCTCGCATCAAACCACAGTTACCAGAAATTATAATATCAATATTTGTTAAACCATTCTAATGAGCAGCTGAACAGATTATTCAGACACATAGTTACTTTTTCTTCCCAACCCTCACATAACTCACTCATAAACCAAGGTTGACTGAAACAAAAGTGAAATGAACACCATATAGCTAACTAATGATGTTATAGACTGACTTCCCTTTCCATATGTGAGTAATGTACTCAGAAGCGCTTCCTTGGTGCTCACATAAAACTAGTAAGTACCCCAGGTAATTTAATTAGTGAATAAGCTTGTTTGAATGTAAATGTTGAATAGACTATTCAGTTATTATTGTATAAGAGGGCTACAACAAAAGTGTTATTTGGATATGCTTATTTTATTATTACTTTAAAAAATCATGTGTTTTGCAAAAAGTGATTCTTACAAAAGTAGATTAGATAAAAATATAAACAACTCTCAAAAGGCTAAGTATTATTTATTGCACACAAACGGTAGATTGGTGATATTTGACATTTGGACGGTTCGTATATTTTGACTTGGACACTCAGTGATAATTGCAAAAGAAATGCAGTACAAATATTACAAGACGTTCATTGATAGTGTTTGTGATGTATTCTAAGAGACACATGCGTGTCAAGTGCGTGATAGCAGTGATAATATTTACTGATATTGAAAGTTCTAGGTCAGAACATTTCAGCCTGCATGGGAGAATTGTGGTGACTACTTTCCATGTCACGTATATAGTATATATATTCTGTCTCATTATTTCAGTTGTTCTCAAATGGTTACAGTGGTTTTAAATAATTGAAGATTGACAATTAGAGCTATGTTCCTGTAACAGTAAATAACACAAGTGTAGCCTAGCTATGATTCACATATGTAGCATGCAACACTCTGAACACTACTTTAAAACAATTTGCCACACGCACACATGGATCTTCTGTCAAGCACATATACTTCCACTCATGCCTGGTGATTCTTAATTGAGGAATTGAAGCTAGGAAACAGAGTAATTTATGAAAACGTTGCAGTATTAAGAAACTGCTGCTATGAGAACAACCAGAGTATGTCGGATGCTTGAAAATTAACTGAACTATAGACACGACAGTAGTAATGAATAGTGCTCATTGAACATAATACGTCACTATATCAAATCTACTCTGAGGTGTGATACAACTGGCATTTCTTAAAATATAGGAGGCAAACATTTGTGGTGTCATGCATACACGTGCAATTACATTCCAACGATTCTGCCAATTATTCGTGTGACAGTGTGTTCCATTATTGGCTCTCGTGTATCTGGCTTCAACTTGTAGCACATTCCTATCATTTATCTTGTAACCGTTGATTTCAAGTTTTATCCAGTTTTTAACAGCTTGTCCATTTTCACAACCCAAAGCAAGAGCTCTGAATCCGTGGTTCTCCTGCATAGCCAGTAACCAGGGCTTTTTCCAGTGATGTGAATAGACGGAAGGAAGCATACATGGCGTTTGAGGTATTTAATATGTTGGGCTATATTTCCATGTCGAATTAGAACATTTTGCATCTGCTCCAGCTAATCACTACTAGGGGATTATGACAAGGTACTCTGTAGAGTTGTGTCTAGTTAGATGTGACGGTGTAACTGTATCTCAACATGTTTTCCTAAGTCCAATTGTTGAAGCAAGGTGACGAATGCAAAGGATTTCTTGCCAATATTGCGCCTGATAAAATAAACTGAAATCAGTTATAATTATATCATGCCAAAACATAAATTACAATACTTAAACAAATTGATGCAATAATGCTACCTACATACAGTATATAAAGGCGCAGTTTCCATATTTTACACGTTTGCATTACAACTGGGCGGACTGGCACCTTAGTCCAAACCCGATAATCTGTACAATAATTAATATATTAATTTTTGTATCAAAATAAATTCTGCAAACACAATAAACCTCTTACTCCAGACCCGGTAATCTGAACAACTATATTAATAATTTATATAAATTCTGCAAAAACAATTGAACCACGCATACAACGGTAGACACTACAGCGTTACTGCGGAAATTTTATCACATGGAAACCTGAACTTGTACTCCTGGCTGTGGCGGCTAGATACATATCGGCGTATCAGCAGTATTACGTACACATTTCGTGTGCTGAATCTTAAATGTGTCTCCCTTCTATCCATTCGACGCTGCATCCATGCGACACATAATTTTAGATTACATACAACAAGTAATCTAGCAACATAACATTCAAACGGAAATACACACGGACTGTGACGTACACACGATAATATTCATGACGGTATGCAGCATTCAACGAGACACGTGTGCCATCAAATGACACCCTCATTGGGTTACCTGACTGTAATACATTTGGCAGAAACTCGCACGGTTATTTACTACTGCAATCTATCCATACTTACGGTGTGCAATGTACAACACTGTATTATATTTTTTTACAATTGCAACCGTGTACTGAAGTTACAAAGTCTCGATTACACCAACCAGCGCAACTGATCACGCACGAATCACGTTTTACGAGTACACCATCACACAACGACCAGTACATATGTGACAATATCAATCATAGGATCTATATTTCAACATCATCACTGCAAAACACGACAGTCGTTAACACTAACAAAAGTTCACGATTGCATCCAGATGTAACGAGTGCTCAAACTATCAAAACACATTTCCGTTGTCATTTCACAACGGCAGGCCTTTTGGTTGAGTTTGGAGAGTTGTAGTATAAAATCAGTTTACTCCCCTGGTGGCACTAAAAGTGACACAACATAGAGTATTTAATTTATTTATCCGAATTGTTGTGTAATCCAAAATAATAATCTTAATTGCCGCAAAAGTACAGTAATTATATTTACCTGGTAGTTTCTTTGGCGTTAATAAACACACAAAATCTGACCAAGTGGTGCACCTATCGATATCGTTGACGTCTAGTAAAAGTTCATCCGCCATGTTCAGCTAACCCGCGAGACTCGAGAATAAAAAATTAGGGGGAATAGGAATGAGTATAATTCCTCAAAATCGGACGATCGTTTGAGCAGACATTTGAACGTGTGCTATTGACAGCAAAATCGCTTTGCCATTTATACGAGGCTGTCACGCTTTGTAATTTATGCCGAGACCGGCAACTTTTTACACTCCGAGTTCTTCAAATAATAAGTCGGCGAAGACGAATTCCTATAATAGTCCCCTATTTAATGGGGATTTTAAGCAGATACTGCTGGCGAACTGGAATTGTTGGATTACCTTCGGCGAACGATTTGCCGACTTGCTAAGATCGGACGATCGTTTGAGCAGACATTTGAAAATGTGCTGTTGACAGCAAGATCGTTTTGCCAGCCATTTATTTATCCGAGGCGATCAGCTGTCACATAATAAGTCGGCGAAGACGAGTCGCTAGAATAGTCGCCTGTTTAATGGGGACTTTGAACAGATACTGCGAATGAGCTGGATTTGTTTGACAGCCTTTTGCCGACTTTGCTGCTATTCATAACATTCTTTGCTATGGCATTAGCGTACATACAGTTGGCGTCATAATTTAGGAACGACATAGCTGACTACTGTGTTAATCTTACTAACTATCAAGAGACGCCACACTCAGACTAGCAGTTTATCGCAACAGAAACTGACCAAGAAGACAATACGACGCTGGTTTAACAAAGGCAAAGCGTCTACATGATGCACAAAACGACGCTGTAATAAAAGTACGTCGTTGATCTTCGAAATTTGTATTTCCTCAAAACAGTCGGTTGTAAGAGCCCGTTATGTTCGGGTTACAGTTATTATACATGGTAGCCTAGGGCCTACCAACACTTAGGTGCACGCGATTTTCTTCTCGGCCCGTCACTGCTGACGTGCGACCGATCTCCTGGTTAACCGGCACAGACATGACAACTGGCGACTGTCGACCAAGACAACGACGACTCGTTACTTATTTTATACAAAAAAATCCGCGTCGAAATAATCAAATTTATAACAACAAATGATTTAACGTTGTGTACTGGTCGAGTTAACTAACTAATTCCACCTCCTTTAGCTATCCATAAAGTTCCGAGGTTGGTGATTCCTACTTGTCGGAATTATTGGTGGTATATCTGGGTGTGAGAGTTACAGTGTATAGCTGTTTGAACATCTCAAAATAAAATCACTAACTGCAATAATCTAATTTACAAACATGGTTTATTTTTAGTTTTTGAGTTATTGCTTTTTGAACATCATCTGCTTAATACTGCTATATTCAAGATATATATATATATATATACGCGCGCAGCAGTTTGATTGATATAAAATAGCCGTCAATGTAATGTTTTTACGAACAGCAACATAACAACGATGAGACTTACCATTGCGGTGTTATAAAAAAAATCCGCTATTGCAATTCTATGGGATTTGCCGAAACCACGTTTACTCTGAAACATCAGGTTGCACTGCCGCCCGCCATGTTGAAGGACGCACTCGGCGACACTTCCTACGGTGACGTCACCAACGTCTAACAAGCTATTTTTGTGACACGCAAATGACCACGTTTGAGCAGGGATACAACAAACTTCATATTCAGCGCAATGCTTGAAAAGAGCACTGCGTTTACGTTTGAAAAAAGTTTGAAAGATTTATAATTTAAAGTTATCACTTAAAAGTAACAATTTATGCCGAATATTTTGTTGTTGTGGAAATGTCATGCAATAATCACGTAAAACGCACGCACGCACGAACGCACACACCCGCTAGATTTATCAACAGCGTGAGCAAAGCTTGGCGGTGGTTACGCACATAATTATTACTGTGGCGTAGGCATACCGCAGTGTAGCAAATCCGTCAATTGACCAATCAACGTTGTCCAGCAAACGGCAGTTTATAAAGTGACAGCTGTAAGCCCGAATGTCGAAATACCAAGCCGCCTTAATAATGTAATTTACCGTTAGATTGATTAGCTGTTAGGCTCTAACAAAATCTTTGTCAACGTTTCGATTTCGATTGTGACGTACGTAAGCACAACACTGCAAAGCGGTTCCGTCAACCGATATATCACGTACATCGGAATTTCGCGGTTTGCTTAGGTCACAGTCAAAAAAATTGCTAACCGAAACCTCAGTAATTCTTTGCCGTTGCCAGTAATGTTGATAACGGTAATATAATGCGAGTTCCACCCCTACGCGTCACGTGTTCCGGTGTTCGGCATCCAGTTTGACGGAACTTTTGGTACCCAACAGATCACGAAATGGATAGACAAATTGACGGATCTACTACGTCGCCGTTTGCCTACGTTACGACTCACGAAGAAAATATTCGCAAAAAAATCGTCAGGCTTTGCATCGGCAATACTATTTACATATAATATAATATTTCATTGTAGCATTGCTTTTGCTAAATAAATATATACCGTATGTTCTCCCTAAGTTAAACAACTTTGGTTTATGGCTGTTATAAAGAAAAACCGTTGGAACCAAAATGTCAACAAAACATGGAAGAAAGTGTTGTGCTCAATATGTTGTTTTTATTACTTGATGACCCTGGTCTATCACTTTGAACTCCATCCATTCGGGAACTGACACATAAAGATACATTTTATATAAAAATGATTTCACTAATATTTTTGATTTAAAGATGTTTGCTTTTCGCGGCTACCTCGTGTAATGTGCAAAATACTTAAGAATTGTTACCAAAAAAAACTGTAACATCGAAATATTTTTGAAGTCTAAAATAAAAATAAATATAACTTTAAATTTACCAGCAAATTGGCGTCAGCTATTGTGTAAGAGCGCTTCGAAGTTCTTTACCTGGAAGCAACGCAGTTTTAGCAATAACATGTCGGAAACTACTCGCACATCGAGATACTAATCATTCAGTCATCAATCGGTAGTTAATTCCAAACAATATGTATGTCAGTTATTACACAATACAACATCATGATATAAGTAAACACGCCTGTCGATTAATGGGTGAAGTGTAACACTTGCATAACGAGTACCCTATAGATGCAAAACGTGACAAACCAGTCTAAAATAAAAATAATTGTGGATAATAGCTATATAAAAAATGCACACGACTTTCTTCATGTCGAGTATCGTTCTCAGGTTCTCAGGTTATTAGCCAACCTTGGGCTAACACAGGAGTCACTGAGCATGGTCACTGCCAGGGTGCTTGTCGTCCTCAGTGGTTCTTTTACGCCCCAAATTGATACGGGACCGACATTAACGTGATTCTCCGATTCACGTGACTTGTTATTACGATGTTTGTAGTTTGCACAGGTGTAAACAGACACTGATCAAGTGACTGCAAGGATTTCCTTGAATAACAACCCCCCCCCCCCCAATTGCTTATTGTAGGGAAACTGCATTGAAGTATCATCGCAATTTCAACATTTGTTACATCACACATTGGCATCGTCTAGAATTTGTTCATACAAAAGGCTACTGTCATAGACTGCTGATCACTGTGTTGCACCTGGCTTAATATAGCTGTGTACGCGACTAAATTACCACAGACGTGGGAGTTAATTACCATTGTAGGTTTCACTGAGTAGATGCAACGGTTGTATGCTACTTAGATACAACCATAAAGTCGAATTATATTATTAACTAAATGTGTTGGCATCTATTTAAGTATGAATACGCATCTTATTGAAATACCTTTATTATACAAGTTCAAGCCATTTGACATTTAGTATTCTGAGACATACTAAGGTGTATTACCTATGTGGGATGTGTATGCCGAACAGAGTTACAACATATCTAATTGCAGGGTGTACATTCCTCCATTTTCAGTTAGCTATTGTAGGATGTGAACGATTAACAAGCTCCTCGCGCAGAGAACAAAATCACTTGGGCTAAAGTTGGCAATTATCGCAGAACGAGTGTTTGCTTTGCCGCAAATTACCTGTTTACGTTACCACGCTCGATTTATATGCCATTCTGTTAATCCATTCCGCATTGGAATGCAAATACTGGTGACTTAAATAATGTTCATGTTATGTGTTATTTATTTAATGTTTTGTGTACATGCTGGCTTTACAACATAATTACATCTAGCAGTTTTCTCCGTATTACTAATGTTTTCTGTAGTGCAATGACTAAAAACAGGATTTACTTAATTAAGACGACTAGTGTTTAAATTATTGTAGGCCTACGTTGTACTTAGTATTCATAGGGCTTAACTACATTCATCAAGCCATGGCTTATATATTTATTACAATAGTAATTCTTATTATTAAGTTGTTGACCAATTGTTTCCTCAATGATTTAATGAGAAACGGTGATGACTAGCGAGATGTTAAAACGGCACAATTCTGATAGGGCCTATGAAAAAAACAGAATAGGATCTACAGCTACAGTGTTGCACTGAAACATTAGCTATGCACATTTTGTATAGTTTTAAACATGTTTTGTATGTTGTGTCTTTATAATGATAATAATTATTAATATCACTTTACCCGGACGTACAACGTTATGCTATTTAGAATTACCTCGCTTGTATAAAGTACTAAACCCAAGAACGGGTAGCCGTCCCGTATTTGACGGTATTAAAATAAAGTTATGTTATTACATACCCAACAAATAAACCTATGTTAACATGTCAGAAATATAACTGTCAGTTTTAAATAGCTAACAGTTATAGAATGATAATTTCTTTTAATTATTC
The DNA here is from genome assembly GCA_964017155.1 of Oasisia sp. SBJ-2009. NCBI lineage: Eukaryota > Metazoa > Annelida > Polychaeta > Sabellida > Siboglinidae > Oasisia > Oasisia sp. SBJ-2009. The sequence continues at coordinate 22,783,352 of OZ024862.1, forward strand.
GTTGAATAGATTTTCAACAATATAGAAAAATACGTGATTAATGATAATTTGCTGTGCGTTGCCTTTTTGCACCTATTCTGTATTAATGACATTGTTTGATTGTTGGCGTCAACCCAGAAGAGACACCTGATTTTATTACACTAAACGAAAGGTGAGTTTTATATTTTATCTGCTGGCCACCATGCAGTGTTGTTTTCGTGTACCCGGTAACTAGTCCATTAATGATTAATCAATGTAATGTGACATATATCAATAAGCCTAAACAATTTATAGTTCTGTATTCATTTTAATATAATTGTAATGTATGAAAGGTTTGTCTGGGAAAGTTTGCTGTTTACACATGCGAACAATTCAAATTATTAAAGTACCAACACGCGTGCAATTAAAACAAATAATCACGCGCCGTGGAGATTATTAGTTGCATGCAACATTCTATCGGTAACCTGTCCTCTGTTCACAAGTGTTTGCGTGTTTGAAGCTTAAACTATTTAATTACTAAACACATAATATGGAACGTCTTGCTTGGACGTGACTTTATTATAACAAGTTGATGTTATACAAATGTAGACCGAGGTGGGAATTTCATTTCTCTATCGTGTGTAATGGCAATTATGTTTGCTAAATACTGTGTATTGTTATGGTTGTTTTACTTCCAGTTATTTAAAATTGTATTATCTTGCATATCATCCTTGGTCGTAAGTCGTAACTAATATACAACATATATTATGTAGACATGTTTTCAAGAACAGTTGATCGCAGTTAGTGTGATTATATGTCTATTGTCGGTTTTAGATACAACCATTAGGCTATTGCACAGACAACTGTTGTTTTTACAGATACGCTGAGATTGTATGGAACACAAAATTATGAGAATGCAAGCGAGACTACAGGCACGATTCAGCAGAACAACGAGAGAAACAACTATCTACTGCGTGTAGCCCCCTACATATGAAAAATCTACTCACTAGATATGTAGGGGCCTAACTGTTACTTAATTGGGCATTGGTGCAATTAGAGCAAACACGGATGCTTCACAAAAAAGAAAAGATCGATGTCTCCATGGGAGAATGTAATGACAATACAAATAATCTGACTGTGCCAGACACCACTAATCACTGGCTGTTGACAGTCACACGTTCAGCAGTTTTGAGTAGCATTGTTTGGGACAATAGTACCAACGCTTTGACCTCCACAAACCACGAGATGGTTGCCAAGTTAACTCGCACATTATCTGAGTGAAAAACTTCCCAGAAAGGCAGCAACGTTATTACAATCCACAAACAGCCACGGACAATGTGACAACAATCGAAGATGTCGCATGCTCTGACAACTAGACGGTGGCTTCACTAGCAGATGCTTCACACGACTTACACCTTTATTTCCAACACTTGTTTACATTTGACTCTAAAGCACATCGTTTTTTTGTTTATCAACACTAATAAAGGAGGAAACAGAAATAATGCAATTTATATTTCTCCCTTCACTCGTGGAGTTCACAGCAACCACGCGACTCGATCAGACTGTCACCGATGGATTATCATGCGATATTCGGCGCTTCGTGACTGCTCTAAGACCGCCCACAAGAAGTTCAGAATCCGCTTTCACTGTGATTTCTCGAGAGACATTGTTACGTCACCTTGCACTGTGCGACACACACACACACAACGAAGTTAGCCAATCATTCGCATGCCTCCAGTCATTTTACAATTTCGCAAAGCTCTCGACACGTGTTGAAAATGGGAGCTGTTTTAGTAGTGATGAACGTTTTGTAATGTTTCGGAGATAAAAAATCCCTTGTCCAGTCATACACAATATATGCCGATTACGACTTATGTGTCAAAATGTGTTTTGTCACTTCCATGGAAAAGAAAGAAAACTTTGTTTCCGAAACGCTCCCGTGAGTCGGACAGTTCTGTACACATTCGTAACTAGGACCGTGGGGCCTAAGCATAGGCAAACATTATACCATCCAGTCACGACATAAAATAATCCATTCAGTTGTAAATTTTATTGCATACTGTACATTAGTGCTGGTTCGATACCAGGTTTTGTTCGATACCGATCGATACCTGAATTTTGTTCGATACTCGATACTTACGTTGTAAGTCTAATATCCATATAGAACACAGTTCGAGTAGAATAACAGTATGCAACAGAAGTAGTTCGATACCAGAAATCTTCGATATCAATCGATACCAGACTTTTATTCGATACTAGAAATGTATGTCTAATTAAAATCTAATTCAGTACAGTATAGATCTCCAAAGAAACACACTATCCACTTATACTAATGGGACCGAAACACGCAATTTTTCACTTTCAAATACCGGGGGTATGTGATAATTTTATAGTTATGCAAACAATGTTTAATATGCAATTTCCATTTTATTTAAGTAAACAACTGTTTCAATATAATTGATTACTGATGTAAAACTAAAAAAGTAATTGCAATATAATATTAACAAATAAAAAAGTGAAACATTTATTTATTAATTGCACTGAATTATGTTTAATTAATAACAATACTTCACCCCAGCTGTTTGCAAATACACTAGTATAGTAGATTAATTTCAAGTCAACGTGTCTTCTAAATTTGCCATCAACAAGTACACATGTACAGCTGAAACATACATACAAATAATGTTATTGTTAAACACACATATCACTTATAATAGTGCCAGCACAGCTGACCGCTCCCTGTTATAACTGTTTTATTTATTAATTGTTTTGTAAAGATAATTGTGATTTAACATCAAAGTTGCATATAGACGATTACAATAAAATAACACTAATTAACCATAGAAACAATAGTTATTAAAATTACATTTGTACTTCCTAGTTCTCACCAATATTTGTGAATAAAAAACCTATATTACCACGTTATCAAGTACACATAACAAGCCCCATGTTTTTGCAACTGTTTTCGAGAACAGGTCGGTTTCTTCCACTAGCTCTGGCAGTGGTGAACCTGTTTGGCCAGTGCCAGTGACAGTAGATGCAGTAAGCGTATCGTCATCATCATCTATCAGTCACATCGTGCATGTCACTTCTTGACGCTGTGGCCGCAGTAGTAGATTCGGCAACTGATGGCGATTCGTTTCAACTGTAATTAGATTTCCACTGCGTGCTCATTGTCGAACATTTCGATAGAACACATTCTCGACTCATTGCGACGTTGTCCTTCGACGAAAGTTGATCAATATCATCATGTTTTGATAGTTTCTTGAATGACGGACAGTGACATGTTTCGGCAAATTCTATGTATTTTCCCCGCTATCTTTGGGGCGCTTCTGGCATAGCAGACACTCTTTGTTGAAAAAAATGCCAAATTGACGATGAACGTTGTGACATGTTCGTCTTGGTTGAGACTTGAGAGAGTCGTATATGGCAAACGGTGGCGCCACCAAATGGAACCCGGATAAACAAAGTTTGCGGATCGCGCTCGATTAATTATTTATATTAATAATATTATTAAACTAGTTTCATAAATAAATAAACACTAAAAATACAATAGGATGTGTGTTTTTTGTACGCGTAGCCGTAGGTAAAGTAGGGAGACATATGGCACGGTAGTGCCACCAAACGACAGAAACACGAACCTTGGTTTGGATAACTTTGGAGGCTAAGCGAAGTCTGACCTAGGCTAAGGTCGCGCACAGAAAACAGTTATTATACAGACTAACTCTACAATAAAGTTTTAGAAAACAATTCACATTTGATGTTATATTATTTTTTAAACAACCTCGTCTAAGTCATGCAGCGAAGCGATGCAGTGTTAGCTCCCGTAAACAACGACATGATCGACAACGATGTTGCGCCTTCGGCTTCGCATCGACGTCGTCGAATTGACTCAATGTCGAAGTATCAAAAGTATCGAACAGTGGGCGTTCGATACCAAAAATATCGAAGTATCTTGATACCACTAAATATCAGTATCGAACTTTCGCAAGTATCGCGATACTTGGATATATCGAATATCAAACCATCACTACACTACATTTGGCTTATATTCTAAAACAATACACATGACTACTGCCATTTTACTATGGATAGTTCACAGTAATATGCACAGTTACAAAAATGCCACAAATATGCGCAACAAACGTTAAACCAAGAGTAGAAAAGAACAGCAATTAAAATGTTAGACTTATAGGCAAACGACAGACGAACAGATGCCTTTTTACCGCGCTAAATAACTCGCATTTATGAAAATATTTGGCCGGATACTTTTATTTCTTACGACGGCATGATGTATAATTCGTCTAAGTTCGGTCACGTTACTGCTTGCTGAGCTTTCGTTACTCGCAGAATTATACCGAGCGTTACGATTCAACGTACCTTAGGTTCTTAGGTTGTTTTCTCCAAACAGCCCAAATTTGGGCTAACGCAGGTGTTCTCTAGAATTAGTGAGTCCACTACAGGCTACACATTTACCCCCTGTGTGGGATCTTTTACTTCCCCTTGCATAGACACCAGATAGAAGGGACCACCGGCTGTTAGTGTCTCTTCCGAAAGACACAGGCAAATGTGGGGTAAACCAAATTGCCTAAGTTTCGGGACGGCGATAGATGGTATTGAACCACCGTCCTCTCGATTGACAGTCCGGTGCTCTACCGCGCGACCACCGCGCGTTATTCGGCCTCGTGCGACTTCACGATCCAGCAGCATAACGGAATTTCTCACACAAAATAATCCGTCTCGAGTTTTGACAGTGATGCTAGGCGTCCACAATGGTCTGCCGCAAACATCTCATAACGAGTGTATTTCGGGCAAAGTGTTACCATGTTCTTTGATGGTCCACACAAGAATATTGTTGCTTCACAAACTGTTGGATCATGTAGGAATGTTATCCTGATCTGACGTCACTATTACTGGTATCATGTCTAGTAACATTTTGATATTCGTCGTTACGTAGCAGTAGCGTAAACTAATTTGTGAAGTTACATCTCGGTTTCAGGATATCTATAAAATTATAATGGTTATATATGGATAATTCAGTATGTTAATAGTCGTTATCTGACGTCAGTATATGCATCAGTGGAACTTTTCCGCTCTCGCTATAACTGACACACAGAAACGAACGTCCATCAAGATGAGCCGGTTTCATCAACATCATAAAACAGTAACCTAATTTCTATTGTACATAAACCTCATCTATAATACGTTTATGTCAGCTGGGTTTACCTGCATTTTAGATGTACAGCCAGATTACTGAATAGTGTGTGGGCGTGCTGTAGGGCCCATAGCCTCTCGGCCTACATACACTTCTGATTTATGGATGGAGCTGTTGGCCCGTCGCGGTCCTGTCGATCAAATCAAGTTGTATGCGGGAATGTTTGATCTACTAGATGTCACTCTGGTCAGGAAATATAATATACAAAACATTGTATTATCATTGTCAGTAGTTTTTGCAAATGCAAAACTTGACGGACCAGTAGGCGATATTAACAAACAACGATTTCGAAATCTCATCTATAAAAATAAAGTAAAAATGTCGGGAGGAAGCTGTACATAAAAAACAGGTATTTATGAAGAGTATGTGCGATAATGAACTTTCTAGAGGAACTCTTCGTTTAGTTGTTATGGAAAAGTGATAAATAAGATGTTTCTTTTTATGCCATCTAGGGTAAAACTATTGTTGGGTAAAACTGCCACAACCATAATGACTAAAAAATACTAATTTTGTTTCATAAACAAAATAAAATTATGTTACAGTTACATCTATAATTATAGTATTTAAAATACCTAGGCTAAGACGCTCCCGTTGATACATGGTGGCTCACGAAGTGGCGACATACACCAACAGGGAGAAATTTATGTTTTCCGACAACTAAACATCGCCGCCTGTGGAAAATCGTAGTGCATGTTGATTCGTATCGGCAAAATACGGCAGCAGCTTACGGCTTAGGTATAATGGGGTGCCGTCTTAGCCGATACACCGCCTTGCACCACCTATGTTTTTAACAACAGACCTATGGCCTACCGTTGCGTCGCAAAATGTCAATCAAACTATAAAGATAGCTGCCGAACTAGGGGTGTGCCCGTTCATCCTTCTGTATATTTGGTTAAAAATCGGTGCCTCAGCTATTTATTTACGACGACAAAAATAGCAACATGACAACAGCTTGCGGTTATGATTGACCTAAGACAGAGCTAGGCGATCATAGAGCTGGTTCTCTTCGAACCGCGACATCTTTTATATTGACGGCCCCTTCACATGAGTGGGTCCAATTTGTATCCAAATATTACGTAAGCCTAAAAGTTATTTTTAATACCGTACAACTTTTTTCGAGGAGTTTGCGAATAAAATAGATTATGATCAGTGAAAAATGAACACTAGTAGGAGATAAAAGTTTAGGCTGATGAATGATGACGTCGCGGTTTGCTTACGTCACAATTAGGTATGCGCGAGACCTGCGTCAATGCTTGCGGAAAATAAACAATATTTTGAAATCGTACTGTCGCGCGTGAGAATGTTTTGTAATGGCCATTATACACATTATACCCTAACCGACCAGGTTTTAAAATTTCGAAATAATGGTTTGCGGGATGGTACAATTCCAAAATATTTTCCTACCGATACTCTCGTAAGATCGCATACGGTTTAGGCGATAATCCTAAGATATATAAAGCAGACCGCGACATGTCGGATACGTCTACTGATGCATCACGTGGCCTTCGGTCGCGCAAAACCCCGCCAGGCCATGAAAATAGATGTGGAACATATAGGGCGTGCAAGTCGGTCACGATACGTGGCGTGACTCCGCGCGATTGGAGCTTATTGGGGTCTAAGCGAGACAACTGGGGACTGGTCACAAGAATAAAACACTAAAATATTTTACGGGATTTGCATTTTACATTGCTGTACGTTGTGGTTTCGATAAGCACTTATATCTGACAAATTGTCTAAATGCGCATAATCATAGCACATGTGTACGTTTGCCCCAAACAGGTTGTACTCCGCGAAAAATTGCATTTTTCATTATTAGTCAAGATCACCAAACGCAAGAACTTGCCGCTGTTGCCATGACAACCACCATTATAATCGATTAAAATTCATGATTTCCGTGATCATTGTCATGGGCAAAGTGTTTCATTGCTTCTGCTTGTAATAATCCTTCGGACAGTATAACTGAAATAGTTAGACTGGAACAGTTCGATTATTACAACCAAAAACAAAACGAAGTCCTATACGTTAACATGGAGAATATGGACCTCCTGCCCCTAACTGCCCCCAGCCTCGTTTTCGCGCGCGAGACTTACACGCCCTATTGTGCGTTCATGCACTTCATCGCTTATATACCCTATTCTGGCTATAAGTGTTTCTTTATAACGGAAACGCAAGGTAACATTTGATCGTGGCAGCTGTACGTTAGACTTTATGACATGTCATGCATTAATAATGTAATTCACATTACTATGCATTTGCTTAATTACTATCAACATTGTTAGGAAAGAAAACACTTGACAGAGATCACCAGCAAATTGTTAATTGTGACGTACTTGATCCATCAGTTAACGCATCCATTACGTCATGGTTTACTTACGTTGTAGTCATGCGCAACTGACAATGTTGACAACGGTCGGGTATGTGCATCGCATTACTGTTGCTATGTGATATATCCTAGATCACATGTTATGTCTGCGTCATCAAGAACATCTGAAGCCAGAATGTCAACATGATATGAGACGAAATGCACGATCGCGCCACGTGTTGGGCATCCATTGATTGATTGCTTAATTGATCGATCGATTGATTGAATTATGAAATTAGTCTAAGCGTCTGGTCATGTATTGGTTAGGTAAATTACCTTTCTATGGCGCTGTAGCATCTCTCATAACAAGCAATACTGCACGTGATCATATTTGTCACTTTAAAAGCTTCTTATGTTTTTGTCATAAACATCCTCTCAAGCCAGAATTTCGATACGTCGCAGTCGGATTTTAACGTAATTTTTTTTCTATTGAATTACAATTGCCCTTTCGGTGTATCAATTTAAACAGGTTTTTTTTGTAATGAAGATTCCTTTTTAATTGCATTTCTTGCTTGGCGTTTCTCCCTCCCCTACAAGCGCACACGCAAGCACATGCATGGTCACTCTGGGTTGATTGTTTTAATATGAAGTCACAACACCGGTAACTTTAGTCATGCATTTGACACAGCAGAGCTGTCATGGGAAATTACGGTGACCGTGTTGGTTATTCTTTTATACAGCCTAACAAGGATGCATTTAATAATTAAATATATACCAATATTAAACTTTGTGCATTTCTATGACTTGATTCACACATGATTAAACTAAACGTTGGTATATTTCAATACAGCCGTGACAATTTTAAATGCCAAAGAGGGTTTAGATTGTCACGTTACACATGATGGTAGCGACGCGGTAGTGTAGTGGTTAGAAAGTGCAACTCTTACTGTCTTCAAATCCAAGCAAATTCGTACTATTCACGGTGTTACAGTTCACTCGGCGGTGTTGTTGAGTAGACTAATTTGGCTATAGGTAGTGACGGATGGTTACTGATGGAACGTCATGTAAAACAGTTTTGTTATCATTTTACCTAAAGACCACTTCCATTTGCTGGTTGGCATGTTTACGTGTTCTCATAGCTAAGATAACCAAGGTTGGAGGAGGAATTAGCTACACGTGTAACAGTACTTCTCCAGTCATGTTTGCACGTGCAACTCACCAGTGTAAATCCTGAGTACATATCTTGCAAGATAAACGAAGATTTTTGAATGCACAAACAACACAAATAACATGTTAAAGCTTCAAATCGACATGTGAATATTGCTTTGTTGCAGTCATATATTTTAAAATATCTACGATGGACCACAATAACACTGCATGTTGCATGTTAGCATTTGTCAGGTGTATTTTAATTAGTAAATACACTGGAACTGGACAGTCTTTATTTGACATTGACGAGTACAGAAACACATGACAATAATATCAAGCGGATATGTGGGGGATTCTAAGTTAGTAAATATGCCGCTGACGCGAGAGCCACCCACCCATTTGTAACAATACATTATTATTACCCACAAAACGTGGTATACACATAATGTTGACGTTTGATGTTTTGGTGGACTAAGTGCACATGTAAAAATTTGTATATATAAATAATAGGATAGACACGATGATCACAATTTGTTTTTACACTGTACATATATGAATCATCATAACATATACTTCTACATCCCGGGTTGATTCTGGGTAGCAAAGCAGACACCGTACGTTCACGATAAACAATACGTCATGTTACTAAATCAAGAATGACGGAAACACGGGCTGCACAACAGCGGCAAAACGAAACACACTTTGTAGAGTTGCTTTCAAGTATGGCCTATCTAGTTTTAATTTCATCATTTTGATAAATTGCGTTGTTGGGAGGTAGTCGGCTATAGGGGTTGTGTATTTATACTGAAGCAGTGCAGGGTTTACGGTAATGCATGAGTAGGCCGTCTTTCATCCGCCTGAATGTCTGCGCTGACACAAAGCGGCATCGTCAACGACGATGGGATGAACTGAATGATCATCGAGGGTGTGTTTCCGTTGGCAGGTAGCAGCGTGTAGTCGTCACGATGTCGGTGATCATACGTCTGCAGAAGCTGCCGTGGACGGCGAACGCCATCGACATCCGGCGCTTCTTCTACGGCATGTCGATACCGGACGGCGGCGTGCACATCATCGGCGGCGAGCTCGGGGACGCCTTCATTGCCTTCAGCACGGACGAGGACGCGCGTAAGGCGATGCAGCTCACCGGCTCCCGTCTCAACGAAGCACACGTCAATCTGCAGCTGAGCAGCAAGAGCGAGATGCAGGCCGTGATCGCCGCGGCGCGCAGCGGCATCGCACCGAAGGCGGCCGACTCGTCACTTCCGCCTGTGTCGTCATATCCGCCCGTGGATATGCCGCCCGACCCACACGGTTACAGAGACCACCGCGACGGCGGCCCGCCCGCTTTCGGCCAGCCTGACCACCACGCCAGCGCAATTAGTCAGATGACAGACGGCAGAATGCAGCGACCGATCGACGAACAAGCGATGTTCGGTAACTCACCCGGAATGCCCGGAATGCCCGGCTTCATGCGTCCGCCCCCGCTGCCGTTCCATCGGCCCGAGCAGGAGCGCGAGATGCGAGGCCAACCCGACCGTCCGGACTTCAGCAGACCACCGATGCCGTCCGACGGCCAACGTTTCGGAGAGGAGATGGATCGACGGGACGTCAACCGAGGACCGGACCAGCATCCGTTCAACCGTCGGCCGCCGGAGAGACCAGACTTCGATCGGCGACACGGCGGTGACGCGATGACGATGGACGTGGAGGGACGCCACGCGTGGGACCGATCCGGGCCGTACCATCCGAGTAAAGGCGACAGAACCGCCGAACACGGGAAAGACGCATTCATACCCGACACCGGCGGTAAACAGCGCCACGACGTGCCCAACATCGGCCCGGGTGATAAGTCGGGCTACGGTGGCGGGCCTCGGGCATTGGACCGAAACTTTTCCGGCTTTCCGAGAGAAATTAATTACGACAGAGTCGATCCGGGTAAACCATCTATCCCCGCGCCAAACAGACGCGACTCACCGCGTGTTAGCAACGACCCGAGTGGATTCATGAAAGACACTGCGAGATTTTCCGAAACTCCCTCCGTTCTGGATACGGATGGTAGAACACAGCCGAGAGGTGCGCGCCCCGAGCAGGGCGGTGAGTTTGGCCGACAGATGCCCATGCACGACGCCGCTATGTCGAGATTTGGTCGAGGGGACGGTATGCGTCACGAAGATAGACCATTTGACGCCCACGGGAGAGAACCGCTTATGTCTGGCTCGCGGTTACCGATGAACCAGTCGAGAAACGCATTCCCGTATGGGATGAGTGTCCCTCCTCCGGGGGGCATGGAAGAGGAGCCGATGGACCGCGAGCGTGGTCGACAAGCGCCTGGGATCAACAAAGATGTTTCGTTTCCTGCCGGGCCGGGTCACATGATGCAGGGTCCGCCTGGGGGCAACAGCTCCAAGAGAATGGGGATGGGAATGGAGTTCGACGGGATATCACGAGACATGCCACAACAACCCGCTATGCCGCCCAGGGAGCCGATGGGATTTGGCCGAGGAAGAACGGCAGAGCCTCTTGGCTTTGGCCGAGGACGAGCGGGAGACGAAATACCCCCGAAGGACGGAGAGCGGAGCATGTTCGAACGTGACATGCGCGGCGCGAGAAGCGGCCCCGGGTTTGACCGAGGCGGTCCACACAAAGACGGTATCCAACCTGGCGCTGGAACGGCCGGGAGGGGCCCCGAGCTCGGCAGGAACGTACCGCCACTGGGCGGAGAAATTATGACTGGATTTTCGAAAGGTTCGCCTCAAGCCGGCCGAGGGAGGCTTCCGATGACTGCTGAAGGAGGACACGGCGTCGGCAGAGGCGGCCCAATGCGAGATTTAGGACGACCGGACATGTTTCAGGATACTCCAATACCTGACGTAGAGATGGGAGGCATGGGCAGAGGGGGGCCTCCTCCTCCGAGAGATGGTGGTTTCAACAGGGGTGGCATGCCGAGAGAGGGCGATGTACCCGACTTCGGCAGAGGCGGCATGCCACGCGACGCCGACATGCCAGGATTTGGCAGGGGCGGACCGGGCAGAGATAACAAGCCAGCCTTCGGACGGTGGGGGCCTTCTGAAGATGCTGTCCAGTCTAAAGACAGGGTTCCGTTTGACATTGAGAGGCCTGGATTTCGACAAGGGGGACCGCCGAGTGATATGGGAAGGCAAGGGTTCGGGCGAGTTGGCGCCCTGATGGACATGCCAGGTGGACCTCCGCGGGACGTAGAAAGGCCGGGCTTTGGCCGGAGTGGACAGCCGATGGATTTAGACAGTCGTACCAGAGACGTCGAGAGGCCAGGCATGGACAGGGGACTCATGGGTTCCGACAAGCAGGGTTTCGGAAGAGGCGGATCACGTGCAGATGTAGGCGGTCCTGGCGACGGTGCGCCCGGGTTTGACAGAAGGGGACTTCGTATGGACATGGGCGGCCCGTCTGGATATGCGGACGGGCCAGGGTTCCAGAGAATGGGAGACGAAGGCCGACCGATGGACACTGATCACTCGAGAATGGGCGACGGCCGGCCGCCGATGAACATGGATCGGTCGGGATTCGTAATGGGCGGACCGCCGCAGGAGAACGACCGACACGGCTTCGGCCAGAGCCGACACGACGGAGACAGCGACGGCAGACGGTTCAACGACAGCCGGGACGGGCCGCAGGACGGCGCAAGACCGGGCAGACCGGACAGCGACCAGTTCGGCATGCACCGAAGCGAGCCGTGGGACAGGGCGCGACGCAACGAGCCACCGTTCCGCCGAGACGACGGACAGCGACGCGACGAGCCGATGCGACTGGGACCGGACCGCGACGGCCGCCAGCCGCGCCCGAACATGCGGGCTTCGATGAAACCGGGTCTTCTCGGCGACGCGCCCGGTGACGTCAAAGTCAACAGTCCCCACGGTGGCAACGATAACCCGCCGTCGATCCCGAACCTGTTCGACGAGCCGCTGATCGAGGGATGGCACCCCGGTGGTGGCGGCGGCGGAGGAGGCCATCCTGGTGCCGGCGACGACAGGGCGAGACGTCGAGGCAGCGGGCGGGTGGAGCGCGACTACGACCGGCGCGAGGCGAGTCCGCGCAGCCACGACGACGAGTTGCGGCGCCACGACCGGAAGCGGTCGCGCGGCGGCGGCGACGCCGACGTCTGCTTCGTGCACGTGAGCGGCCTGCCGCGCGTCATGAACTATCGCGACATCCGGCGGCTGTTCCGCGGCAGCGACATCCCGCGCGACGGCCTGAAGGTGACGAACGACCGGCGCGGCCAGCGCATCGGCGAGTGCTACATCCACTTCTTCGCGCCGAGCCACGCCGAGGCGGCGCTGCGGCGCGACGGCGCCAACGTCGACGGCCGCACGATACGCGTGCGTGCTTGCAGCGAGTACGACTTCGACCGGGCCGTCGACTCGTACACGCCCGGCTCCGACGACCACGGCTCGCGCTCGTCCTCCAAGCGGCCGCGGTCGCGCTCGCCGGGCGCGCGTCAGCACGGCGACTCGGACGTGTCCGACACGTACCTGGCCGTGAAGAACCTGCCGCACAAGGCGACGAAGGCCGACCTGAGGAAGTTCTTCGGCGCGCTGCGGCTTGTCGACGACAGCGTGCACATCGAGAACCACAAGGAGACGTCGACCGCCTACGTGCAGCTGGCGAGTCGGCGCGACTACCCGGCGGCGCTCGACCTACACAAGCACACGCTCAACTCGCGCGCCATCGACATATTCCCGATCAGCGCCCGCGAGTTCCAGTCGCAGGTGGCCCTGCTGAAGGGCATCGAGGCGGAGAACGCCGACGACACGACGCCGAAGAACGCCGCGAAGCCCGACTCGGAGAAGACCGCCAACGGCATCTCCCGTCCGGCCGCCGAGCAGCAGCGGAAGTCGACCGCGCCCACCAAGCAGCCGCCTACGTCAACGACGCGCACAACGTGCGTCAAGATGAACGGCCTGCCGAGCTCGGCGAACGGCGCGATGGTGAAGGAGTTCTTCACCGGCCTGCAGCTGGCGACGCGCGGCATCAACATCATCTACAACCCGGACCAGACGGCGACGGGCGTCGCCTTCGTCGAGTTCGCGAGCGCCGTCGACTGCGAGAAGGCGCTCGGCAAGAACCGAACGAGCATGGGCGACAGCCGCTACGTGTCCGTGGCGCCGATCGACACGAACGAGATGCAGATGCAGATGGCCGTCGAGAAGGCGCGCATCCGCGTGCCACTTCCGGTTCCGGATGAGAAGAAGCCGGCACCGCCGCCGCTGTCGTCGATTCCGCCGCCGCTGGGCATGCCCGACAAACAGCAGCCGCCGCCGCCGCAGCAGCCGCCACAACAGCGACCGGCGTTCGGGGTGCTCATACGGAACACGCCGTTCCGCATCACCGAGGTGGAGTTGCACGCCTTCTTCCAGTGCTGCCGGCCCATCCCCGGCTCCGTGAAGATCCATCGCGCGCCGAACGGCAAGCCGACCGGGGACTCGATGATCGCCTTCCACAACCCGATGGACGCCCGTCGCGCCGTCGCCGAACTCAACGGGCGCTTCCTGATGGGCAGAGCCCTGATGCTGTCGCTCTGAGGGGCCGGGGCCGCGCAGACAGACGGTTGGACGCGGTTGCAGGTGTGTTGATTACGTTGTCAAAACTGTGCTGCTTGTCCGGTTGTCGAACGTGGCAGAAAATGAGATTTAAACAACACATGTTTGGCGCACACGCACACGCACACGCACACGCACACGCACACGCACACGCACACGCACACGCACACGCACAATAAATGATATACATATATGTGCATGCATGTATATATATATATACATATATATACGTATATACGTATATATATATATATATATATATATATATATATAATTAATTAATTAGTATATAATTAAATGTTTTTTTGTTATAATGCGTTTTTCTACACGGATGTGCGTGCGTGCGTGCGTGCGTGCGTGCGTGCGTGCGTGCGTGCGTGCGTGCGTGCGTGTGTGTATATGTGTATACATACCCGCAAGCATACACACATGCGCGCGCGCAAAACGCTTGAGAGAACGTTTCTTAATTCAATAACTTGAAAATATTATCTACTTATACTGTGTCGATACAAAAATGTGTTGTGCGAAAGCTTTCATCGTAACGTCGATAGGATTTTGATGCTGCGCGCGTGAAAACTCCATTCCCTCATCGAACTAACAATTATATATATAATGCACCTCATCAAACTTTGTTGCAATTTGGTTTAATTATGTACACAGGCACATTGAATGAAATAAGCCGGGAAGGGAGAGCGTGTCATTTCGGATCGTCTCAGAAAGGATCTTTGGCATACGACATGCAACAGCAACAAACGCATTCGTGTGGCACAGTCGACGTTATTAAGCTCGCGTACTCCATCTACTGGACACGACTTTACTATTCCGTTAAAAAAAACCTATCCCATGGACTTCCATGGACGTTTCTGATGGCCGAACTGCACGAAAGATAGCTTGCATTTCCTGATGTTTGTTCGTGTTCCCGTTGAATCGACAATGTGTGGGTGTATGTGGACTGCGGTAGTTGTTATTGTGAATTAACTTTGGCATGACATCGGCTGGCAGCGATGAACATATCGAGTTGTGCGTGTTCAGTCACAAAGTTAACTGTTTCTTTGTACATAGTTTTATATTTCCAAGTGCGTATGTCTGCATTTCTAGACGAAGCGCCAATGGTGCAGTAATGTGTAGTACATGTGCGATATGCACGATGACTTTCTGTTGGACTGTTGAATGTTATGGAGACGTTTTTACTTGGAGCGTATCACGTCTCTACTTGGAATTTGTCAATAAGTGATTACTTTAGAAATCGTCTACTGTTGATGGTCGGTTGATTTAAAATTAATTATATGTATGATTGAATTATATGTGGCCAAAAATTGTCATAATCCAAAGAACAAAACGTGTGCCTCTTTCGATGTAGATGTGCATCTGCAATGCAGGTAAATCCTATTACCTAGACATTCTTGCGGGTGTGCTGACATTAGGGTGTATTGAACTGATGTACGTATAGAGTTTTGGATAATTATACCTGGCTGCGTATTAATCAAAAGCAGATGGTAACCAGTAAAAGCTGCTCATTTGGCAGCATTGGTAATTGAGCATGGTTTGTAGCGCAGAAACAATGGACATGATTTGTTCAGAAGTATTGTGACACTACACACCGTATATGTTGTAATTTTGTAATTACATTTAATTGCTTCATTAGCAGTTGATGAAAACTTGCGTAAAGTTTCACTTCAGTTTTTTTAAAGTAATTATTTAAGCGTGTCGTCGGTGAAACGCTGTTGTATGTCGTGACGGTGCTACTTCGTGTGGAATCGTATTAAATATGTTGAACATCCTTGAACGAATTAATGTTCCTTGACACTTTACTTTCCCTTCACATCAAACCGATTATATCTTCGAGTATGTCAAGCGAGTATATCGGTTTTCACTTTAACGTATTCATTCATTCACTGCACAACGTTCTTTCAAAAGAAACTTCTTCTAACTGGAACTGCAGTTAAACACACTGACATCGCGACTGGTGTTAGAATCATGTGTGTATATATATATATATACCTTTTCTGATACACAGTTCTGCAAAATACAAACAAATAACCGAACGTAATACAGTGTTGCTATGTATGTAACGTGTGATAGCAGCAAAACTACACAGCCAGTTATCCATAACACGTGTTTGCGACAAGACGCAAATCTGACAAACTAAAGACATTTCTTCCGTCAAGGGATCCAAGGTTGTTAAATAATTGTTTGCATGTCGCTATGTTTGTATTAGTTACTGCATTTGTGCAGGTCCTGTTAGTATTTGCAGGAGACATGTCATGCCATAGTGTAAATGAATACATCATTAAGTGTAAGTCTAATATCGAGCCACTTAGCTTTGGTGCATCTCCCCGCCTAGGCAGAATAGTTCCGCTCAATGGAAAAGTGTTCTATATGAAGTATCAAGCCCATCTCCGAGGACATAATTGGTGGTTGCAAACTGCAATAATAGCTGGACGAAAAAATGCACCATCCCCAACATCAACCTTGCTATGGACGTAAATATAATTCGACACTAGGCCTAATGCACTCGGCAGAGCCATGTACTTGAAGAGGCCTTTGTGTCTTTATCGGGCAGGTAATCGTACTCTATGGATAATATAAGTGCGTGGAACGCTTATAGAGATTTTGACAACGAGAAATTACAATAGACAACAGTTCATTGACCCGAGTGATATAGAGTCCGACAAGTTATCCCCACGTCTAAGATTCGGATCGGGTGTTCCTTTGTTGTGCTACATTCGAATCGCTACATGGAAAATTAAATCACTCCTGTTTACTTCCACCTGACACTATTTTGTCATATAACAACTCATTCTATTGCCGTGTCCGTAAATGTGGAATTCTAGCTTGATACCGTGCAAACTACAACACGGGCCATAGTAGCGTATGTTGATTACCAGCAAGGTCTGGCTCTACGAATCCAGAAATTGAAATACAATTGCGCTCTTTGGCATTAGGAGCCCACCAAGTGTGTTCACTATTTAGTTTTCGCTCGTTCGCTTCACGTGTGATAGATCATACTTCCGGGTAATGTCTGCGATATGACACCAATGCGTCTACGCTGTAGTGTGTGTGTGTGTGTGTGTGTGTGTGTGTGTGTGTGCGTGCGTGCGTGCGTGCGTGCGTGCGTGCGTGCGTGCGTGCGTGTGTCCGTGCGTGTGTCCGTGCGTGTGTCCGTGCGTGTGTCCGTGCGTGTGTCCGTATGCGCCGTGCCATTGTGTAACATCATTATAATAATGGTGAAATTTGTTGAGACCCACCTGATAAACATAGAACAAAACAGAGCACTTAAGCCTACGTGTGCTAATTCAAAAACATCCACTCTTGGGACACGCACGAAACGACGCAATCGCGTACGACATTCTGTCTACCTGAGGTAACCAGGCTGCAACTACATCGTTCGTATGTGACGGCTTCTCATTCTCACGTCGTCAGTGACGGCGCGTTGTTTTGTATAAAATCGGCTTTCTGTATTGATAGACCGTCTTAAACCGCAAATAATATGTTATGTTCATAGTAACTGTATAATACATACAAATCTAGTCAAGTCAAATAACATACAATAACGTAAAGAGAACAATAAGTAAAGCACATGATATGATATGATATGATATGATATGATATGATATGATATGATATGATATGATATTATATTATATTATATTATATTATATTATATTATATTATATTATATTATATTATATTATATGATATTATATGATATTATATGATATTATATGATATTATATGATATTATATGATATTATATGATATGATATGATATGATATGATATGATATGATATGATATGATATGATATGATATGATATGATATGATATGATATGATATGATATGATATGATATGATATGATATGATATGATATTATATGATATTATATGATATTATATGATATGATATTATATGATATTATATGATATTATATGATATTATATGATATTATATGATATTATATTTCTTATCACACAGTCTGCTTACATACGTAATCAAATGCTTGCGTTGTCTGAATTCACCGGCCAGCAGATGTTGGATGCAATAGAAGAGTCAGTGCAACGCGGAGTAGGTTTTAGCCAATCAGATACGAGCGATTGTTGTGACGTAATGCCACATATACAATTATTAGTTTGACGTACGGTTGGCAAGTGACGCAGACGTTAAACGTGGGCGCAAATGTAGCGTGACGTCGCAAGTATTGGTCCTCGAGCTTCAATGTTAGCAGAAACTGCTGAGCGCGATAGTCCAACAACTGATTGGGAAGATGTCTACTAGAAGTGGTTGAACACTGGTTGCAACACGTAGGCCTACACGTCCTAGAGAAAAGAATATGTTAGAGTCTATTATAAACATTCAGGAGCACAATTTGAATCAGCTGCAAATAATTCATAAAAGATCCTTGACCAGTGGCGCCAGCCGACGAGACTAGACAGCGGAGTGCCATGAGTATCTGAATTTACGGCGCAGGGGCGACGAAACTTTTTCTACAGCACACTCCTCCTCTACCCCCACCCCGTCCGTCTTCAGGTCATCTCCGACGATTATCATAACTAGTACCCCCAAAATTAAAAATGTATTTCGTTTCCACTTCAGCGAAATAAGTGCGTTAAAATTTGAATAAGAAAGGGAGTCAATACTTGGAGTATTGTTGGTGCTTTTTTACACTATAGAGTACAGAGTGCCACAACGTCTGAAAATTGTGAAGGCTATGCCTCCAAGAGCCCTGGTTCGATTTGAAACCTATATGACCTTAAACTGGCGGAGAATTCATATATTCGATATATGTGTGTGTGTGTGTGTGTGTGTGTGTGTGTGTGTGTGTGTGTGTGCGTGCGTGCGTGCGTGCGTGCGTGCGTGTGTCCGTGCGTGTGTCCGTGCGTGTGTCCGTGCGTGTGTCCGTATGCGCCGTGCCATTGTGTAACATCATTATAATAATGGTGAAATTTGTTGAGACCCACCTGATAAACATAGAACAAAACAGAGCACTTAAGCCTACGTGTGCTAATTCAAAAACATCCACTCTTGGGACACGCACGAAACGACGCAATCGCGTACGACATTCTGTCTACCTGAGGTAACCAGGCTGCAACTACATCGTTCGTATGTGACGGCTTCTCATTCTCACGTCGTCAGTGACGGCGCGTTGTTTTGTATAAAATCGGCTTTCTGTATTGATAGACCGTCTTAAACCGCAAATAATATGTTATGTTCATAGTAACTGTATAATACATACAAATCTAGTCAAGTCAAATAACATACAATAACGTAAAGAGAACAATAAGTAAAGCACATGATATGATATGATATGATATGATATGATATGATATGATATGATATGATATGATATGATATGATATGATATGATATGATATTATATTATATTATATTATATTATATTATATTATATTATATTATATTATATTATATTATATTATATTATATTATATTATATTATATTATATTATATTATATTATATGATATTATATGATATTATATGATATTATATGATATTATATGATATTATATGATATGATATGATATGATATGATATGATATGATATGATATGATATGATATGATATTATATGATATTATATGATATTATATGATATGATATTATATTATATGATATTATATGATATTATATGATATTATATGATATTATATTTCTTATCACACAGTCTGCTTACATACGTAATCAAATGCTTGCGTTGTCTGAATTCACCGGCCAGCAGATGTTGGATGCAATAGAAGAGTCAGTGCAACGCGGAGTAGGTTTTAGCCAATCAGATACGAGCGATTGTTGTGACGTAATGCCACATATACAATTATTAGTTTGACGTACGGTTGGCAAGTGATGCAGACGTTAAACGTGGGCGCAAATGTAGCGTGACGTCGCAAGTATTGGTCCTCGAGCTTCAATGTTAGCAGAAACTGCTGAGCGCGATAGTCCAACAACTGATTGGGAAGATGTCTACTAGAAGTGGTTGAACACTGGTTGCAACACGTAGGCCTACACGTCCTAGAGAAAAGAATATGTTAGAGTCTATTATAAACATTCAGGAGCACAATTTGAATCAGCTGCAAATAATTCATAAAAGATCCTTGACCAGTGGCGCCAGCCGACGAGACTAGACAGCGGAGTGCCATGAGTATCTGAATTTACGGCGCAGGGGCGACGAAACTTTTTCTACAGCACACTCCTCCTCTACCCCCACCCCGTCCGTCTTCAGGTCATCTCCGACGATTATCATAACTAGTACCCCCAAAATTAAAAATGTATTTCGTTTCCACTTCAGCGAAATAAGTGCGTTAAAATTTGAATAAGAAAGGGAGTCAATACTTGGAGTATTGTTGGTGCTTTTTTACACTATAGAGTACAGAGTGCCACAACGTCTGAAAATTGTGAAGGCTATGCCTCCAAGAGCCCTGGTTCGATTTGAAACCTATATGACCTTAAACTGGCGGAGAATTCATATATTCGATATATGTGTGTGTGTGTGTGTGTGTGTGTGTGTGTGTGTGTGTGTGTGTGTGTGTGTGTGTGTGTGTGTGTGTGTGTGTGTGTGTGTGTGTGTGTGTGTGTGTGTGTGTGTGTGTGTGTGTGTGTGTGTGTGTGTGTGTGTGTGTGTGTGTGTGTGTGTGTGTGTGTGTGTGTGTGTGTGTGTGTGTGTGTGTGTGTGTGTGTGTGTGTGTGTGTGTGTGTGTGTGTGTGTGTGTGTGTGTGTGTGTGTGTGTGTGTGTGTGTGTGTGTGTGTGTGTGTGTGTGTGTGTGTGTGTGTGTGTGTGTGTGTGTGTGTGTGTGTGTGTGTGTATATATGTATTATATAAACGATATATAATATTGCGTACACATGATCGCGAAATCAACACGTTCATGCCCAGACCTTCGGAATTTGTTTGTTTTCCAATATCTTTTTTAATGTAGGCAGGCCTACGTGTCCCGTTATGTGCTCCCCTGCAGCTACACGATTTATTTAACAATATTTCTAAGATGCCACTATCCAGCAGCGCGACGCGACGGCAGCATGACAGGGCGTGACAACGGAGTCGAATTTTTGGCGACCTCAAGTGGTGCAATTGCTCGTTTTTTGGCCCTCCCCCACACAGACAATCATTACAGAGACGCAGCAGATAGTTCCATCGTCATTGAACGCAGTTATGTAATAAAGTGGCGCCCTCGTGTGGCTGGCTATATGTTCTGCCATGAACCTCCTTGAAAAGGACAATGGATATAATACTGTAAAATAGACTTAGCCTCCGTAAAACATCAATCGAAATAGAAAAACAAATAACGGACAAACTCCATGTATTTTTTTTATCGTGTCAACAGTACGCTGATCTACGTTAAAGACGAGTTAACAATTTTTTTTTAAATGCACCTGTTGTCATCTAGAACAAAACACGCAGTGTTCAAATGCCAACTTGTCCGTGGCGACACCTGCGAAAAGAATCGGTTTTGTTAATCTGTCAGTGTCAGTTAACCTGTTCAGCTTGTAGAAGGACCGCTTTGTTTGCGTACTTTTTCGTGGGAAGTTCACAGGAAATATGAGTCGCACCGGCGCTGAAATAAGGGCCAGGTATGTGCGCGGTTTCGTCGTTTTTCATAGCAAAATAATCAAATAATGTTGGTATCAAGCGATGATTTACCTGGCGTTGTTGGTGTGCAAACTTCCGTTGTCAACAAGTCGCGGCTTGTCGCTTTGTCAGCTGCGCTTGACAATCTGATGCTGTTTGGGCAGTGTGCATTTTAGACAGTGGCCGTTTAACGATTGGAGATTTTATCGTATTTTGCTTTTCCCTTGCAGATTAGATAGTTAGTATTTCGGTAGATTTGACAAGAATTTAAAAGCGGAGTGATTTGCAATGCTTATTCTATTATCGCCCACTTTCCAGCTATCCATTTCGCGAGAGGGATTTTTTTTATTAAACAGGGACCTTTTGGGTGCGTTGTCATGTTAACTCACAACTCAATTTGTTTTTGATTCAAATTTAATAGTTTTGGCTTAAGCTGTGTTGTGTAAGATTACACAGTGGTGGCGCGAACAGGAAAATGTTAAACGATCCTTAACTAATCTTATTATTTTACTTGTTTTTAACCTGATTTACACTACGGTAAGGTACTTAGTAAGAATTGTTAGTTGGTGTCCCCTGATTAACAAAAAATAATAAAAATATACACTAATTGTTTCTAAATTTTAAACGTATTCTAGTTTACTTCTATTATCGCCCAGTAAACAAATCGTAACCAAGGTACTGCGACCTGTTAAATGTCATTGAGACTGGTACATAGACATAAAAGTTAGACTAAATTTAGTATAACTCTACATTTTAAAAAACAAAAACATTTCCTGGCTTGGGTCTGCCTAACATGGCCTCATAAACGGTGCTGCTCTTTGTGTGCCCAGTGTAGGCCCTGGGACGAAGACCCTACATTTCCATTTCCAGTACTTCTTCTATACTATATTCCTTTTGTTCCTGTTCTTAGCACATAGCAGTACCATCCATGCTGTTGCACTTCTTGACAATCAGGAACAATACATACATTTTACAGGATGTTTTACCTAAGTGTTGTTTTTCTCGTGATTGCTTTTGCAGAGATTAAAAACAGTACAAATAACCATTGTAAAACCCCACATGAAAGCTTGATAAATAGATCAGTACCAGAAATCTCTCTCATCAAAGCATTATCCATTAACTTGCATCATAAACCAAGGACATCCAGGGCAAACCCCAAAAAATTCCCACAATACTTCATGTTGTATCTTCTTGTTCTGGCAAATGACATTGAACTAAATCCTGGCCCTAGGGCGCCCAAATACCCTTGTGGTGTCTGCCAAAAAGCTGTAACATGGAAACACAAAGCAATTTGTTGTGATACTTGTAACACCTGGTTCCACACACAGTGTGAAAGCATTAGAGACACAATATATGACACAATGCAAAACTCAAATACATCATGGAACTGTCTAAAATGCGGTATGCCAAATTTCAGTAGTACCCTTTTTAATTACGACGACATTGAACATTCTGAAAACATATATCAGCACATCTCAAATTCAAATGACAATTCCATTCAACTTCCGTCAACACCAGCTGGGTTAGGACCCCCACTTCATACATCTTCACCTTCCAGTCAGAGAAAACAGCACAGTTACACCCATATTCCCAAAACAAAAAACCCACTGAGAATCATCAACCTAAACTGTCAATCACTAAAAAACAAGAAAGCCGAATTTTTATCACTCATTGATAGTACAAAACCAGACATCATTATTGGCACAGAATCCTGGCTTAGTAACAGCATATCAGACACTGAATATTTCCCTGACAAATTTAATGTTTATAGAAATGACAGAAATGAAGACCAGAGAGGAGGTGGGGTATTTGTTGCAGTGAGTTCTGACCTGATTAGTGAAGAAGAATTTGAACTAGAGACAGACTGTGAAATTATTTGGATAAAGATCTGCTTAACTGGTTGTAAACTGCTTCATATATGTGCCTACTATAGACCTAATGTAAATGACGAAAACAGCTTAGAACAGTTCGAAATATCATTAAACAGAGTAAAACAAAACCAACACATATTCATTGGAGGAGATTTCAACTTCCAAGGATGGGATTGGCATAACGAACTGTTAAAATCAAACTGCCAAAATGTATCGCTACATGAAAAATTCCGAAACATTCTTGATGACTTTGGCCTTATACAAATTATACATAAACCAACAAGAGGAGATAACACCCTGGACCTAATGATAACAAACAATCCTACTAACATAAACCGAACAGAGGTACTACCAGGAATTTCAGACCATGACTGTTGCTACACAGAACTAGACATAAACCCAATGAAACAGAAACAGAAACCGAGAAAGATTCCCCTTTTCAATAAGGCGGACTGGGAAAATTTCAGACAACAAATGAGAGAAGTAAACAAAACTCTTCAAAATTGCTATGAACAAAACAGTGCAAATACATTATGGTGTACATTTCGGGATACCATTGTCAAAGGAGCTGAAATGTACATACCATCCAGAATGACTAAACGTAGGGATGTATACCCTTGGATCACACAAACATTAAAGAAACTTATGAGGAAAAGGGACAGAATGTATAAAAATCACAAGCACACTCCAAAATACAAAGACCTAAAACGAACTATACAGCAACAACTAAGATCTGCCTACTGGAACTATGTAAATGAGATTGTCACCTCTACTGATGATGGTACTCAAAAACCAAGTTATGCTAAGAAATTTTGGACGTACATGAAACACTGCCGTACAGACCACACAGGGGTATCACCACTCAGACAAAATGGAATCCTACATTCAAACCCCACAGCCAAAGCAGAGATACTAAATCAACAGTTCCAGTCAGTCTTTACAGATGACCAATCTCCTCAAGAAACCAATCTATACAATTCAACTCTACCAGAAATGCCAGACATAGAAATTACAGAAACTGGTGTACTAAAACTCCTGCAAAATCTTAAACCCTATAAAGCCCAAGGACCAGACAACATCCACCCAAGAATTCTAAAAGAGTTAGCTGTTGAAATTACCCCATCACTTACCTTAATCTTTCGGAAATCATATGAAACAGAAGAAGTCCCCAAAGACTGGTTAAAAGCAAATGTCTCACCTATCTTCAAACATGGCCAAAAATACCTTGCTTCCAATTACAGACCCATCTCCTTGACATGTATAGCATCTAAATTAATGGAACATATCTTAGTTAGTAATATAATGAAACATGCACAGTCACACAACATCCTTTACGACCTTCAACATGGCTTTCGATCTTGTGTGTCATGTGAGACACAACTCATCCAGTTCACAAACGACCTAGTCACAAATATGCAATCTGGCGCACAAACGGATGTCATAGTGATGGACTTTTCTAAAGCATTTGATAAGGTCAGCCATACCAAACTAGTTGACAAACTCCATCACTATGGCATCCAAGGCAAAACAAATTCCTGGGTTAAAGCATTCTTAACCGATCGATCACAAAGAGTACTAATAGAGGGCGAGGCTTCTTCTGAAGTCCTTGTAACACCAGGAGTCCCTCAAGGTTCTGTACTTGGTCCCTGCCTATTCCTTTTTTACATTAACGACATTCCAGACAATATTACTTCTACAGTTAGACTCTTTGCTGATGACACCATAATGTATATAGCTCTTAAGCCTAAGATAAACACAGCTGCACTCCAGGAAGACCTTAACACACTCGACAAATGGACACAAAAATGGAAAATGAGTTTCAACCTTGAAAAGTGCCATGTCATCCCTGTTACAAGAAATAAAACTATCACTAAAACCCAGTACATTCTCCACGGACAACCACTTCAAACTGTTTCACAAGCTAAATATCTTGGCCTAACCATAACATTTGACCTTCGGTGGAATGCCCACATAAATAGCATCTCTTCAAAAGCAAATAGATCATTACGCTTCCTCCGCAGAAATCTAAAAGTATCATCAATCCAAATAAAAACTCTTGCTTATTTCACCTTTGTTAGACCTATCCTGGAAAATAGCTGTACTGTCTGGGACCCTTACACCGCTACACAAATAAATAAACTTGAAATGATACAACGCCGAGCAGCTCGATATGTTTTACATCGCCACCATAATACGTCAAGTGTCACCAATATGCTCCAGTCATTAGGCTGGAGATCCCTAGCAGACCGTAGAAAAGATGCAAAACTATGCATGTTATATAAAATATCAAATGACCTAGTGGGCATACCTGCAAATAAATATCTAATTCCTTCAAACACAGTCACTAGAAAGCAACATTCCTTGTCTTACGTTATCCCTCACTCCAGATGTAACTACCACTTGTATTCTTTTTTCCCAAATACCATTCGACTTTGGAACTCCCTCCCCCAACATATTGTAAATAAAAACAGCCTTGATTCTTTTAAGAGCAATATCCAGACTTTCCATTATTCCACCTTTTAGATATAACTAGTTTTTTTTGTGTGCACGCATTACTTTTACATGCACAAATTACGGCTCTGATACACTGCAATGCACCCAAAACGAAAAAAAAAATATATATATATATATATATTTCTGATTTTTCCTGTTCGCCCGCCTGTATCTTCAGCATGTTGAAGCTAGGCGGTACTCGGAAGAAGAAGAAGAAGACAACATATTTTAAAGAAATCTTATGCATTATCAGTATGATTTTATGCAGAAATACATTAATTTATGTTGGTTATAAAATTATTTCCATAAAGGTAAAGTTGAAGAAATTAGTTTTTCTTATTACAATCACATTACAATTAACTTCAATTTTGCTAACGACAAAGGTATGCCAATGAAACTTCAATAGTATTGTGTGCGAACTGTCAAAATAAATTGCCTTTATTTGATGATAGTGTTGCGGTATGCATTTTAAATGTGCCTCTATACTCGGGTTGATTCGGGCGTTCTGGCCTCGAAAGGGACTCGTGTTGATTTGGGCTTTATGGCCACAAGAGGATTAAATACACACCTCAATACTCAGCTACTGTTGAAAATGTTGGGATTTTCTAAAGTCACTCTGATATTGCCTTTGAAATAGAGCACAGCTGTGGCGGATGTCTGCATTCTTCTCAACAATGAAATGGTCGTGATCAGCCAAGTAAATTAATAGTATGATTCAGCTGACTTACGTGCATTAATTGTTATCTGCCAGAGATAATGTAGGTAATTACCCCCACTGGCTTGTGAAGATGGTACTGTCCACTTGTGTTCAGTTGTTGTGTCATGATTGTGATGTAGTTGTTGTGACTTTGGTTTGTAGTGAGACGCAGGCGAAGGATATCCAGGACCGTGTGGCCCGTGTAGAGAGACACTTTGGGGACATGTGCACAAATTTTGGAGCATATTCAAGGAAAGTTGCAAAACTCAGAGATAAGGGTGAGCTGTACTTACCATGTTTCACTGCAATCTACGACTTAACCACAGCTACAAACCTACAAAACACTAAACGTCATTAACATATATACTTCAATAGATGTCACCTTTGTCTTTACTCGAAGGGACCTTCTTACAGAGGAGAGCAGGGTTAATAGATGCTGAGGCCCAACCAAGACAATGGTGATTGTCTTTGTTATTGCTGTTTGTTTTCTTGTACTACAGAGTACAGTTATTAAAAGCGACAGTGCCAGATTCTAGGTTTTATTTATTTATTTAATATTATGTTCTTATAACCACAACATGCCTGTTAAATGTTTACTGCCTGTCAAGTTGTGTTTGGTTACTTTATTAAGTTCGGGATAATGTATGCAATTTAAAAAAAATCCGCCTGCAACACATTTGAAAGGTAAACAAAAGATCCAGCTAGTTTCAAAACAAAATTTGTTGGCAATAATGGTCAGGTGAGTCGAGTTAACCACAACACCCTTTGCTGTTTAACTCCCCACATTCTAGACAGTAGACTTCCTGTTACAATTGCTTGCTCTGCCATTGGGCAGAGGAGCTGGCACCCTGTCTTTAATTTCTGGACTCTTTGCTGTTCCTGTTCAGGGGATGAGCTGGCGAAAAATGTGAGGGAATATGCTGAGCAGGAGAAGCTCAACCACACCATGCAGCAGGCGCTGAAAGACTTCTCAGAGAAACTCTCAGCAGTGCAAGACTACCGTGAAAGTGAGGTAAGTGGTGATGGCTCTCTCTCGCGTCCCTCTTCATTGCTGATTAAAAAGTAGAATGAAAGTCTTCAGAGCAGCATAATATGCATGCAAGGGTAGAATGTGTAAATTATCCAAAATTATACAGAATGGTGGCAAAGGTTAAACATGTGGAATTGAACATATCATTTATTTGTTTAAAAAACAGACATATGGAATTGATGGTGTTTACCGTGTTTAGATAAAAACACTCTTATGGTTATCCTTAATGTGAATTTGTCATATTTTGGTATAATAATACACCTTTACGGACCTCTGCGCTTAAGGCGGCTGTGTGACTCGGCCATCTAGCCCCGTCACATCTACTCTTATATTCTCAAATCTTTTGTTGGCAAATTGAAATTACTCCTGGCCATTGAATTGTCTAAATTCTTCCAAAATAGTTGAAGTGGAACTGGAAAAATATATGTGTGTGTTTGTGTGATATGGTATATTTGTGTCACATTTACCAAGAAGTTGTTATTTTCTAGATGAAGAGATTGGAGAGTAATGTCATAGAACCATTGACACTCTACGGCACACAATGCAAACAAGCTAAGGTGAGTGGGTGACATCAATACCACAAAAAACATTGTTACCCAGTTTCCGAAATTAGTATTTATATACTGTTATATGCCCCTATAATTTGTCAGTGGTAACATACATGTCATACAAGTTTGTGTGTCAACATTTGTTAAGGGTTTTTACCAGTTTTATCGTATTTGTAGTAGACATTTGGCAGTTGTAAAGCTATTGTTATTTGTGTTATGTGTATGTTCAGCAATTGTTTCAATATCCGCTAATCAGCTTGTGACGTAACTGCTCAGATTGATAACATGACAACTTGGTACATATACAAATATTTTGACAAAATCGTTTCTCCGTCTTCCTAGACACAAATACTGTTTTGCAGGCACGGTTGAAATTGGCATTTGAGGCGCGAGATCGCGAGAGCAAACAGCAGAAAGCACTCTCAAAGGCACGGGACAGAAACCCAAACAATCAGCACCAAATTGTATCCTTATTTCTGTATTTGTCGCATGTTGTTGCTAGTTCCCACCCCATTGCACTAGAGTGACATCGGCATGTTTACCTATTACAAGACATCAAATGAAAATTTCAGCGATCAGAACTGGTGTAATCTTCAAGCAGTGTAAATGTGTTAAATTTGAATCATAGTTTACACAAATGTTGTGTTCACATGGACATTTTATAGTAACTTATCTTTAAACTGGTTTTTGACATAAAGTTGTTCCCATTGTGACTATTTTTTCTACACTATGTAATCATCATTAACGTAAATTTAACCGCGTTTGTAAACTGGTTTAACATCGAGTGAACACTTCAAAAGTGTAATGTTTGTTGCATGTTCTGGTTTGGAGAGTAACATTTTTAACATGTTTGATGTTATTGGTGTTTGTTGATGTTGAAGTACTAAGACACTCTGCACCCTTTGATGTGGTTACAGTAACTGTTGCAGAGCATACCTATGGCAATACATTTTCTATAACATAATGTGTTAATGAGTTTTTGTGCCATGAAAGTATTTCTCTAACTGCTGTTGTGGAACACAATGTGCATGGCCCTTAACGCACCCCAGTCACAGGTTTGCATGAAACATGTCTGGATTGTTCATCTCCTAGCATGTCGGTAGAAATTTCCTAATTTTTATATTCCTACACTTAAACCGAACTGATCTGTTCCATTATGTCGAATCATCCCCTCGAGCCAGTGTTGGTAATTATTAGCAGGAAGCTCACCGAATCTGTTGTATTTTGCCCTATTTTGAGTTCTGATTGTGGAAACGGGGCTGATTACATCCAAAAGATTGCATTGAGTTGTTTGTCTCTGATAATGTTTACAATTTTAATGTTTTGTGTTTGTTCCATGGGGTAAAAACATTCAAATTGCAAGCAAAGTTTCAGGTGTTTAAACACAATTTGGCAGGCCCTGTACATTTAACTTACAATTGTTACATTGAGAATGACAGAAAAGTTTGGTTTAATGTCGTCTTTATATCATGATACTGGAGATGGGATAAAGCATATCAGAGTTCCTAAGCTCATTGGTTTTTTTAAACTTGACAGTTTGAACCAAAACTGAAAATCTTGCAAAAATGTATTCATTGCACTGATATGATTATTTGACAAATTATATGATTGCAGTATTTGACAAATGCTTTAAATTATATTAAAATCCATCATATTTACAAACATAACTGTGAAGTCTACGATAGAGAAATACTTTACTGGTGGAAGTTTCTTTCATTTACAAGAAAAGTACGTTTGAATTTTTTTATCAGCAATAATTATGTCTTTGTGTAAAATGCTGCTGTTGCTAATTATGGAATGCTTCAGTTTCTGCACTGACATTGTGATAAGGTTATTAATGGTGGACACAGTTTAACACACACAGTGTTTTTCAGTGGTGACCTGGTGGTTACATTTCTCACCTTAAGCAAAAATGGAAATATGTTAATGCTATTCTTCTCGATGTCCTATCACATAACAATCACATAGCACCCAGCTGCCCTCCAAACTGGTATTTTTGTATGCATGTTCATGCATGACCCAGATGCATAATTGTAAATTCCTACCAACAGTACTAACATATAATGTTTTTATTTTTGACATTATAATTTGCCTTCATTTCAATTTTAGACATTTATAAATAATTTGTTATAACTGCTGATATTTGGATAAGGAAGAGTAGTTTGGCATATATATATATATAATGCGTATATATATATATAATATATATATATGCGCATTATATATATGCCAATCTACTCCAAATAGTAGCAATGTTACAACAAATTATTTATATGTATATTCATATAGTATATATATATATATATAATATATATTGATATAATATTAATTAATGACTGACTAATCAACTAACCTGTGTTTGTTTCAAATGGTATGGCTAAACAGTAGATAGGCACATGACTTTACTAGTCCTGTCGTTGTGCCACTGCAGTGAGAAGGGTCAATGTCACTTACTAGTCATTTTATCAACTGTGTAGCTGTTAGCAGTAGTCTGTCTAAGCATTTTACTGTACAGCTGTATCTTAAAAATTCTTAATAATTATATGACAGACAACATTTAAATTTTTAACTTTATATTTTATTTACACACATGCTTGTGTGTACACAAACACGCACAGTATCACACATAGTGTCACGCACACATGCATACATACACACACAGACACACACACACACACACACACACACACACATGCATCACACATACACAGACACGCAAATTTTTATAAGTGATGATCAATGTCTTTCAGAAAGAAAATGAGCTTCAAACAGCAAGTTTAGATGCGTCCCATGCTGCCAAGGCTCTGGAGGATGAAATTGAGAAATTTGAAAAAAGGAAATTACAAGACATTAAGGTGGGTCCTCACCAGTTTGACTTGATCACAGAAGAGGGTTTGGAAATAACATTATTCAAATGCGCAGACAATGCATTACAATTATTTTGAATAACAAAGCAACATTTCAGTGGTCCAGTGTTTTTACAGAATGAACGGCGGCTTACCTGTTTCAGTTTTGTTTTTATTGTGCCATAAAAAACAATGTGATGTTAATGTCACTTGCAGAATGTTGTGTTAACACTTGTATTGTTACTCATTCGCAGTAGCTATGAAGCATATTGTTTCTTAACTGTCAGGCAAACATTGTTTCTTTTTTAAAATATACTGTTTGGTAATTCACCTGGTGACTATTGCAATAAACCTTCCAAAGCTTTAAGAGAATCTTTTTAAATTCTTAATTAATTATTTTTCAAATTGAAACTTGATGGTTTCAATACTTGATGTTTGTATTTAATGTTGTATTCATTTGTGTGTGTGTATTTATATATATATATATATATATATATATATATATATATATATATATATATATATATATATATATATATATATATATAGTAATATGAATAAGTACTACACTATATTAAAATGTTTATTAAGTTGGATGTTTTTGTATTTAAATATCCTATTTGTATTTCATATTTCTTAGTTTTATACACATTGCTGCATAGAATGCCATAGAAAATATACATTGTTATTATTTGTTACTAACATGTTGCACAGATTAGTAATTTCAGAGTGTTTTTTAACGACTGTGTTTTCATGCATGACAGAACATTCTGGGCAACTTTGCGAAGCTGGAGCTGATGTTTCACGCAAAGGCCCTGGAGATGTACACACAGTGCTACCAGAGCATGGCGATGATGAACGAAGACGAAGACCTGGATGTGAGATCATACTTGTTGTTTGCCAACATTAATGCAAATTGCCACTAATAACCATTTGGGACTGTAAAACTCCATATGTTTGCAAAATTCCAAAATTGGTTGATTATAACATGGCATTGTGTGTAGCCCACCATCCTGAAAAACACAGCTACACCAATTTATTTGGAAAAGTAACTGTTCACTGTGTAAATTATTTGAATATATTTATTTAGATTTGTTGTGACATTAACCATATTTTATTTTAATTCCCAACAGGATTTCAAACTTCAACTAATAATGCAAAAACTCAAGACAGCAGCAAAAACCACAGCCTAAACAGACGAAAACCACAGCTAACAGAAAAAACTAAAAATCACAGTTGAATTCGTGAGACCCACAACCAACTGAGTGAAAACTTGAAGTTGTTTTTCTTGAAACCAAACTTAATATTTTAAAATCATTTTGACAAAACATTTAGGAATACTTTTCCCCTCTCAATGTGTCATTATATAATTTAGAAGTGTCCTTTTATTTTTAGTAGTGTCAATTTGACAAGGTGGGTCACATATCTTTGTTGTGAACGAATATAAAAATGTCAACTTATTGGCTATATTGAGTTATGAAGACACAGTCAAGATTGCCTCTAAGTTCTAACATGAAGTCACAACTTTACCAGGCAAGACGGTAACACTTTAGGGTGCCTTTGTCTATCTGCAGGAGTTTCGAAGTTCGCTCCATCCATCCCCTGCCCAGTGGCGGTTAAGTCAACAGCAGGCGTCATCACGGACATCTCTCAACACAATGGGGCAGTCTGGACCCCCCTCATACGGTCAAGTCACCCCAACCCCTCGGCAGAGGACACAGGCACCGCAGGACCAGGGAGATACCCTCAACCCGAGCTCCATGTACACGACAGGACCGGTCAGTTGTGGTCATCTTTAGTGACTTCACACATGCATACACACACACACACACACACACACACACACACACACACACACACACACACACACACACACACACACACACACACAATCCTAAACACCTGAGGAGTTTCAGTGCAAAACACAATGCATCAATTTCCTTGGTTTTGGAGAAAATTTAATGTTATTTAAGTTTCATCCTCAAAATTTAAACACAGTATTGTAAATGAATGTATTGCTATGCAAGTGTGTTCTTTCGTGATTGTTCATAACACAACATGTTTTTATCTGTGATTGTTCATCATAAGCCACCCAGAAATCTGTTCTGGATATTGTATTTAACTTTTAACGGTCGTAGACTACATGTGCTACACTGTGAACAACTTTTTGTATGTTTGTTATCTTTGACAAACGTCCAGTTCAGTCCAGGTGGTCAATGCATCTGTTCATTCTAAAGAGTTACTTTAACAGTGAGTTCCATATTTTGGTATATAAATTGATACAGTTCTTCTGCAGTTCCTCTTCAAATGGTTCACGTTTCTTTATCATCCATATATTACTTTCAGGAAGACGATGACGACGATGATGAAGATGACGACGATGAGGATGATGAGGACGAAACTGAGAACGTTGAACAACCTCAACGAAATAATCACAAACAGAAGTGAACTGTTTAGCTACAAATGTCCGTCTTGATAACTTGTTCACGGGTTCAGGCACATGTCCAGTGACGTATTCAGTCACATGTCCAGTCACGTGTTCAGTCACGTGTTCAGTCATTCCTGTTAGTTGTGATATACGTTAGCCATGTGATATATTGACGGTCACCTCAACATCCAGAGGAGGCTTTCTGTTTGACTTGCATGTAGACTTCAACAATTCCGTCCACTTGTGTATTTCTGTTTTGTGCCATTTGTAGTCACTTTATTCGGGGTACAAATCCAGTGTTTATATGTTTTAATTTGACTGTGCATAAGCAGGAGAAGGATCTACGCTACTATGCCGTAATCGTATTGTCGTTTTGGCATAACAGATGAAGATGGTAGAATGCTACGTTGTGCATGAACGGGGAGAGTTAATTGTCCACCATGTTGTGCGAAGGTAATTTGTAGATGGTCGCTTGTTATATTTGCTGTTAGGAGATTACTATTTATTTCATGTTGAGAATATTTTATTTACGTTGCGCAACTGTTTTACACTTACAATTGGATGAGTTAGGTATTTGCTTTACATGTTATGTGCTTAATTAATTGCCACTTCTGTTATCTAATTACCTCTGTAACAAGTACCTTGTCAAAGTTTCTTGTTCAAAGTACGTAGTAGCTGTATGTATAACAATATGCCAGATTCTCTGTGTAGGGTGCTATGATTATATTTTGCCTATTGTTTTAATTGCACTTACCCGACTGACTTGTTCATATATCAGTGTAACCTCTATCAATGTATTTCTTTGAAAACAAACAATATAAAAAATCCGGGCATGTTTCTGTTATGAATAAATTGTTTATAAAAATTATGTTTTAATTCATAGGTTTTTAAAGGTGACATTATGTTATGTTATTCAAATAAATTCAATATGATTTATTCAAACAACATTCAACTTATATTACATTACATTAGCCCTCCCTGTTCATTTGGTTAATATTTGCGATGTGTTGCAATTAATAAATACTGTACAGTTTTCACTTTTGATGCAGTTAAGCGATTCTTTCTTCCATTGTATATCTGAATATTTTCAGAAATTATTACCTTAGCGGGTAACATAAGGCGAACATTTGGCGTATATGCATCTAAAAATAGTTAATACAAACCAGTTTGCAAAACATCGTGCCACTAGTTTGTTGAACATACATCGTTTTATCATTGCATAGATAGCGTCATCGTGATAGTGTCTTTCGTTGGTTTGCTCGATAACTGACTTTTTCCCGACCAAATGCTTTGTTAACGATCTCATTAACGTATCTCAGCCAATCAAGCCACGTTCAGTTATGGAAGTTGTCCATGTATGCTTGAATATGTTACTATAGACAATACAGAAAAAGCGTAAGTCTGCTATGCCTATGGTCTACCGTATAATTCATCCGCACTGAAATTTGCACAGCGTTTCTTGCAGATACACATGTAGAATGGTAGAATAACCAGAACGCTAATTATTTTCGGGAAATCGTGTCCTGCCTAAATCCTACTGCTATCACACTTGTCTGCTGGGTGTGTCAAATAGTTCGTTGTCTTAGGCTTAGCTAAATACTGCTTATTAAGACTTAGTATACAATTTCACATACAATTATCGTTGGTGTAACCATGTCTCCAATATTATTTAGGTATACACTTATTTTACTTCGTTAAATCTCTCAAATCGTTTCAACTAAACTAAAAGTTAAGTCGGTACTAAATGTTTAGTATTTCACGTGAGCATGCGTATGCCAGCTCGTCGTGGCTAACAATAGTTGATGACGTCATCGCAACTTTTCTTGAAATACGTCTAACAAGACAACAAGTTGAAGGCAACAAAAGTTAACTGTTTCGTGGCATACACCTAATAGAGTTAATATAAAGTAACAATTTCCACCTATACTCAATTTCTTAACGTCAGCGGTTTACTCAGAATGTGACTTTAAAGTCTAAAATTCTAACGAAATCCACGATGGTCTAGACGCCGCCATTAAGTGAAAGGTTAAATTGACTTGGCCATTCAGCGCGCGGCTTTCTATGTCTGACCCTTAACGTGCGACGTTGTTAAGGGTCAACAACTTCGAGTCTTCGACAGTTCGTTCAGTTTGCGTGACATCTAGCAGCTGCTAATAGACGTGTATCTAAATCTGTGGTTAAATCTATGGTAAACTTTAGTAATTGTGCCTTACTGTTCGGCATACGGTTGCAATAATAGTTGAAACAACCGGTAGTATTGAAGAAATTGATTCACATTTGCGGGCGTACTGTTTGGAATCCCTCCAGTCCAAGTACAGTTCACTTTGCTCGGTCCATTTTTAGGAGAAATGCTTTGAAGTAGACATGTAGTCATGTATCATCAGTTGATGGGATGATTTCAGCGATAACAATAATAGACAACTTCATATTTACCGTCATCAGCATGTTACGCGCGTTGCCGAGTTGCAGCCATTTCATGACAACAGCCAAACCACATGCAGTGAATCTGCGTGGAGAGCGCCTCGATCACCGTCGTGACGTCATTCTTCGTCTAAGATGGAGTAGCGCGTAGTATTTGGATGGCTGGGTGTTAAAAAAATTGTTTATGATAAACCGCTGGCGTAAAAAAATTGAGTATATGTGGAAATTGTTACTTTATATTAACTCTATTAGGTGTATGTCACGTAAAAGTTAACTTTGTTTGTCCTTTAAATATCTATTTACTCGACATTCTTCTTTTTCCGTGTACCGCCTAGCCTTACCTTGCTGAAGAAACAGGCAAAAATATATGGCAGTCGAACAGGGAAAAAAATTGTATTTATGGGACATTATGTCATATCAGTAATTAGTGCATGTAAACAGTAATACGTGCATAAAACGAATTATGTCTAAAAATCGGAATAGTGCAAAGTCTGGATGACTTCTTATATGCATCCAGGCTGTTTTGATACACAATGTGTTGATGGAGAGAGTGGAAAGTGGATTGGTACTTGGGGGAAAAGAATACAAATGGTAATATTACATCTGGAATGAGGGATAAGGTAAGAAAATGAATGCTGTTTTTTAGTAACTATGTTTACAGGAATAAAATATATGTTTGCGGGTATACCCACTAGGTCAATGGCCATTTTATACATCATGCCTAGTTTAGCGTCAATTATTCGGTCTAATAGGGATCTCCATCCTAATGTTTGGAGCATGTCGATTTCACTTGAAATATTGTGGTGGCGATGTTAGACATATCGAGCTACACGGCGTTATATAATCTCTATTTGGTTTATCTGTGTAGAGGTGTATGTCTTGGTTGTTCTTCCATAAGTGTGACTCACTACACAATCAAACTTCAATTGCGTCGTTTGACTTTGTTTCTATGTGCTAACCAGTGATATTGTCTCACCGACTTACGCATGGCTTTTTCTATATATGTGGTTTAGACCATCTCCGATCTGGACTATCTACAAGGCGAGTGACGGAATAGTTGTCAGTCAACTTCTGTGGAAAAAACTCGAGACGTTCGATGCATTTGAACTGACGAAGCTGCGGCTTCAGGAGTACTTTTTCTGCTCAGTGCGTACCATCTGGTCGCTGTGGATCACTGATTTACTGACAGCTCTTGTCGTTTTTAACAAGAGATTTAACAAGACTGCCACCTAGAGAATCAATTCTAGATAGCAGGTGGACTAGGAAGCTTATCGAGAGTTCAACCTATCTATCTAAGTCTACCCCGCCCGAATCTTTGTCGCTTCTCTGCTTCATTCCTGGAGGTGCCGTAGGTTAAACCATGCAGATAGCTAGAACATAATGTGTGTTGTCTTCGCGTTACTTCCTATGCTTATATGCCCAGTGCCTATCCACCATAACTCCCCGGCGTATCAATCTGATGACAACTGGAATATTTTATTGACTCTGAGATCGATTAATCCTTTGAGTTGATTAGCTTAGTTTCTGAGGATTTAGGCACAATAGAAGTTACCTAATTATAATAACATGCTGTGACAAATGACACCGAGAACCATGTAAATATGCGTTTGGTTTTCACGCGATTTTAATAAGTATATAATTGTTTTGGTGTGATTAGAGGAGTAGTCTAGATCAGCGCTCCGCAAACTTGGATTATCGTTTCGCAGGTGTTCGTAAGGAGCATGTAATTTTAATTAATCTTAACCACATCTGAACACGTCTGTTCTTCTACAAACTAGACTAGGCTAAGTACTATCTGAAGAGAACATATTGTATTATATTGAAGGTCGCGAAACAACCTTCAGATGGTATCGAAGGGGTTCTTTGTGTGATTCGTTGTAGGTAATTCCGATTTCGCTCAACAAATGCTGCAGAACAATCCGACTATTTCTGCGATATCTCAAGCTAAAATGAAAAATGACATTTTATCACAGATAAAAATCCCCGTGATTGTCCAATTATAGACCTCTAATGGTCCAACAACAATATCGGATCTCATGGAATATGACCTAGTAGTGAAAATATCTCCATTTAATCCCCAATATTGTTGTAGTCTTACAGAGATTCTCATTGGAAGTGCTTCTTTGTCATCTTGAAACAACTGCGACGACATCGGCAACGTGACACTGAACAGGAATGAATTTGCAAAGAATAGTAGGTCTGTATGATATGTCCAGACTACGGACACACATTGGGTTGGTACTTTCGATACACGCGTCGTCATCGCCATAACGTTTTCTATGGAACTTAATATGTGAAAACGTTGTCAAGAATTTTGAAGGGCAACAACTGTTTGTCGAAACATTCACTGTATTGTACATGTTTCAAACTAGCTTTAAACTTTGCTGAAGCAGGATAACTATTTTTCATCGTGTTCAAATATCCGAAAATTAGTGTCAGAATGCAAAGCTGAACTCGTAGCCCAGGACCTTCCAGCTAATTCCACGGAGAAACTCGCAATAATTACATACATATTACCAGAAGCCACAAAATCGCTCCACCAGCAGGCAGCGCTAATAAACCCTGTGACATAATAGAACATGGTTGCTCCTGGCAATTTCCAATTCCTAGCGCAAGTCTTCGGGCCAATTGAAAGCCATCCTATGGCCAAATTTGGCACGCGGGTCAGGGTTTCCGAAACGTTGGTCCAGATATAAACAACAGCAGTTAGAAATGTGACTATGGTTGCATCCTGTGTTCCGGCCGTTGTTACGATGTTTCCCAAAATGCTTCGCGCCAACAGTGCTTCTGTTGTTTGGCGGAAGTGTGTCGCAGCACGTCTACGGGACATCTAAAAGGTAATTGCATACGCCATATTGTAGAGAGCAGTAACACGCACCAGCGATATATCAGTACATCGCGAGCGGTTGATCTGGGTGTTTAATACTGTTTATG
Source organism: Oasisia sp. SBJ-2009 (assembly GCA_964017155.1). NCBI lineage: Eukaryota > Metazoa > Annelida > Polychaeta > Sabellida > Siboglinidae > Oasisia > Oasisia sp. SBJ-2009. The sequence continues at coordinate 22,822,399 of OZ024862.1, forward strand.
TGTGTCCGGGAACGCAGGCGGGTCAAGGAGGGGTATATAAAACGTCCTTCCAAACCTTTGGAATTTAGCCGCACTAGACCCATGTCTGCCTTGGAGTGACTTTGTGAAGTACCCACAATGCTGTGACGCTGTGAAGTGCATTCGAAGATGTGAAAATAACAAATCAGCAGCCCTCTTCTTCCGTCTTCTGGCGACATTGCTGGAGCGTTATCAGCGGCTAAGGTGAATTTAAGACGGCGTGGCGAAATTTGTTCAACCTTACACCGCTTTCCCGCCTTCCGACAGTATCCAGTGTCGTGTCGATCTGAAGCTCTGGCACAACCCAACACTGGACCTGAGTTGTTGTGTACCACAGCAAAACTCAATTGGTAGGGATTGAGCCCTTGGGTGGAGTTTGTCATTGGCAAACGGCCTTGAGTTTGTTTTCTTGTGCAGTGCTCATTATCCTGGTCCATGGTAGTGTCTGCATAGTCAGTTGACTACATTTGTGACACATCAAACTTCCAAGCTACTATTCGAGCCCATTCGCCACATTCTAGCAATTGCACAGCCCTGGCATTGTCAGCCAGTCCCAATACGACCTGACAGCACCACTGTTCTTGAGGAAATCGACATTTACAGCAATCATGGTCCCCCACTTATGACGTCATGACGCACAACGACTGGAAAAGTACAGGAAAGTAATTAATGCAAGTACTACCAAATGCATTCCCAAGTTCACATCTAAAGGCATCGCCGCCACGCTTAAGTTCATCCCAACATGAGCTGTTTTTTTTTTTTTAGCTAAGACAATCAACTAATCAAACGCACACACGCACACACACAAACACACACACACACACACACACACACACACACACACACACACACACACACACACACGCACACATTTGTTTTATTAAGTTTCATTTGTTCCCCTGGTGGCGCCACTAGAGTTATGAACAATAACGATTTGCTACAGTACAGGCTACATTAGGAACTGAATAGTTTGGAGGTGGCTATTTGCTACTCCTCCACTTTCAAATGCATGTAAATGCCTGATGTCAATCGTATCAAAGGTACCTTAAATCTAACTGAATATAATCGAATATAATCTAACTTAACCCTAAACTTAATACATACCCTATAACTAACCCTAAACTTAAATTTGTTTATACGTCGGAACAGCCATAAAAGGGCATTTAGACGTGGAGGGGTAGCAGATAGCCATCACCGAAGGGTGATGGCTATCTTTGGGAACGAGGTTAATGGTCAATTAAGGCTGTCATCGTGACACAGCTGCCCCTGGTGGTGGCGTTAGCGGCTGCATTTTGTGAATAAACCACATTAGAATACTGTAGGTTGATCTCTTCCTTGGCCCTAAACGGTTGGCAGCTCTAGATGGTGGTTTCATTAAATTATACTAAGGATGAGTTGGCCATGTTCTGTTGATCCCGGTATTTTTCATATGTTATATATTCAGACGGAATCTGTATTGGTCACCATATTGTTGCTATTAAAATCACGTTTTATTACAAACCGACCGACGATCGAGTTCTGGAACATGGCAGCCTGGATAACACACAAACGTGAGATCTTCCGGAACATATACCTTCGACTGTTCCTAGGGGTGTTTTGGCCTAATGAAATCATCAACGAAGAGCAAGAGTCGCGCTACAAAACGAACATAACCGACAACGCCAATGGCAACATTCGTGTGTGGTTGAGATGAGTTGAACACCTCTGCCGAATGCCCCTGAAGCACTACCCAAGACAATCTTGCCGAGAACAGCAGAGCAGAAAGTGCACTTGGCCAAAGGAAGCCACGACCGAAGGAGACATGGAAATCAACAAATAAGCGGGAGCTGACAGAGGGACGTCTGAGTCGGTGCTATTGTTTGTTGAAGCCATGTTAGATTGAGAATGTACTCTGTCACCGCAGTCATTACACACGATCGTGATTACACAACAGAAACGCAAGACGAGCAGGACCTGGAATGCGTTCATTCGCCAGAGTGAGAGACGATATTAGCAGGGAAATACTACGAATGGATGCAACATTCTAAATAATGACCCTATTCTTCCGTCTTCTGGTGGCCTAAATGGACCTTTGTCAACGGATAAGCTGAATTTAAGATGCGTGCCTAAATGTTTGTGCTCCCGTCTTCGGACAGTGTCCAGTGTCGTGTCGTGTTGAAGTTCTGGCACAACCAACCGATTTGTAAGCGCTTACCTCCCCCCATAGACTATCCCATCAAAGTCCGCCCCCGGGGAAGATTCACGTCATAGGACCAATAATTGATCGCGTTAAAAATCGTTCAAAGCAAACTACATAATTGTACGAGAAATTGCAAGACGGATTGCACGTAGAAAGCACGCACGTATTTACGCGTACACCCAGGCCCCTACGCGATGGTGGGAGTTAACCTACTTAGGCGAGAGGTGTTTTATTTGTTCAAGGCATATTTTGGCCACACCCAGCCCCAGGTGTGCTCCTAAGCCAACTCTGTATGGCATCCGCTGTAATTTCTACTGCTGTATTTGCGAATGATTTATGAAGAAAACACAGTTATCATTCATCGTATGTGTCATCATAAATGCAATTTATCAGCCCCGCTGAATTACTCAACAGGCTGTCGGCCTCGACGTCGTGAACTGCAACTTTACAGCACCCAGGCAGGACCACGTGACATTCACATCGAAGCACCCGGCCGTCGCTAAACACTTCAACTAAACTGCAGCGAACTCATAAAGTTTGTCGACATCGCGAAATCGGCCACGCTACACGGGCGCGTATAGGGGCCCGGCGACGCCCGGTGCTATCGCACGCACGCACACACGTACGCACGCACGCACGCACGCACGCATGAACACACACGCACACAGCCAGGTGTGATAAAGGTAGGCCGCCAGCCCGCCCGTGGTCCACCGTGCCACGTCGAACGACGGCTGCCGGCAGCCAATCGGGCGGCCGGTAACTGTCGCGCGGAGCGTCCGTTCTATTCGACTGCACACGCGGGGCGGCAAGGCGGCCACAACACGACACAGTTGGGTCGGCGACAACACTCGCCAACGGTGGCCGCGATCGTAGACGTAGTCGTACTAGCAGCAGCAAGCCGCCGAGCGAGCGACCGAGCAGAACCGAGAGGACGTCAGCGCCAAGCACCTGGCCAGCGATGGCCGCCCCGTCACACGTTGTCATCCTATTCTGCGCGACGGCCGGACAGAATGGCGAAAACCTCGGCTCGGACGAGGAGCAGATCGTGCTGTTCGTCTACCTGTTATATGACGTCATCAACAACAAGGTAAGTTAACGAACTTCCGCGGCTTTTCAAACTTCTCGTTGCGGCTATCGTCACCGCGCCGTCGCCGACAGGTAAATAAATAGCTTTGTTCGGGGAATGTAGGCCAGCGTGTGTATTGGGTGTGTGACTGCGCCGTCGCGAGTGCAACTCGAGTGTTTCAAAGTCTACCTGTAAGTGCGGCGGTATCCGCGACAGCCTGTGCTCACATATGGCCGTCCAGTTGTGTGTGACACGGGTCCCTCCCCACCGACTTGTGTCGGTGAACGGTCTATAAATATTCTCGCAGCTACGCCCTTCGACGTGGCATGTCCACGGCATACTTTAAACCAGACCCACGCACACACCTACGCACAAACTCGCGTACAAACACACACAATACAATACACAACATATGGCTAATGTACATCGGCGTTGCGTTTTGGATTGATATATAAATAACATATGGAACGTTTGCCGGATGACGTGGCACACGGCTAAGAAGCCGTCGCAGCTGTGTCGCGCGTACACACATATTTGTGAAGCAAACATGGCAAAGTTTCACTCTGTCGTGTTGGGGGCAGCACGATTGTTCCGCATCATCGATCACATGCACGTTCTTCCTGTAATGTAACCCGGAGAACCATGTTAAAATCGTATCTGATCGTTCCGCTTCAGTGAGCACAGCCGAGGGGCACGAATAAGAAAGTGTGTCACGTCGTGAAGTCTCTGTATGCTGACAGCAGTGTCCAAGTTTGATTGTTTTTGTTAGAACGCATTTTTCTAGGACATATACCCATAAATATAGGGAGTTTATTGTAAACATGGGATTTTGTCAGGTACTATATTAAAACAAAATTCTATAAAATTCCAATATTCATATGTCTTATCATAAACGTGGCAGCATACAATTATTTATCAGCTGTCACAGATAAGACCCAAATTACGTGTACAACGCAGGCAGGCAGGCAGAGTATTTTTATCTCAACTGAATTGCTTTGATTACTCATACATCCAATATGACGAATTTGCGTGGGATTACTTCACGCACAACTTAAATGGTAAGCCTTACCTAACTAAATATAGATCTGTTTTCAACGTAAATGTTTTACAATCGCCCAGGGACCTATGCGTGTGGTTGTGTACATACAAGCTGCTACATGCTCGCGTCATTCCTTTAAAACAACCTCCGTCATTAACGCTGCCGTATATAATTAAGGGGCAAAGGTGGAGTGCATTTCACCTGCGGGCGTTAGCTACTGTTATGGCGCCGGCGCGGTCTAGTGGCTTCGCTCTGTCGGGCACTTTAGCTGCCACGCTAAATCATGCATTGTATGCGCACCTCGCCCGTGGTCGGGTGCCCGTGTGACAGTCACTGGCTGTGATTTCACCCCCGGCAAGTGGGTGCTACTAGGCGAACCAAACAGTAACGTAACATCCCACTACGGCCAACGATAAAGTCGTCTGGAAAAGTATAGTCTATAGCGAGTACCGGCTGAGGCATAGTTGACCCGAATAACTCCGCTTGAATAGGCGTTGTGTCTACACGTTCGGGCATCGATCTCTATGCATAGGTGCATGTTGTCAGTCGGCCCACACCCAAGCAGGAAGATTAATTAAGTAGCAATATTCTAAGACACAGGTATTTTGCTGTGAGGAGAACTGTAGAAAGTGACTACAAGTGGTCTCGCCGACTTGTTTTGGTGAGACGTGGCTTAGCGCGGTGTCATTCACTGCAATGGTCGCCGCTGTTAGACAATGGTCGTCAAGACAAATACTAATTGTCTTGTTTATGAGCAGACCCGCAAACTGTTCTAACCGCGGTGCTGTATAAATCGTAGAGGTAGCGGTGGTAAATGACCCAGAACGATATAGTAAGCAACCAGTAAACAGTTCTGATTGCTGTATACACCTACAGTTATCAGTGGTTCTTTTGTTTGAGTATTGGAATGCAGCAGATTTAAACGGTCATTGGACACGTCTGGTTAGACTCAGACGTGGGTCGACCAGTGACTTGTTATTTCACTAATCTTCAGAAAGGGGGCATTTAACTGTCTGCGTAATATCTGCATAAACACCTTGTGTCGAAACGAACGCATGAGACAACATTTAAATCCTTTTGCGGCGACCTTTTACCAGTGCAGTTGTCAAGAAAAATCAACACCACACACGTCGATCATGTGTCGCCAGGCGTGAATTCGTCTATATATCTCTCTCTGACTGTGTGTAATTCGACAAAAACCGTGACAAAGACGTGTACGTCTTCGGATAAAAACGTTTAGCTGAGAATAGTCCGTCGAATGTACTGTAATTGACGCCTATGTCATATGTCATAGGTAGAATTGTCGTCATAGGCTATGACGACAGAACTTTCCGTTATGTGATAGACTTTACATATATAAGTAAACTTGTGTAAATTCCGTCTTAGCGAATCCCCAACACAGTTCAGAACTGCTAAATTTAAGATGGTTACTTGTCTTCGTCCCATATTGCACAACAAACGATATCGGCAATGCATTTAAGTTCTGACCAACAAATTAGACTCTAATTTTGTAGACGTCTGTTGTTAGACGCATCTTTCCCCATCTCTTCTGTCGTTCTCTTATGCTTCCTTTGAGCTACAGTTGGTAATTCTGTCGGCTTATCCATAGTAACGTCTTCCCGTTAGCAAAGAAATGTACCCTATTGTTTACATAAATCCTTATACATTTATAACAATCAACATAACCTAATACATGCAGTGTGCGTGCGTGCGCGTGTCTATAGTAATCTACATATACAGTCTACAAAAAGACTTGCATTGTCTCTAGAATAGTTTACCAAGGGTATTGTTACAATAATATGTTTATTTGAGCGACTATGCATATTTACGTCTGCAAATATCAAAAGTGATTTTTCCTCGTCGAAATACGTCAGCGTGGACAATGTAAAGTAGGCCTAATCCACTGTTTAACCTCATCTTATCCTCTTAGGAAACGGCTCATAATATTTGCACAGGGGATTGGATTATCGTGTTTGATGTTGAAGTAAGTCATCGGCAAATAACTCCTGCTTTTACTTAGGAAATTCATACCGTACAGTTTTAGCAAGGGCTGTACGGTTGGTAGTCGGCATTTTAACATATACCAGTGATCGGTTGATTTCAGAATGCGATAAGGACCGATTTGTGACAATGTGTCCCCAGTTTAACCTGTGTAAACATGAACTACACAAAGGCTACCTGTTTATGTTACATTATACGGGCGCAGCGTTTACGTCTCTGCACTGTTCTGTGCTGCTTAATTGGGTGAAATGACTACCATGAACGCATCAATTTGCTGGTTAGCATAATTCGGACAGAGCGTTATCAGCCATCGTGTTTAGCGGTGGTTTAGTATTGATAATTTGCCTATCGGTCTATTTGAAGAGAAGTGAGATAAGTTGGGTTGTCGTCCTCCACACCAATTATCGGGATACTGGTATTGAGATGTAGCTCTGTGCACGAACTTAACTATACACTAGGTACTCGTTACGCATGACATCCTCTGCACGCAATTCTTTGGTTCTATTGGTGTTAAACGCTAGCTATTACAGCGCGCATGATTGTATCGAAATTACTGTGTGAAGTACTTTGAACCAGCAATAACACAATTACTGGAAGTTCTTCACATTACTGTGTAGGACTATTATATCACTGTTTGATCACATCAAGGCAGTAAAATTAATGATGCGGTATAATGAATAATTTCGGTAATACGTGTAGTAATATATGTAAAATATGTTATGATTCTGGGCGGTTATTGAATCCGTCATGCCGTGGCGACCACCAAAACCTTTGCTAAATTGAAGCAACGTGTTTCCAGTTTATTGGATAATAAATTATGTTGTTTTGAGAACATTTCGGTAGTCATTGGAAAAGAGAAAATAAAAGGTTTATTCTTACAACAATTGTTGGACATTATAATACCTTAGACGGTGTGGTCAGCTGTTAACGTTATCTGATACCTCTTGTTGACTTACGTTATTGACTCCAGCAGTAAGTTTAAGCCGGTTTGTCCTTGTCCAAAGAGCAATATATATCGTTTCAAAAAAGCTACTGCGAAGAGTAATGGGCGCAGTTGTATTGTGACCGATGTTTCACTGCCAATGATTCACTTGGTCGCGACTGCGCCAGCGATTATTTATTGTTTACTCGTCTACTGTTGAAAGCGCGTGACGCAGTTCTTTCTTTAACGGCTGTGGCGTCAAAATAAATGTTCCAACATGCATACAATTTTATTAACTACCATTTGGACATTTTGCAAAGAAGGATTACCCAATCTACTGTTTACCGATAGTCCGATACTATGTGTTTTCAAAGACGACGGAGAAATCCGTGATTTATTCATCGTTTAATGGTCCGATCTATTGAAAGCATGTAACGCAGCCTTTTCTACACATGCTGGGATGTCCTGATGTGTGTTGTTATAACTTCTGACATATAACAGTTAACCGTTGTCAACTCGCATTGTTTTATAAATTGAACAGTCGCTCTAGTGTCCGCGATATACCCGTATTTAAGACAACCGATTCGGCCAACTTCCGGTTGATCGTTTCCAACATGGTTGTTTCCGGTAACGGAGCAGACAACATCCTAGTCTCGCTTAACCGACTGTCGGTCGGCTGCGGAACTACGCCGAGAAGACAGTCTGGTTACATTAACGGCTTTTGTTTGGGTAGCAGCCGTGATCTATAAAATGCTGCCACCTCACGGACACTGCCGTAATATATATTTTTATAAACAACTGCAAATTTGTATTTCTATTTATTTTGTGTTAATATAAGTTTAATTTTGAATAGTTTTTATAATACAGCATTATTTGATCAAAAGGTTTCCTTATTTAATGTGTATGCTATCCGTGTCGGGCTAGACAATGCGGCCACCTCACGGATACTGGTTAATCCTGCCGTAATTCTTATTTTATAAACAACGGTAAATTTGAATTTTTGCTTACTTTTGTGTTAATATAAGTTCAATGGTGAATACTTTTCATATGATATTATTGTCTTGTAAAACTATATCCAATCAACGTCTCTACCCTAATCTGGGGTAAGGCTGCCCGGATGTAGAAACTTAAGCCCATATACTGTCCCAGGCGTAGTTGAGGGGGCTTAAAAGTGCTGCCACCTCACGGAGTCTGGGTAACCGAGGCTAACAACATCCGTTTACTCTGTTTGACGCTAACCGGAAGTGTTGTGCTGTCCGCGCAGGTCAACTCGCTCCAGTGTCACCACGTGCGTCCGGTGACGGACGACATTTCCGAGACGCTGCTGACAGAAGAGTGCAAGATCCAGACGGGACTATCGGAAGAGGCCATCAAGCATGCGCAGCCGCTCGAGCAGGTCCTGGAGGAGGTACGTAATCGGTTTGCTTAACACGGCGCAGTAGCGTAATGGATAGAACAACTGGCTCCCAGTTGGGATAAACTGTTGTTGCCTTTTCGAAGGTTTGGGCAATTTAGATCAGTCCACGTTTCCTCGGCTCATTCAGCTTAATAATTTAATGCCTGAATCCAGAACATGGTCTGACTGAATACTTTGTAGAAAAATCCACATGGTGGTAGAATTAACGTTTTTGTCATGGGTTGCAATGATACGGTTTGAATAATAACAATGGTTGGATATCTCGATATGTGAGGACTTGCTTAAAATAACTAACGTTGCTTGTAGTTATGCACGCCACTGAGAGGCGTGGAGGCGTTGACACGGGCGTAGTTTTGTTGGCCACTGTACCATGATGTATGACAATGAAAACACAGATTAGTATCATGTTCCACTCGAAAGTAAGATCGTAATTATAACATTTCTATGAAATTTGCATTTAGTTTTCACAAAGGGCCTCCGCCCACGAAATCCAGTAGGTTTTCTATGATGTTTTCTTGCACCCACACCTAAATTGAAAAAAATATAACACGTATCTATTAATGGCTGTACTTGGCTGATTATGAAGATTGCGACGTAACGTCGTCAACAAAAACCGATTCTAGTAGTTTTCATTGTATATTAACAAGCAGACAAGCTGTACTTAGATATTACAGTGCTATGGTGTTACACGTTCTGATTTAATCAACACATTTGTCTGTCATTCCTGTAGACACAACCTAAATTCGTGTGTGTCTTGTTTACGGGACTGTTAATGTACACAAGGCACGTCAAAATGTTTTGGCAGTGCAAAAGAAAAATTCAAAGAGGAACCGCGAAAACACGTTTCTGCCGCTTTTCTGTTGATTAAACCCGTCAATGGATTTAAATGCTTGATAACCGCAGCATTGAAGCTGCTGCTGTTATAAAATAACTATAAGTGCAACGAACTTGTGTGTTGGTTTAATCAGAACGTGTGACACTGTTGCGTTGTGATTTCGAAGTACAGTCTCCTTGTTAATATACAATTAAAATTACTAGACCCGGTTTTTGTTGACGAAGTTATGTCGCAATCTTCATAAACAAGAAATTTTCTGGTTAGCATAATTCTATCAGAGCATTATCGGTCATCGTGTTTTGCGGTGATTTATTATTATCGGTCTATTTGGAGAGAAGTGAGATAAGTTGGTTGTCGTCCTCCAGACCAATTATCGGGATACTGGTATTGAGGTGTAGGTCTGTGCGCGAAGTTAAGTACACACGTCAATCATGATATATATATATATATATATATATATATATATATATATATATACATACATACATACATACATACATACATGCATGCATGCATGCATGCATGCATGCATGCATGCATGCATGCATGCATGCATGCATGCATGCATACATACATACATACATACATACATACATACATACATACATACATACATACATACATACATACATACATACATACATACATACATACATACATACATACATACATACATACATACATACATACATACATACATACATACATACATATATACATACATACATATACAACACACGCACAGGCACACGCACACAACCAGTCTTCAGTAAGCAAGACTAAGTCTAGAAGACTAAGAACAGTAACATAACATTTGCAAAGAAAATTTTCCTGTTAGATCCAATCTTCAACAAATCCTAGTATGTGCGCCATAAATCTGTAGGTGTGAAGCTGCAGGATCATACATGTCGTCACACTGACCGTCAGATTTTTAATTGGATGGCGATGCTTTGAAGATAAACATTACGGGTGGTAAATGTTCCGGCTGTGTCACACCTATAATAGTAGACGTAGAACTATGGCGGTGCTAATGAACCCGCAGAATAATTGTTATCGGCGAGGAGAGCACACGGTGCAGCAAGTAATTAAATTGAGCCACATGCAACTTTCGTGAGGTTCATCTTCAACGTATAGCGCTCAGAACGAGGATCCAGCTCCAGTATACGGCCTCTGGGTGGTTCCAAACACCCCAGTGATATTTGCTGTTCTCCACGCTCCAGTCACACACCCTCCTTTAGGCAGCCAGTAGGGTTAAACATTGGTTTGCCTTGTTTTGCCTTCCATTGATGGTCGTTTTGACATTATATCTGTGTCCAACATTTTATTAGGAGCATTATAGCCGATTACATAACTCTATTTCAAAAGTGCTGTTGAAAATAACATTGTCATATTGTTTATTATATCAAGTCTCGTTTATCCGCATACTTTTGTTCCCAAGGTTTTGTTGTTGGATAAACGAAACTTGCGAATTAACGAGACACTTTATTACACATGGTGGTTCCCACATGAAATATTCGGATCACGAAACAATCGGATTATTAAAAACCAGATAAATGAGACATGGCTGTATAATAAGTTGGGTTTCTATAGACAAAGTCTTGGGTTTCTAGATAAAAACATTGGACTTACAGCGGCGTTTGGGTCTCGGTTAGTTACGCGGAACTTCCATAAATTTGGACATGGCGTAGATCACGAACACTGTACACAGCCTAGCAACAGTAGCTGGACAATACACAGCGTCGATAAGTACGCTGAACAATCAGATGTCTAAATCGGTGTCAAGAGCTGCCGTCCACGACGACTCCACCGTAAATCTGACCGCAGTTGACACGGTTGAATAACTCTACACGTGGAGTCATTCGGTGCAGAAATCTTTTGGCCAGCTCGGCTCCTCGTCTAAACTTTGAACATGTAAATATCGCGTTTAAGGGATAACACGGTGTTCTCACGGGTATAACAATGCTGTACCCTGAATAAAGTACTAATTACAGTCGTTGGAATGATAATAAAATACAGGCAACATTCTGTAGTCACAAGATAATTGCTGCACCCTTGGAGCGCAACAATAAAGTTTCGATAATTTAAGGTTTGTTTTGAAGCAAAGCGGTGTCTTTACTGTGTATCACAGGCCGTTTGTGGGCTGCATGTGCTATTGTAACTGTTTATGTGACAATATATTTCGCAGCATCTCAGGCTTTATCGATCGATGTTGAAAAGCTAAATTGGCCTTGGTGAGTTTACTGTCACGTCTGGGGGATTGACGATCTTTGTACTATAGAGGTATTGACACATTTCTCTGTCAGATGTAGTGAGCGTGGAAATGTGGCCATGTTGTTACTTGACCAACTGTTCTTTGTCTAGACTCATGTCCATTAGTGTGTAAGACCTTTGAGCCGTTCCAAGGACTACTTGCAAGCAATACAAGACCTGTCGTTGTTATTATTACTACTAGTCCTGCTACTCAGAACTGCAACCCATCTCGTCTCCTATGGTTTGTAAAATAAGTTAATAAAATACCAACATATGTTAAGCGATACATGGAAAGTGTACTGGTTTTGGAAATAACCTAATCGCCCCACCGAGCGAGTGAAACGTATGGCATATATGTTTTGTTTATAAAATAAAAAAGGAATTATAAGCAATTAGCTGCTTCCCTTGTTTATTGTTAATTGTCTGTTTTGATTTGTAATTAGTATACCCAAAGTACGCAGCCTATATTATTTCGGGACAATCACTCAACAAAACAAATTAATGCTAATCGCAGTTTTATATTGTACAACTCGCAAATCCCACTCCATGTATAGCGAAGTGGGTTGGGGCAATACTAAACACATTTTTTTGAGAGACATTCCCTTAAGTTGTTTCAGTAGGTCCTTGTCTCAGTCTATCACTTCATGGCCTAGGTATGTAGCACAACCGATTCAGCTAACTTCCGCTTGGTCATTTCCAACATGGCTGTTTCTGGTAACGGAGCAGACAACCTAAATTTACTCTATGTAACATTAACAGTAAAATGTCTGTAATCTAGTTACGTTTATTAACGGAATGTTTGTTTCGGCGGTGCAGTTTGAGCGATTCGTGCGGTCGAAGGAGGTGCACCCGGACCACGGCGGCAAGTCGTTCTGCTTCATCACGGACGGACCGCTCCATCTCCGTCTGTGCATGCATCCGGAGGCGTGCAAGAAGAACATCCACCTGCCCGACCACTACTACCGATACTTCGACCTGCGCCGGGACTTCAAGAAGTTCTACAAGGCTGACGTGATCAACTGCATCAAAGACATGCTCGAATGTATCCTTTTGTGGTGTAGTGTGGTGTGCTGCGAGTTCAGAAAACGCTGCAGGATTATAAGTCAAGTAACAATTGCAGTTCAGGGCAACATGTTTTGTCAAAAGGAGTTATGCAAAATATGTTATTTAGTGCACTTTGTGAGTATTAAATCTTGCTATTTAAATGTTAGTTACAGTATTAATTCCGCTTCGTTTTTGTGATGCTTTTCCCTATATTTTGCCTCACGAAACCATGTGGTTATACTGACATCTAGCTAAACAAAAACAACGCAAGAAGACAGTTAACATATTACTTGTGGGATCGTTTTGTCCACGCCGCCCAGTAACGTGGCAACAGCGCCGTGAATGTTACACCTAAATATTTGGCGAACATGACGTTTTTCTACGCTTTGGCGGTTGTCCATCGACGACGTAACGATGTGACGCCTGTGAATAAAACACGGCTATTTATTGGCTTGCAACAGCTTTCCCGTTGACCATTGTTGTTGCTGTAATTAAAGGTAAACTCCACGTGTGTGAATTAATTTAAAACCGGACATGGAGTGCAACTGCTGTGGCCACGTCAGTATTAATATCGATTCCGACGATTTGAACAGTGACGTAACCTGGATAGTCTGGTCAGAGATGTATTCAAGTGAAGGTGTATTGTCTAGCTCTGGGAGGAGGGAAAATCGCACCACTTAATAAACAGCTGTAGCACAGTGACTAGAGCAGTTGTGGACGAATACCTTTCGCGCATTAATTGCAGCTTGGCTGAAAGCTTCACAAAGAAGTCCCGGTTGTATTTCCATTGAACTGTCTGGCATGAAGGAATGCATGAAGCACAATGAGCATTCCCAAGGACCGAGTAATGCGCTATTTGAGAACTTACCTTGTAAGTAAATGAATGGAAAACAATACGATTGCGGAAGTTGCGCATTGGTGATATGGATTATACTGGAATCTACAGTGAACTAAACGTGTAGGAAGATTTCAGCACACACGCATGCAAGCACGCACGCACGCACGCACGCACGCACACACACACACACACACACACACACACACACACACACACACACACACACACGATCGCCTACACGCCATCTTACACATTCAACCAAACGTTCGTCACCATGCACCGTTTGGGTCACAAATCTATTGAACTTAGCGCGAAACCGGATACCAACGACACTATTGTTCCCACCTCGATACCACCAACACTCACGGTGTTAACACATATTCATCAAGATAGATTTCAAACGAGCAACACCGTCGCCCTGGTATATGTTTCGTGGTTGCTCTTCCTTGTGAACGTCAATCAAAATGCCATCAATCTCGCGATATCATGTTCCGTCGTGTACATGTGATATGGGGAACAATCGAGTGGATATTTCTTGATGCATGCAACACTGTTACATTGATAAACGAGCGAGGTCATATAAAATGTTGATACGCTGCGTTGCAGTCGCTTGTATGCTCTTTGGGTTTTCTTGATGTTGGCCCATATGTTGAATAAGGTCTTAATAGACATTCCGATCACTCTTCCTATAATGACATGTTTTCTGTATGCCGAAATATAAATACAAGAACTTCCACTTTAAAATGTATGTATTTTATTGGCATATATATGAGTATTTATAGTCTTGTTAAACGTTTTATTCAATATATTAGTTAGCCACGTTTTTTTGTCTTTCCATGTACTTTCTTGCATGTAATATGTCACTTTAACGGAGATACACATGGAAGTACAAATGTGTATATTTCACGTGGTTATAGAACGTCAATTGGCAGTATCGATTCCTTAACTGCGTGTTTCGTACAGTTATCGGCATTGAGGAAGATAATTCCGTGGAATATGGTGTACGGCATTGTCAGGAAATGGCCAGCATAATACACAGACTTATTAATGACGGTAAGCAACATATTTACACTAAATGCTACTTCTAGTATGTACACAGAGGGACAAAACACTGCCCAGCAGTCGCTCTGTTTTGGAGAGGGAACACAATCATGCGTGCAATTTAATCCGAGTTGTTTCTAATCGTAAATATCTACTCTATCTCATTATGGATAATTAGTGAGATAAATACCACCATAACTAGTATTAGGTACTACAAAGAGTGTTTCTCACAGTAGTTATTTATGACACATGTGCACCTAGAGTATTGAATGTGGAGGTGTGTTCATGGTACGGTAGTAACCATGCACTTATTGACAACACGGTAATCTACATGGCTCTATTTCTCGTATTTCATAGTCACACATAAGGAGAGGTCAAACATGAACAAAATAGCTCGAACAATAAATGGTATCTTAATGATTCGTGGAAGAATGTTCTATATAATGTGTTTTCTATAGTATTCTTCCTTGACTGCCTACAAGCTTCATTTGTGTTTGTCTGTAAATGCATGTATACGTGAATGGGCCTATGCGTGGACTATACAAATGAACTAGTTCAATCAGTAATAGCACATATCAAATAAACGAACTGTTTAACTTAATAAATGTAACATGTTGATTAAAGTAGCTGAACTTGTAGCTGTTGCTAGTTGAATATTACCTACTATTTATGATCAACGTTTTGCTTCCTATTTCATATTAATGTAAATTTTATATGGCAATCAATATTTTATAATAATACACGAATGCAACAAAATTAATAATAAAGTATAAACTTTGTTTACACACATCGTTCTGATTATTGTAACTGGGTCCTCATTAGTATTATGTATAATACATACAGGTATACGTATGAGTTTTGTCGTGTGAATTAGTGTGGTTGTATGCACCTGCAGAGCTGTACCCCAGATGTTAGTGTGATATGGTGTTATTATGATTGTTATTATAAAATAACAGTCAATAATACAGAGTTAGCCGAGTAGGCATTTTTGGGGCTCGGCGATGTATAGGTGACATGTATTATCCTACCCATCATTATACACAATTTAAAGCAGACATGAGTAGAACACGTTTAGTTCACTATCGATTCAAACTGTTGTTTATTGTTGCACCCACTCACTGTCTGCCCCAGTTGTACGTTACTCAGGTGGCCCGCCCATTTAAAAAGCAGTTTGTTTCGTATCCACCCGTGTTTCCGTTTCTCTCGGCTACACACACCACTCCCAGGTGTAATTATATTGACCTATGCAAGCGCCGTAGGGTAATTGTGACAATAGATTTAAAACTTTTTCTTTTTATAGAAGTTTGACACAAGGTGGCTATACAGTTAAATGTGGTACGCATGAAGACGCAAATAGCCATTGGCATTTGATCTCAAATCCTTTGATAGAACAGCTTACAAAGACTTACGTGACTAATGATTTCAACTCGTTGTTCTGTAGGTCACGTGTTCAGACAACCGGATGTCGTGAACAACAGGCTAGAGCCGGGAATATGGTAAGTAAACGTGTATTTAAATTATATTACCAGGTTGGCAAGAATCCTTTATCCTATTGTTTTGACATTTGAACTGTAACTTTGAAAACAACCCAATCACCTCATTCTGTGTGTTGGTCAGACGTTGTATTGTCTATGATCAATAGCTAGTTAGCTAAACAAATCACGACACTTCTCTGCAGTCATTTAGCTCGTGACTTCCAGTGGCACGATGACGCATCTTCTTTTCGTCGTGAGCACGAATCCATTGTCAATTATTCGATGCACTCCATTAAATCGTGATGCCAGGCACGTGTTGACGCGACATATCAAAACAGCTGTAAATGTAGACTAAGTGTTTATACATCACAGTACCGCCATAACTATAGGCCGAAATGCAAATTATGTGCGAAATGTTAAACACCCTAATTAATATACTGGTTTAAAATTAAATATACCATAAATTAGTCTGTCTTTCAGTGTATACATTTATATAATTAATTAATATATATACATATATATATATATATATATATATATATATATATATATATATATATATATATATATACATATACATATATTTACAAATTACACTGACAGGCGGTTTGTTGGGCAGTGTTTGTCTTTTTAAATTCGAAGAAAAAAATATAACTACGCCTAAAATCACTGTTATTAAAATAAAGTAAATATGTTTTAAAACATAAAAGCGTGTTACGTATAAAAAGACCAACTACGCAGAAAATATAAGTACACGCGATCAACAGTCAAGCAGCCATAAATTTTTATAAAATCACCCCACCTCGTGAGTTCACTCATCCGTATAAATGACTATCTGATAATAGAGAGCGGTGGCGTTGTGGGAACAGAAAGCGTTTGCGTAGCAATTGAGGCATGGTTGGATGATTCAATAGAAGTTGACAATAAGGCAAACGAGTCTGTTGAGGGTAAATTGCAATGCGTTCGGGAGTACGTAAGTGGAAGGGACGTGGCATAAATCGAGAGCCCGTATACATCTAACACCGTATCTTAAATGGAAGCCATGCGACAGAGGCAAGACTATGGGGATGTTCGTTTTGTTAAAAAAATATGTTGAGAGTTGGCGAATTTACCAAACGTACATTGCCAGTTTCATAAAAAGCAAGCGATGCGTTAGTGGCGTGGGTCTTGCCGAGGGGAGAAGGCAGGTGACGTGATGGATGTGATCGGTGAACGCACTGGAGCATGTAGGTCAAGTCGCCATCAAACCTCGACTGTTCTCACAGCGACCCACACAAGTCTAATGCTGCGTTCCAGTCACTTCGTGTTTGCCGTGAATACCAGTTCGTGACCCCCACGTGACCCAAATTTACCAGTCGTAAACTGGAGAGGCGCATGAACTTTCCAGTTCACCACTGGTGTTTTAACTTCATCTGCCCAAGGAGTTCCGAACGTAGAATAACTTGACCAGTTCACCGGTACACGCACAAGTAGCATATATGTAGCGTGAGCCAGGTACTTTATTGACCTGCTAGGCAACGGCGGTGACCAGCAGTCTATCTAGTAGCATTGGTGTGAACTGTGAAGGAAAAATAGAATACAAATAGAGATGTTAAGGAGGTACATCAATTAAGGTGGGTGTGTTTTAACTGTACACATGTGGCGCGTCAGTCGACCGTGCTAATGAGCTGGGCCAGTTGATTACACACATTGTTTGGATGTGTCATCTGTACAAATAGTGTTGGTCAGTCGACTCTATTAATAGGGCAGTCTATTATATAACGAGGTGAACAAGTCGGCTAAGTAAATAGGGTGGATCAGTTGACTATACAAATAGGGTAGACAACTTGTACTAAATAGGACATTTTAGGACACACGAACGGAGTTGCTCGACTATAATAGACTATATATATTATACAAATAATGAAAGAGTTGACTATATAAATATGTATCATTAGATGACTATATAAATAGGGTGATCGATCAACTACATATATTGGATGGGTCTTGTATTTTGATTTGTGTGTTGGTTTAAAGGAATGGGTCTATTAAATAGTTTTATAGATACTTATCAACGAGGCTTTTCCTGAAACTAAACGCTTAGCCCTTTAACATGTCCTAAATTTTATGAAATTTACAATGCAACTCAGCCGTGTGTTTGTTCCACATAGGCTATTGACGTATACGGTTGTTTCTTTATTTACTTCCCTCAAACGATCAGTAATACATTAGCTTAACTTCAGATAGTGTAGTGTTTATCCAGCATATAACTGTCTATATGTTTGTTTATTCTCCGTACGTCTGCTAATGTGTTATCTGTAATTATGTCAAACTGCAGATGTCAATTTTTATTATTAGATACATTTAAAAGGCATCTAACTGTTGTCAAACAGTGGCTGAATCTTGCATTTAAGCCATAAACAAATATTAATTTTGGGAACGCTCTGATGAACTTGAGAAAAATACATAATATTATAAAATATTTTAAAATAATGACTATGTTTGACGATTTGTTAAGAGGTAATTTTATCAAAGAAAATTGTCATATTCGTTCTACTATAACGCGTATCATAATAATTCTAATAGCGATACAATATTAAACAGAGTGCAATATGGTGGCACTACACATAAATCGGCTTTAATATCCACACAAATATCTCAATGGTAAGTAATGCGTCCTTCCCATGTGACACGTGCTCTGTATTGTGTTCTACCATCTTGCTTGTTTCAATATACCGGTAGCTGCAAAATGCTTCTGCATTGTTCACGTTAACGAGACCTCACATTTCTGCTAAACTTACACACATCGTGACACATTGTGCGTCCGTAATAGGCGTGGTTTACATAAACCTACAAGCCGCTTACGCCCGCCAGACATCCGCCTTGTTGTTCCTGCTACAGCTGTCGCAGGCGCACGGATAAAGCTCATCATTTCGCCGGTCCTGCGCGCTCGCAGCTGCCACCGTGGCAGTTGTCGCTAGATAAAAGAATTTTTATAGAATACTGCCGGAGCCAGGCACTGCGCATTAACATGACAATGTTCAGATGACACTATCGAAGATCATGGCAGGGCCATGTGCTACCTGCGGGCTTAGATGTAACAGCCTTGCAGCCATTAACATTACGGACATGCAATGAAAGATGCCAATCGTTTGTAACAGCTCATGTTAAGTGTTAGTGTTCAGTACATCCAGCTAAGCCAGATATGAACGAGGGACAGCTTAAACGTCGCCAGGATGCAATAAGCGAATGTGTATTCCAAAAAGGTGATTCATATAAATAACTCTTAGCAGTTTGTATTTTACGTGTTCGTGTTCGTTCTGTAAATTAGCAATTAGTAAAACACAACACCTGTGTACTGAATAAGATAGTTTAATGGTGTGTCATAGTTACATAAATATTATGTCCTTTAATGTAACTACTTCAAACTAAACACTGTACGAAGACATAAATTAGTCTAATAACGAATCAAATATTTATGATTTCATTGTCTCGACCTTCGTACATCAACTATTAATGTAAACTTGGGATACGAAGATCGAGAAAAGGAAAATACATAAACAAATTTAGCTATTTGTTGGAAAAACGTTGAAAATCATTTCGTTTAAGATATTGTTAAATATTCATTTTGTTCCGACAGTTTTCCGTGCAATTGTACACTTCGAAGTAGTTACATGTTCGCGATATGTACGTTTTGATTTTGCACGCGAGCGCACATGCGTATTTGTATGCATTCACACATGGACCTGCATGCGCGCACATTCACACACACACGCATGCACACACGTGAATTATAATAATAAATGAGTTACTCTTCGTAATTTACTTTGAATGCGTCCACAACTCCCTCTGAAACGGTGTCATCCGAGGAACACACCGTTGCGCGGTCGGAGTCACGTAGCCAGGCGAAAGTCGGTCACGCGTAACTATGGTAGGAGTTGTGGACATTTCTGGCTTCTCTTTGAAAATGGTCAGTAGAGTCCACCAGATTCATGTGGTCGTTTCTGTTAAATTAACAAAGCATTCAGTACTACTGCCCAGCTGCCGGTGATTTATGACTTCACTGCACATTAATGCGCCACAACGTTCAAAGAATCCTGGGATCAATTGAAGTAGGTCACGTGGGGTCATAAAAGTAGGTCAATCAGGCATTATTGAAATAGGTCAGTTGGTGGTCGTTGGAGCTGAGTACATGTATGGTTTTCTTTCTGGCAGCAACAAGAATGACGTGGTTGATGACGACACTGTCATCAGGGCCCGTGGATTGCCATGGCAGTCGTCTGACCAAGACATCGCCAAGTTCTTCCAAGGCCTGAATGTTGCAAAGTAAGTCTTGTGACACATTATGATCAGGTTTATTTCGATAAAGATGATACTGCACAACTACATACAGACCGATAACTTAAATACAAAACTGAGAAAGCATGCATTTATAATTATATTTGTCAAATCATTTACTACGCTGTCAACTTACTTGGGTTGTGTTACCTTGTGCAGATTACTGCAAAAAGTAAACATCTGAATAGAGTTTGTTCGTATGTCAGATACTTTCCACTTTTCTAGCAAAATATGCACTGAATCAACGAAACAGGTGTAAAGAAAAAACAAGCAACTTAGATAGGAACAAACGAACAGGTGCACAACCGATCACACAACATCAGAGAAATACAACAACAGAACAGTCCCATAGCGGAACAGAACAACAACAGACAAGACCACCGAATGAGCGGAACAGCAGCAATGCAGAACCGTCTGAGATGTTGAAGTGACACGGCGTATAATATAGTGTTGACTGCTACAGGACATGTCTGACGAACTGCTGTTTGCAGGGGCGGAGTGGCGTTGTGTCTCAGCCAGCAGGGACGAAGGAACGGGGAGGCGCTGGTGAGGTTTGAGAACAAGGAAAACCGGGACCTAGCACTGAGAAAACACAAACACCACCTTGGTCAGCGTTATATCGAGGTGTATCGAGCCACTGGCAAAGACTTCGTCAACGTTGCCGGAGGTAGGTCACTCGTCACCAGGTCATTCATCACCACTCTGACTGCATCACCATTTCCCTCAGTTCGGTTGTTCATGTCTGCGAGTTATTTATTCCCACCCATCTCTGATATATATTGATTGTTACACATTGTGTGTGTGTGTGTGTGTGTGTGTGTGTGTGTGTGTGTGTGTGTGTGTGTGGGTGGGTGGGTGGGTGTGTGGGTGGGTGGGTGTGTGGGTGGGTGTGGATTTTGTGGATTTTGTGTTTATGTCGTTTGTGTATTTATGTCATATGTGTTTATGTCGTATATGTACCTATTTATGTCGTGTGTGTGTGTGTGTGTGTGTGTGTGTGTGTGTGTGTATGTGTGTGTGTGTGTGTGTGTGTGTGTGTGTGTGTGTGTGTGTGTGTGTGTGTGTGTGTGTGTGTGCGTGTCTGTGTGTTTATGTCGTGTGTGTGTGTGTGCGTGTCGTGTGTGTGTAATATTACTAATATATATATATATATATATATATATATATATATATATATATATATACATATATACATATACATATATATATATATATATATATATATATATATATATATATTTATATCCTTCCATGTGCCTTATTTTTGTTCTGCTGCATTACATAGTTCCCATCTGTCTTCATCCAGCAATCCATAGTTCATTCAATAGTCTTAGGCACTTCATCGTGCACACAGAGAAGGTGTTCTAACCGGTCTGTGTTTGCAGGAAACAGTTCCGAAGCCCAAGCATTCTTGTCCCGACACAGTGAACTCGGAGGTCAGGTGATCGTGCGTATGCGTGGCCTGCCATACTCAGCCACTTCCGAACAAGTGGTACGTTACCATATGAACCGTTGTCACTGTTGTAGAACCGTGCAGGGTCCATTTATTACGTCATTTCTACATCACTGTGCGGGTAACCATTAACGCCCGTGTAATTTGTTTCTTTTGATATCCTGCTGGACAACTTGCGACTGTTTTGAATAAGATTACACAGTCATCACGGTCGAGTAGGTGATGTTACATAAACTGCAGAGAATATCATAGGTCATCCAGCATTTTATTCTTATTGGCTGACTGCAGGAAAACTGACTCTGGGAATATACTGACGTTTCCTCTCCTCGTTTCAAGTTTTAACAATGACACCAAGTAGAAGTGTTGTTGCGCACACAAGTAGTCACACTCACACGTTACGTGTAGTGGCAGTGTTGTCAACCTTATCATGGACAGTCGACCTGTATACTTGTTGCCAGAATTACAAATGGCGTACTTAACTTTCCGCAAATGATACATTGTAGGAATGTTAGCATAATTGTGTTAAGGAGACTTTTAATATAAGTTATTCTCCTAACTTGATGAACATTTTCACGAACTATCAATATGTTTACTGATCAGAATTACCAGCCAGTTTTTTGTTATTAACATGTGAACTTTTATGTGCATCTACACTGTGCCTTAATCCAGTTCTTATTTACCATAGCCACACACAAACGTACGCGTGTTAGCACATAATATCCGTTTTCGATTAAGTATGTTACAGTTTATATCATGCATTATAGTGTAAAGCGCTTTGAGCAATTCTGAAGCTTCAATACTGCGCTGTATAAAAACCTATCTTGACTCTTCTTTGTACAACGCTGTGTAGTTATAAAAACCGACGCAGCCAAACATTAATATCATAAATAATGACATCCTGTCAGCTGTCAGCTTCCCCCATTCTTGTGCTCACATGGATCGATTCTGAGAACGTTGGCGGCTGTATTCTTTCAGTGTGTCCGTCACAACGACTGAGCTCTAGTTTAGCTGACACGGCAGCACGGGTAAGTGAAGTGAAGGCGGCCGGTTGCACTCACCTGTCGCACGGCGTCGTGTTGTGAGCGGACGAAGGCTCAGCCGCGATCCGTGTGGCACCTCACATAACTCTCGGTTCTTCTTCCTCTCCTACCCCCGCTCGTGTCCTCCTCTCCTCGGCAGCTGGGTTTATGTTGTTCACATCAGGCGGCACCACCATGGCGATGGCGGTGGCGCCCCCTAAGCGGGCTTGCAGGCGGTGTCTTCATTTTGGCCACTGTGTGGCACAGGTGGCAGGTTCCACGGCACGGGACTGGTTGTAGAACTTTGGAGGGAGGAGCCGCGAACAATGCTTGTCTATTGTGAGGGGTCTGCACGGAGGTTTGGGACGACGATACGATGACTCATCTGTATGTTAGTTACGGACAAGGTACACTCACTGCTTGTGGTGCTGGCTGTAGACTCCGCTAGATGTCGCCGTGTGCGTCTAACACGTCCCTCTGGGTAATGTACGGTTCCGTCGTCTCGTCTTTTGCAGCTGATGTTCTTCCGGAGTGGAGACAATCCGTGTGAAGTGCTCGATGGGGAGAATGGGTTACTGTTTGTCCACCAGGCCGACGGGCGAGCCACGGGCGACGCGTTCGTGCTGTTTGCCAACGAGGATGACGCGAACAAAGCGCTGTCGAAACACAGACAGTGCATCAGTACACGGTACATCGAGCTGTTCAAGAGCACGACCGCAGAAGTCCAACAGGTAAGGGAAGGCACAAGTGGGCGTGAATATTGTCATGTGTTTTTACCTTTGTATATGCATTTATATAAGTCTACAGAATCTAAATGCGCATCGAATGATAGATCACATAAAATAGAATATTACATATTCTGTAGATAATAAATTCCCGCAAAAATTCCATAGCATAATCTGGGGATGTTACGGAATACTACATACTATATGTTCTATATAACTGTGTAGTAAGTATACATAATACTGTATGGAAGACCATCAATCCTACTGTATAGTTACTTTTTGGAACCTTGTGTTTACATCAATTCACTTCTATCTTGTTTGGAACATTGTTCAATTTGAAAATGCTTAGGTTAATTTGTTGTTATTTAATTATTACATTGCAATGTCTAAAAGTCTTTGAGCAGGTGGCTCACCTGGTAACAGCAACCTACGCTTGTTTAACAACAACAACAACAATAATAACAACAACAACAACAAGTAAATTATATCTATGTTGACGAAAACGAAATGACGTTGCAGGTCCTCAACCGAAGCTTGGACCCTCGCACGCCGTCAGAGCTTACGGACCCGCACATGTCCCCTCTCATCTCACACCTGCCGACGTCGCCACTTCCTGGCGTCATTCTGCCCCAGCAGCTCATCACGAGCGGCACCCAGAGGGACTGTATCCGGCTGCGCGGTCTGCCGTTCGAGGCGAGCGTCACGGACATCCTCACGTTCCTCGGGGAGCACTCAAGGAACATCGTCTTCCAGGGCGTGCACATGGTCTACAACGCACAGGTAGGTTTCACAATAGATGTGTCGTGTGCTTGTCAGCCTTTTTGTTTGAAATCTGGGAGTTCGGTACGGTTCCTGTATTTGGTTTTAATGCCCGAACGCGGGTGTTGGGGTTGGTGATTTATCCCCGGAGCATCAGCGGGTCTCATCACGTCTACCGTGGTGTCAAGACGTGCTGTCTCGGATTGTGACATCGAGTGTGGGTGCTCTAGGAGAATTTAGGCGAAAGAAAATAGAAGAGGTTTACTTCAGTAACCTCTATGTTGGCAATAACCAAATAGTCATTTTGACAGATATAGTTATTTAAGTTATTTAGAATTGTTTGTTATCGTTTCTCCTTTATACAAAGATCTGATGTAATCTGGTACATTGGTGATTTATGAGATTGAGTAAATGTCAGTATTGTTAAGAATTTGGTTTCACTGATGATAAATAGAACATTATGTAAATGGAAACACAATGCATGCGCTTAATTTGACTGAGAATATAGGATCGTTGTTCTTATGTATTTATGTACCGTGTATTTCGATCTTCCTTGTGGTTCTATTGTACAGCGATGAAATGTAGACATTGTTCAACTGCACTGTCGTTGTTGTTGTACTTGTCGCCCTCCACTGTAATTGTCCCGCCCGACTTTCCCTTTCCACAGGCTGTCGTACTTTCTCATCCGGGTTCTTTCCGCCTTGATGTCTCTCCGCTTCTGCTCTCTGGAATTTGTAATGTTTATCCAAGCCTGACAGTCTCCTCTGCAGGGAACGCCGTCCGGGGAGGCATTCATCCAGATGGATAGCGAACTGGCCGCCGAGACGGGGGCACTGCTCAAACACAAGAAGTTCATGTTCATCGGCAACAAGAAGCGCTACATCGAAGTGCTGCAGTGCTCCGGCGAGGACATGAACCTCATTCTGACGAACGGCGTGACGTCACCGGTCGTCACCAACATGCTGCAGCCGACCATCGCTGCCGCACCGACGTTAGCGGCGCCGGTGATGCAGCGGCAGATCCTCTCTCCTGGTACGTGGTCGTTGCTTCTCCCACTCGCTGCATGGTTGTATAACCTATTCCGGGCTGTGTGTGGAGTGTAGACAGAGACCTGTCAGTTTATTTAATTTGTATTTTATTTTTACCTATTTATTACCTTGTACATGTTTTACAATTTTTTTTACAAAATGTCATACTCATTATTTTATTATCAATATACCATTTATTTTAATAATTATCTTTAGCTAACTTATTTATTTTATTATTTATTACTATTACTTTTTATACATGTTTTAAGTATTTAATTTATCTTAATTATTTACTTAAATATCGTAATTCTACGACATGTATACATACTCATGTACAGCGCCCCCGAATGGATATTTCTATATTTATGGCGCTTTATAAATGTTCTTCTTCTAATTATTATTACATTACATAAAATACAGTTAAAACAATTGAGGTACATGTAAAAATAAATAAGTAATTAGTAAAAATTAAAATAAATAGGTCATGAATTTTTTAATAAATGTAAAACATAATTACTAATGCTAAATACAAATATCACGTGTACACTTGGGTTGTCCAGTATTTGTACACAGAAATTCGTAAATGTATATCGGTTTTGAAGTAGCTAACAAAAAGAGTGTTAAACGTGTAAGTAAATATTATGATCTTCCACGATTATATCGATCTCTTGGACGACGACGTTTCTAGACTTTAGGACCGGGTGAACCGGTAGAAACGTGTTTATCAATGTAATAATTCGCCTGAAGTTTGCACCTCCGGAAACAAGAGTAAAATGCAGTCAACATTTGAAACAATCGCCTTGTCTTTGGATTCGTTAGAAACACAGTGTGTTGCAGTTTACGAATTAAATGTATAAGTATTTGAACATTTCATATTTCAATATTTTTGCCATGGTAGCTACAGACAAAGCTAGTATGAGAAGGAATCTAAAGCAGGAATACACATGTGTTCCGCTGAAGAAATGCCACTTTAAAAGAATATTTTAATGGCTCTCAATAAATCGATCTACCGAGTTCACAGTTTATATATTTTTATTCTACAGGAGTTGAAAATCCGAAATTCAGCCACACAATTTCTCGGATTTATTTTATCATGTCACCACGAGTACTTATGCCACGAGACAGTGTGTGACTCTGGAAATACACTCACATACGCGCGCGCCCACGCACAGGCACGCACGCACACACACACACACACACACACACACACACACACACACACACACACACACACACACACACACACACACACACACACACACACACACACACACACACACACACACACACACACACACTGCTTCAGTAGGCAGGCTTGAGCAGTTGAGAGATTTCGATAGATGCAACAATGAACGATGTGCTTTGTGTTTCAGCCAACTCTCTCATGCCCCCGTCGTCCGTCGGTATGCACCCGTGTATCTACCCGTACCCCCAGCTGCAGCAGCACGCCCTGCTGGCGCAGGCTAATGCAGCAGCCGTCGGCATGCCGTCACCAATCACTCACCTGTCGCCCCGACCGTCACCCTACAGTAGCTACCACCAGCCGATCCTCTACTGGTACCCGAGTCCGCCCGTGTCCCCGCAGAGCGCCTACTACGTGCACGCGTGCCCCACGACCGTCGTCGTCAAAGGGCTGCCGTTCACCGTGCAGATAGCCGAAATACTGGCTCTTTTCGAAGGCATCTATGAGGTACGGTGTAACAAACACGCAAGCACGCATCAGAAGCGCGTGCACAAACGCACGCGCGCACACACACACACACACACACACACACACACACACACACACACACACACACACACACATCTCGGTTTATATATAAAATATTTGTTCAGTATTTATGAATAAATTTGACATCGTTTCACTCAAAATCATTTTACATTTCTGAAACTTTGCGTTCTGTTTATGAATAATATTCAAATATATCAGTTTTCACACTCGTTTTTCAAATGTTTGCTGACGCGAACTGCAAATAACTGAAACCGTCGGAGAAGACACAAGAAGATGGATGGTGTTTGAAACAAAGAACACTACAGTTCGGCCTCAGTAAAGAGAGAACCCATTAATTTAAATGTTAACTGTTGTTTAACATGTAGACTGTAGTTGACGATTTAAGCACTTGACGCCATTGTCCACTTCAGATGCCGCCTGATATTCAGCTGCAGAGGGGCATTGACGGCCGCCCAAATGGCGAGGCATTTGTCACATTTGGATCTCGAGTTGAAGCTGAACGGGCCATCACCGAACGCAACCGTAAAGTTGTAGGCAACCGATTCGTGGAGCTTCACATGGCATAGGCAATTGGACATCATCCGAAAGTCGGCAATGGAAACTCTCTGAAGGTTTACTTTTTTCAAACTTTACGTATACACCATTTGTGTTTTATGGAAGCTATTCGCAGTTCGTTGTCTAATTATTGAGACAGATTGATATGTTAACCTTTTTCAGCTAAAGCTCACTTTATTTTATGCGTGCAAGAAAAGATTATGTATATTTGCAATGGCCAGATGCAATCCACATCACGTTGTACAACAATGCTGTGCTGCTCATACGTCAAGGCTATTGTACAACATTTCATACAAGGCATTGTACAACAACCGCTTGCCATGTTGCCTGTTCATCATGGCCGTTGTACAACAACATTTTACATAAGGCGTTGTACAACAACCGCTAGCTATTCACACCACAAGACATACACACAACAACACCTAGCTGTTCACACTACAAGACTATTGCATAACGGTACTTTGGTGTTCACACCACTAAGCATTTACGAAGAGTTTTTAGGCAAGCACCGAAGTTGATAATGCATTAACTTAGAATGCAACCAATTCACAAGTGTCTTCCAGGTTGCACTGGTTACACACAATTTGCTAGGATGTGCAATGTCATACGTGCACGTTTAAAACTATGTTAGGCTAGAGTTTCTAATGTTAACGTGATATCGACTCTATACATTAAGAATGTGCTCATGGATTGACATCTTAAGGCATATACCATGGTATGTTACTGCCATTTAATTTGAATTCATTGCTTGCTTACTTCAACTACAAAAAGTTACGCGTCTTTCCAATGTGATGTCCTGTGTTGTTTGAGCATCAACGGGAAATGGACACAACCTTCTCATAAGGTCATGTTTTGTCTTCCACAACGAACATTCCAGTGCCTTCTCATAAGGTCACGTTTTGTCTTCCACAACGAACATTCCAGTGCCTTCTGATAAGGTCATGTTTTGTCTTCCACAACGAACATTCCAGTGCCTTCTCATAAGGTCATGTTTTGTCTTCCACAACGAACATTCCAGTGCCTTCTCATAAGGTCATGTTTTGTCTTCCACAACGAACATTCCAGTGCCTTCTCATAAGGTCATGTTTTGTCTTCCACAACGAACATCCCAGTGCCTTCTCATAAGGTCATGTTTTGTCTTCCACAACGAACATTCCAGTGCCTTCTCATAAGGTCATGTTTTGTCTTCCACAACGAACATTCCAGTGCCTTCGGAAAAACAACCTTATTGCAAGCTTGTGCTTTATGCTATGTAACTAAATGAGTTGTTATTATTGTCGTAGCACAATCTAGCACAGGGACACCTCCAGAAAGTTAAAAAGACTTGATTTTTGTATATTTACTGTGTACGTTCCAACGATGACGATGTGTATGTTTTGAAATGTGTATTTGTCCTCAAAGTGCCTTCAGTATACCAGCTTC
Source organism: Oasisia sp. SBJ-2009 (assembly GCA_964017155.1). Taxonomy (NCBI): domain Eukaryota; kingdom Metazoa; phylum Annelida; class Polychaeta; order Sabellida; family Siboglinidae; genus Oasisia; species Oasisia sp. SBJ-2009. The sequence continues at coordinate 22,851,534 of OZ024862.1, forward strand.
CACTTATAATATGTATATCTTAGGTGCATATTTCTTAATACTTGTTGCATTCCAAGTGCCTTTCACACGTTGGGGATTCCCAACGTAGTAGTTTATGATTGATGATTTTCTATACTTATCCTCAAAAATGAAAATTAAGTAATAATTATTCTTACACTTTCGATGTTGTATTTCGACCTAGATTTGAGGTAGAATGCGCCAAAACTGAACGTAATCGTTATGATTCTGCATTTTACTATTACGAAATGTTGTATGCCATATATTTTCGATGGGAAATTACTTGATGAATATTTTGTATATACTTTAAGCAGATTATTTTGACATATTATTGATGTTTACGGAGTGTGATTATGCATATGTGAAGAAAATGTATTGATCAATGAGCAAACTATTAAGTTAAAAAAATGACATGTGTATATATACGTATATTTTAATTGCATGCACTGTTTGAGTTTAGTAGTTTTAGATGAATTGTCATGTGACATCGGAATCATAGATGGAGTTGCGGAGACGTAGAATCCCCCGACTCACTGCCATTAGTATAGGTCGGTAGCTTCCACTCGAAGTGTTCAGTGCCTTCCTACGGTGAAGCTATGTTTGTACATTTCACTATTGTATATATGTGGATGTTTATTTGCTGCTATTTGTGCGTGTATCTGTTTTTGATAGACGCACACCATCTGTTCAAAAATAGACAAACAGTCAGATTGATAGTTGTCGATTTTTGCTTGTTCACCACTGCACTGATCTTTGTGTCACACGTACTAAGTTTTGTTTCAAAAGTGCCAGATATTGTGGTCAAACGCGTACATCTGTGCAACTTTGTATCACAAAATCATTTAGACGGAAGCTACTTGGTTGTGATTCAAGCTGTCAAGGTTCCGTAACTTGCTTTGTGCGATTTTGAGGACAAACATTCTCGTACCGTCACACATCGCTACTGGAAGTGCAAGAAGTAAGCGCATATGAAATTATATTGAATTAACTTTGGACTGACATCAAGCTGGCATACGTTGTGCCACTGTTCATATAATGCAGTGCAATGTTTGTTGTAACTAATGTATAACGATGTAATATTGTGGATGTCATCTTGCCCGTGTGCATTAGACGGTATTGCTGTATCGATGCATGTTGAAGCTTGGGTTTCTATTCCGCAATTCTCACAGTCTCTCCGTTTCGGACCAATCGTTCTCCTGTCTGAATATTTTGACCCATCGTTGAAGCCTACATTTTGACATATGTTGGCTTCACGGCGTCTACAAAATGTTGAAGCAATTATCGGAGATTATGCTGACACGGCGTTCATACTAATTGAAATTGAAAATAAAGAGATTGGCGGAGAATTGCCCTGTGAATATCTAAAATAATTACATGTGTATATATAATGCCGAGGAACCAATAATTTGTATATTGTATGAATTATGGTGTTATAATCCTGCGCGTCGTTATAGGCTTTCATTAATGGTAGTCGTAGGTTTAGAGATGGCCTACTATGCTTTCTTGTAGTGGAATAAAGTTGAAACTTCATGTTGGTGGTGGTTGCTTTTTGGTGTTGGTTTGTTTTGATGGTGGTTGGGATTGGTCATTGTGGCAATGGCGGCTTGGGATTGGTTTACTTGGCAATGACAGCTTGGGATTCGTTGACATGGCGTTGGCGGCCATGAAGACTACCCGGATGTAGTGTTCATGCGGGTTGCCCGTGGCAGTTCTAGTCATATTCACTTGCACGACTGTGACTGACATTGCTTTCTCTGGCACCCTCTTCTTTCTCTACCTCTGTCTTGTTTGCTTGGTGGCATCGGCGTGTGTGGGCAAACAGTTGCTCAGAATTTCACATGATATTAGAAAAAAACTACTTGTGTTCAATATACATACATAAGCTTGACTTTTAACCCTGATATTTTTCTTTTAACTTTATACAGTGTTTCTGAGCTGTTTATGTAGTTTTTATTGTTGGCAGTTTACTGTTTGTAATTCGTATTATTGAAAAATATTTATATACATATTTCAGTTTTTCTTTGCATTTACGCAGCATACGCTGTATGTTATATTTTAATAGACGTCAAACGCTTGCTGTAGCTTATTTCATTTATTAATCGGTTTGTAGATATATTAGAAACGCAGCAGTCATTCAGAAATCACCTCACTGGCACGCAATGTTCACAATTAACATGGTACTGGCAAAATAGGTTTGGCAATTGACATTAGACACACAGATGCATTTGGAAATTTGGGATTAATGGTGCGTTCAAAAACCCTATTATTGTATGCTGTAGCATCTTCTTTAAACACGGGACATATGCATATCTAGGTGGGGTAAAGGTGACACAAAAAGTGTAGGGTTGCTATCTGAACGGATAGGTTTTTGGGTGTGGTTTGGTTTCTGGTTTCGGGGCTAACATCGAGTAAAAAGAGTCGCTGGCAGGCAATCGTCTTAATCTCCTGGTTACGGTAAATGAAATGAAATGTATGTTGTGAAGAACCGATGTGATTCATTGACTAGTCCCTTGATCTCACCTAGTAGGACATTGTGCACACCTGTTGTGCCGGTCCGTGTTGTTTTTAAAACATTGTAAATGCTGCTATATGTTTACCATGCTGTTCCAAACTCCGTTTTGACAGCCAAATATTTTACTGTGTTTCATGCTGTTTACATTGTTGCCATTACTTTTGTGAAACGGCTCCCAGTTGGGAGGCCACAAGTGCTTATTATTAAATCATAATGTGCAATATTACTGATGGTCTTGTGAGTGTGCCTATGAAGTGGGTTATGGTAAATGTGTGTATGTGATTATCTTATAAGTAGATGTGTGACAGCATGCATGTATGCATATTATATCAACACCATTGATGTAGTACATGTTTCTTTTATAAGCTAAACACAAGGAGCAAGCCATGGTATTTCATTGCTGCGAACTTGTAGTGACGTTGAAGATGATGGTGTATGTAATATGTGTGTAGTTTGATAAATGAACGCTATCTGCTACAATAGAAACATGGGCACAAGCACACACAAACGCAAACGCTCGCATACATAGCATCCACAACACACACACACACACACACACACACACACACACACACACACACACACACACACACACACACACACACACACACACACACACATCACAAAACCACCTACCACCACTCTCCGAAACACAACACCACAACACTCCAAAACATAACACGACCACTACCCACTACCCTCCAAAGGACCTTTGCTCCAATAGTCTGACATTGCCAGCTAAACATGCTAATTAGCTAGTTATCTTTACAAGTTTACTAGGTATGAGAAAGACCTTCTATAAAACACATCAAAAGTGAACAGGACCAAGAAAGCAAACACAGTCATTACACATGCACACATTGCTAAAGTAGCATTCTCGAAGTATAGTGTGTCCGTCTCTCCGTCCGGGAGCGGAGCACCGGAAATCAACCTCGCCCGCCTCTGAAGTTGTCTTGCTCGTCTTTCCACTTACGCCAACCGTCAGCTTTACCAAACTCATCAGTATAGTATTGCAAGATGTGTTCTAATAAAAGTTATATCGTAATAACATACTAGTTATATTGGCCATATGTTCGAGTCAAGTTTCTATTCACATTAAAGTGTAAAATCATATATTATTACCTAACCAAATATATTCACCAAAGCCTCAACATAGGGTATTTCTAAGGTTGTCGCGTGTATAGCAGTTAATGAGATGTACACACCTCTGTCTCGGCAAGGAAGTACGTTTCTGCTGAGCCATCTTTCGGGCGACCATTTGCCTGCACTCTGTTTCTTGCCAGTTGAACCTGTAGTTTATCCTTTCGTCTATCACGTAACGTGCACCTTTCTATAAACATGCTACGCCTACATGGTAAACATTAGTTGGGATTCGCATTACATCTTTTTGACATCGTGAACATTTGTAATAATTGATAACATGGCTCATACAGTATAAACCACTTTCCTGATCTCGGTGAGTGAACCAGTTTCGGTAATATAGTTTGTTGAGACAAAAAACGCGACTAAATTGACGAATATATGTATAATAAGTATCACCGTGGTAGCCTATTTAGTGAACGTTTCGCAGATTATCACAAGACAGATACGATAGTGTTCCTTGTAATAAATACATGTAATTACACTCAATCAGTCATGACGTTTGAATAACAACAAACAAATTTGAACAGATAACACAGAGCAAACTATAATTTATATTGATATTCGTAGAATAAATTCAAGCTGCCGTTATTTTGTATTCACAACGTTCAGCACTTTCGTCTGTACAGGGGCTTTCGCAGGAATTATTTGCCTGTTCGTATGCGTGCCCGTGTGTGTGTGTGAGTGTGCATGGGTGTGTGCACGCGCGCGTGCGTATGTGCGTGCGTGCGTGTGTGTATGTGTACGTACAATTCCAGGAGGGGGCAAATGTTGCCGTTTCCATCCCCCGCCGCGGGTATTTCCGAGTCTGTAGGTGATATGTCAGATATATCGTCAGTTAATTTCTTACGTAGGCCCTATTACCAGTTTTAATCATATAGCTTTGTGCTGCGTCCGATGTCGTTTAACCGGTGGACAAATTATATATCACATGTAACCCTCCCTTGCCGTAAGTTTAATTCATACAATCGCCTGTGATTATTATCGACATATGAAGTGAACGTTACCCTGCTACCTAGTAGTACCTACCCTGGTGTGGGCGTCGACTCCATCTTGTTGGCTCCTGTGACGCTGTCGGACCACACGACGTACCGCTATTTCTTCAGCCCAATCACACCACAGAACACGTGGCCTGCGTGGATGTCAATGCGCATGTCCAGCTCTTCTATGCCGCTGTCCTGACGCAGTGTTCTGCAAGACGTTTGGCCAAAACGTATTAATTTCACATTCAATTTACCTTGATTTTTCCTGCGCCGTTTCGAACGCTATTAGCAATATGCACCCCGCTAGATGGCGACACCGTATTCATTATGTGTCGTGCTGTCAATATATCGTCGCATCCTCGCACGCTAGGGGTCGTTACGCTACGTACACTACTATGCCCTCGATTAACCAGACTTTGTGAGGTGGCAGCACTTTTTATCACCTCAACTCCGCCTGGGATATAGGGCGTGCCAGTCTCGCGCGCGAAAACAAGGCTGGGGACAATTGGGGGCAGGAGGTCCATATTGTCCATGTTAACATATAGGACTTCGTTTTGTTTTTGGTTGTAATAATCGAACTGTTCCAGTCTGACTATTTCAGTTATACTGTCCGGAGGATTATTACAAGCAGAAGCAGTGGAACACTTTGCCAGTGACAATGCTCACGGAAATCATGAATTTTAATCGACTGTTATGACGGTTGCCATGGCATCGCCAGCTTGTACGTTTGTCTGGCAATCTTGACTAATAATGAAACGTGCCATTTTTTCGCGCAGTACAACCTGTTTGGGGCAAACGTATACATGTGTTATGATTATGTGCATTTAGACAACTTGTCAGATATAAGTGCTTATCGAAACCACAGCGTACAGCTATGTAAAACGCAAATCCCGTAAAAGACACATACAATCTAAAATTTGTGGGGAGTGTCTATTATCTGCACTACATAGATCGCTATGTCTATGATTGTGTGGTAAACTCAATATTAAATCGGACATTTCAGATAAGAAAGGTATAACACAAGATATTAATGTCCTGATTTTTCTAGTATTCATCAGTCGGAAGTTACAACTGTCATCCATCGAATATTATTCTTGTGACCAGTCCCCAAATCAGCTCCAGTCGCGCGGCGGAGTCACGCCATGTATCGTGAACCACTTGCACGCCCTATTAATGGGCTGCCAAAGTAACCGACAGAGCGGTCTTACCCCACATTAGGACAGATACCCTAACTGGTTCTCGGGTAAAATTTGAAATAACAAATTAAATAACAATACCTTTTATCAGATAATGCTGTATTCTAAAAACTATTCAAAATTAAACTTCTACTAAAACAAAAATAAATAGAAATACAAATTTGCAGTTGTCTGCAAAATAGGAATTACGGCAGGATTACCCAGTATCCGTGATGTGGCAGCACTGTTTAGCCCCACACAGCTAACATTCAAAAGCTGGCCTAGACAGACTGTATTCTCGGCGAAGTTACGCAGCCGAGTGACACTCGGTTAAGCTATGCCCCTGGCTGATCGTGTCCGTAAACTTGGGATTGAGCGGAGTCGAAGTAAACAATTAAAGTAATAAACTTCGCCAGTCGCTACTGAGTCAGCCGTGGTAACAGCGCAAATACCCGTCCCCAATTTGAAGACGGTTACACGACCGATGGGAATCCAAATATACCGACTGACCCATTCACGTCTTAAACATCGTAACACGAGCAACGTGTGTCTGAAATCTCCCAAAATATTACATCACATGACCGGGGGCCGACCATACTCCTCCTGGGCGATGTCATTGGCTGATGTTAAAAGACGGGTATTTGAAAGCGATGCGCCAGGGGTAGAGATACAAGATACAAGATACAAGAAGCTTTATTTAACGTCGATTACATGATAATTAGGCAACATTAGCTCATCTGAGCTATTTTCCGACAAAAGAGAAGAGCTGGTACTGACGTAATCAGCTGCAGCGACCCGTGGCGCGCGAAGGTGGATCGTCGCAGATGTCGTAGGTACTGGCCCTCGTATCGATTCAAGTTATGTTTTCCTTCTTGTATCCCTCGCTTGACCCATTCGAACCATCTAGATGTAGATGATACCCTATACAGAAGTTCTTCGGGTCATCCTGAAGAGTTCTCATGGAGTTCCTGAATGTAGCCAAATATGCTTGAATGCGACTTACATTTGTGCCCAGATATAGACGTTTACTTATTGAAAAAGCTGGAACACTACAAAACGTCCGTGGACAACTTTCGAGAGTTGTACGAAGAGGGACTACACGATACCGCCAACAATAATATTGTGTCATACGGAAAACCTGTCGCTGGGAATGCGATTTCAAAGAAGCGCTCTTGGCATTTGACGAAAGGTGTTTTATAGTTTCAGGCGATTGTATTTTCAACCTCATGTCAGAACATTTCTCATTCACAAAAAACACTCTGACGGCGACACGACAAGAAATCAACTATCCAGGCAACACGCTGGTTTCCAATATTAAAATCATAAATGAGTTTATGGGCTAAGATATGAGGCTGCATCAAATTAAACGCCGATGAAAAATCGGCGAAGAGAATCTTGGATGTGCAGATTGTTTCTCAAGGGGAGTATATACTTTGTTTAGAATGAATACCTTTGCATCTTCAACCCCTCGTCCAGCCCGATATGCAAACTGCGGTGGGACTAATTAACTGTCGGTAATGGGAACAATCAATGATTTTATTAGCTTTTCCATTGTTTTCATAACAAGAGACGTTAGAGTAAATGGCTTGTAGTCGTTTTTAACTGTTTGGAGTTGATCTTCACACCATCTAGCACACATGCCACCATCGCCTGGGATTTTGTTTTTGTTGATCCTTTTAAGATAATTAGTTACATTGTTTTGATCAATGACAGCAGTTATGTCAAAGGTCAAAGACGACTTTAGGTCAAACAAGCCGGATAAACAGTTGTGTTCTTCAAAACGTGTGAAGAAATCATTAACTACTTCGGGTAGAGACGCATCACTTAACTCATGCAGCCTGACTTTAGACATAGATTGGTCTGTGATCGTATCGACAGCTGCCATTTTCTTTAACCCTTTCCACGCGTCACGTAGATTACTACCTGCAAACTTGAGTTCAACCTTCTGTTTATATTTCTGTTTCACCTACCTGATTACTGCCTTTACTTCTTTATTTACTTGTTGTTTTTTCTGTTCAGTCGTACCCTGGATGGTTGCAATTTGTAATACGGTGGCGCTGGAGGAAAGATTTACAAAGGGAGATAGCGTAACGAGAAGAAAAGCCAGAAATAAAGAAACGAAAACATGCAAAATTATGCATTATACATGTATACATTTATGTATAAATGTAGACATATTTTCATTCATAAACACACAAACACACTCACACATACACACACACACACACACACACACACACACACACACACACACACACACACACACACACACACACACAAACACACACACACACACACACACACACACACACACAACACACACACACACACACACACACACGGCACCTTTCTGTCAAAATAGCGATAGTGGGAGTTTCATTAAAACCATCCACTTTGAGACGGCCTTCTTGTGCCTACATAATTTTAAATGGTAGTTAAAAAAACCCAGTTATTATGCGATCATGTATGATCAATGCATTTAATAATACAATAATACAATACAATAAATACAATAATACAATACAATACAATAATACAATAACACTTTATTGTCCCGAACCGGGAAATTCATTTTGCAGCGTTCGTCGTCATAAAAATATAAAATACAGAGTAGAGAAATAAAAAAAATGCTAATAAATTCATTATTAAAACAGTAAGTGAACATCAATCATAATAAAATACAAGATAAATTCTATAATATAATTTTAAAATAAAGTTAAATTGTAATTGTGGTCTTCCTTTTACAAATAAAAAAAAATAAAAAATAAAAATACAACATACACACATAACGCCAGAGGTGATTATCGTTTTGAATTTAGGAGTCGTACTGACTTTGGGATGAATGAATCTCGCTTTCTGTTTGTTTTGGATGTTATTGTTCTGAACCTTCTGGACGAGGGCAGAAGGACGTACTCGTTATATAGGATGTGTGTGCTGTCGTTAATTATTTTATTGGCTTTACGGAGAACCTGCTTTTCGTACAAAGCAGTGACAGAGGTTTGTTTGAGGCCGGTTATTTTGCTACTAATATTTACAACGCGCTGCAATTTATTCTTGTCTTTCTGGCTAACGTTCCCAAACCATGATATAAAAGAAAATGTCAAAACACTCTGTATACAAGATTTGTAAAACATGGATAAAATGGTGTTATCAATATTAAAGGATCGAAGTTTTCTAAGGCAGTAAAGACGCTGCTGGCATTTCTTGTACGTGACACTGCAGTGGCGGTCCCATTTCAACTTATTGTCAATTGTTGTGCCGAGGTATTTATTATATCGTGGATGACAGTATCAGACTGGGATGGAGGGTATTTCCTAAAATCAATGCACATGTCTTTGGTTTTTGTTGCATTCAGACACAAATACGATCTATCACACCATGCAACAAAGTCGTTTAACACAGGACAATGGCCAACTTCATCGTTAGACAACAGACTGAGTAAAGCTGTATCATCTGAGAATTTAATAAAGTACCTATTCGGACGGATGCTCCTGCAGTCATTTGTGTATAAAATGAATAAAAGAGGGTATAAGACACATCCTTGGGGTGAGCCAGTGGAAACAACCTTCACGCTAGAAGTTGTGTTATTCACTCGAACCTGTTGGGGTCTCCCCATTTATGCATGCATGCATGTGGACATTTAAGAAAATAAGCATATACCTACTTAATTGTGTACGTGTACTGATTAGTATGTCGGGACAACGGAATCTGTATGTAGGGCACGCAGGTCAATCGACTGTCAACTGTCTCCGGCAGTGTGCACTCTACAGGTCACGCGAGCATTGCGGAGCATGAACCAGTTTACACGCGACCACAACGACTTCCTGTCAGTTAGTCTCACTCATTGGAGCACCAGTGGCGGCCATCTTGCCTCTTTCGTTGTTGTTTGTGAGGTTCGATTTTGTTCAATATAATGTTATCGTACATGCATGCAAGCTTGTATTCAGGTATGTCACTGTGCGTGTGCGTGTGCGTGTGCGTGTGCGTGTGCGTGTGCGTGTGCGTGTGCGTGTGCGTGTGCGTGTGCGTGTGCGTGTGCGTGTGCGTGTGCGTGTGCGTGTGCGTGTGCGTGTGCGTGTGCGTGTGCGTGTGCGTGTGCGTGTGCGTGTGCGTGTGCGTGTGCGTGTGCGTGTGCGTGTGCGTGTGCGTGTGCGTGTGCGTGTGCGTGTGCG
>OZ024862.1:22866512-22871512 GCA_964017155.1 Oasisia sp. SBJ-2009
CTGTCACATTCTCCCCCACAGAAGCAGAGGCCTGTACACTGAAGTGCAGCCTGCTTGCATCTGCAGCGTTTTCTGCAACCACTCTTGCAGCCACAATAAATCAGCACGTGGCATGATTTTGATGCTTGCTTTTGGCAATATAGGCCATTCGGGCTCATACATTTCTTCTGTCTTCACCGACCCCCAGTCAGTTGGTTATGGCAACACATGGACTTAGGCAGTGTATTCCCCCATATGTGACCACCCTGGTAGACCGTTCTCTTGACATGCTTCTCTGGAACAGCTCGGGTAGGCGGGATTTGCCGCACCGAGGTTTTTCGTGGGAAGATCTTCATTCTTGCATGGTCCAACTTGGTTCAGTGCATGTGTTGGTTCTGTTAAACAGAAGTATGACAAACCTGCTCATTGCATCATCGGGGATCTCCTTTGGTCTATCTGCAAGCATTAATAGTGCATCTGTCAGTTCCGGTAGTGATTTCCATGTTGACCATTGTCGCAGCCTCTCTAAGCATGGAACATTGGTAGGGCACATGACATTGAACGCTCATTCTGTCTTTCATGAGTGCATGTGTGCGTGTTTTTGTGTAGCGATTGTGGGCGTATGTACGCGTGTGCCTGTGTGATTGATTGTACGTGTGTCTGTGTCCGTGTGCAGATATGCGTGTGTGTGTGTATGATTGATCGGTTTCAAATAGGAAGTTTATTAGCCTTAGTTAATTTCAGCCCGTTATTGTGAGTCCTCGGTACTGAATTAGACTGCAAATGTAATCTAAGCATGCATAGTGTCTAGACGACGACAGGTATACCAAACACAGTGCAATGGTGCACGTATGTATGTCGTACTGCAATACATATCATGATTAATTAAAGTAATCTGGACTGACATGTTCTGTGGCTATGTTGCTGGAAAACATGGTTGTGCTTAGATATACATTCATGGGAAGTGTATTGGTATAAAATGATGATGCCACCTAGCTTATATATATATATATATATATATATATATATATATATATATATATATATATATATATATATATATATATATATATATATATATATAATACATATATAATATATATATATATATATATATATATATACATATATATACATATATATATACATATATATATATATATATATATATATATATATATATATATATATATAAACATATGACTTCTGTAGTCATTCCAGATAAATGCAATAAATAGTAAGTTGTTAGTTTAAGTAGGTAAAATACGCCGGTAAAACATAACGCGTAAGCCAACATATCCCGACAAAGGTGTATCAACCTGCTCCAATTTGACTGGCTACTTTTTGCATGACATAACATAAAAACAGTATGGTTATGTTATGTTCCTGTCTACGTGTGTGTACCTGTCACATAACTTCGTCATGTTTTACTATATTATTATATTATTATATAATTTTACCAGTCAACAACCATGATGCGGAAGACGCTACCAATCTTCGAAAGCTATTACTAAACCAGAGTTTCATATTTTGAGTTTACGTCCTCTCGGGTTGTATATAAAGCAGTAGTCATTCACAGCAGGATTGGTGTATTTGTTTTCGAATGGATCGTAAATACAACACGCGCCAGACGCAACTCGCCCCATGTCTCCCCATACACGCGCGCACCTTTGCCTGACCGCGGCATTGACGTGTTTGATGACCGCTCTGAGAAGCACATTTCCTGAGACCCTGTGCCGCATCCTGCGTGTAAACAGAACCGCAGAACCACCGGCAGCTGCGGACACGTACGGACCCAATCCGCGCCTCGTTCGATGGTTATCACTTGTAGCTTTGTCCTACCAATGGAATGATATTACAGACGCGTGTAGCGGGATTGTAACGTTGTTTTAAAAAGGTCCACCAATCACGACAGTGCTGCGGTGGCATCTGATGACGTTTACATCGGTAACGTTTCGGCGGAGTTCGTTCGTTTGATCGGTCGGTCGTTGTCTGACTACCATGAGCGCGCGTTGGCAATAACGGGGAGTCCGACGACAATGACAGCGAGAGGCCGGCCGTGAGCCGCGGGCACACAGACGATGGGCTGTTTCGCCTCGGTGCAGGTCCTGCCTGAGCCTACGTGCGTTGCCGACGCCGTCAAGAGAGACTCGATCATGAGCGTGCAGTCGGTGCCGGCCACGGCGTCGTCGGCCAAGTATACACTGAGCACCAAGTTTCCTCTCAACGAGAAGGAGGTGTTTATCGTGATGAGACTATGGCACGACATCAGTCGCAACATGGTCGATGCCGGCGTCGTTATGTTCCAAAGGCAAGCGCGTTTTGTCATTCATTCAACGTGTTCATTTAACGATTTCCCACCAGCAGACGTGATGCTGATCTCGATACCAATGTTCGACATGCTATAGTATTGTGAATATAAATTATATAATATTTTATATATAATGTTTATATTAATATTCACAACAATACAATACTATTGCATTTCGAACATTGGTATCGAGATCAGCATCACGCCTGCTAGTGGGAAATCATTACATTTAATACACACGCACACGCGCACACGCGCACATGCACACACGCACACACGCACACACGCACACACGCACACACGCACACACGCACACACGCACACACGCATACACGCATACACGCACACACCCACACCCACACGCACACACGCACACACGCACACACGCACACACGAACACACGCACACACGCACACACGCACACACGCACACACCCACACGCGCACACGCACACGCACACACGCACACACACACACACACACACACACACAAACATACACACATACACACATATTGTCTGATTGCATGGTAGCTTTCTGATATGCGTAGATGAAAATATTTGGGAATACCAATTAATAACATTACTTGGGAGCAGAGTTATTTCGTTAGTATTCAAAAAGAAATTTGCCTATTTTCCAATATACATATTTCCAAATACAGCAAAATGCATTTTGTTTTGAAAATTGTTGCACATCTGCGATTAGACTCACAGCGATCTCGGGCCAGGTAACATAATATTGATTTATCATCTTCAGTAAATTGCTAATCAACGATGTTTACAGCCGTCTAACCTCACTTGCACATTTGCCGCATTAACAAATCCAGCGCGGCGTGCAGTGATTAGAACTGCCGCCCGATAATGAACCGGCAACAACTTGCCTTGCAATCTTGACCAATAAGTTCACGCCACACCACCGTTATATGGCAATGCCACCCTTGCCTGTCTGACTGTACCAGTTTCAGTACGCTCTGGTAGACATTCTGAAGAAGATATGCCGAGACAACAATATCGCTTGCCGGCACGTTACCGTTTTTTCATAATGTTTGAATGGGTATTATACTGAGATTATCCAAATTCAAGGATTTCCTCTTGGAATTGGGGAGCGGTGGTCGCGCGTTAGAGCGCCGGACTGTCAATCGAGAGGACGGTGGTTCAATCCCACCTGCCGCCGTTTCGAAACTTAGGCAATTTCGTTCACCCCACATTTGCCTGTGTCTTTTGGAAGAGACACTAAAAGCCGGTGGTCCCTTCTATCTGGTGTCTATGCCAGGGGAAGTAAAATATCCCACACAGGGGGTAAATGTGTAACCTGTAGTGGACTTACTAATTCTAGAGATAGACAACTATAAAAACCAATACAATAATGGTCAGCAAGTTGACCGAGGTCATTTAACGGAAGAAGAAGAAGAATTGGAGTGTGGATTGAATTTATGTCTACACTGTTCTCACGGGCAGTATAATCCCGACCGGCGACTGAGTGTGCCACTGCACGCTCTCAACAGAGCTTCCAACTGGCGGATTTTCGTGAGCTTGAAATGGTTGATCACTCCCGCCCGCCCATCTGCTGACGTCGGCGAGCGGAGTGGTGTTGGAGTTCCGATGACAGAGCGCAGGTTGTTGGCAATCAGGTGTGGATTTAGTTGGATGTGTTGTGCCCGTCTCTAGGCTCTGCTCTCTCGATGTCTCCCTACGATGGCGTATAGATCTTTCCTGCGGCAATTAGTGCCAACAGTTTATATTGAGATGGTCCACTGAAAATCCTAATCTAACAGGTGACATGTAACGGTTTTACTCACTCAGTCGCTCTCTCGCTCTCTCGCTCTCTCGCTCTCTCGCTCTCTCGCTCTCTCGCTCTCTCGCTCTCTCGCGCGCGCTCTCTCTCTCTCTCTCTCTCTCTCTCTCTCTCTCTCTATATATATATATATATATATATATATATATATATATATATATATATATATATATATATATATTTCTCCCTCTCTCACTTTCTCTCTCTCCTTCTCTTTTTTTCTCTCTATCTCTCTCTCCCTCGATCACTCATTCGTCATCATTCGTCATTCAATTATTCAATCATTCAATCGTTCACTCGCAAAGTCACTCATTCACTCAGTCACTCACTCACCCACTCACCCACCCACCCACCCACCCACCCACCCACTCAATCACTTGCTCGCTCACTCACAACCTGTCGTGAGTAAACGAACGTTACTCTTATCACCACAGGTTGTTCGACACGCGAAATGACGTGAAGAGAATGTTCGAGAAGTTTCGCACTGTCAACAAGGCCGAGTTGTATGCGGACCGGTCGCTGGAGAACCACGCCCTACTCGTCATGGACGCCATTGACGAGGCCATCTGTAACCTTGACGACGAGGTCGAGGTCGTCGACATGCTGCTCTGCAACGGCGAATCACATCGCCGATTTGAAAGCTTTTCAAGTGATGCATTCTGGGTAGGTGAACGATGTACCGGTCGTGATCGACACGTACAAGTCACGGGTACGGGACGGGCCAGTTTTCCACTACAGTCTTTGTGGAATATACGAAGAAAGTTCCATTGGTTTTAAGACAATATATCTCTCATTAGCACTGAGACGAAATTAGTGTTGTGGAGTGGGCCAGAGCTGCAGCATTACTCCGCACGGGGGAGCTGCTGAAGAGTATTCATCAGAGCTTCAGAACACAGAGCGCTGTTGACTTCTCACTG